>CM046444.1:45320773-45912564 GCA_025506515.1 Flaveria trinervia
CTACCTTAGTTTCCTAAGCTGTTTATTCAATAGGTCTATCTCTTTCCTTGTAGTTGTGCTGGTTTTGTTTTAACACTCTATTTGCCTCTGTGCACAGTTCCAGGTCTTTTACTAAGCTATCATTATGATCTAATGACCTAGCAAATTTTGAATCTATACTTTCTCTGAATTTATTACATTCTAAGCAAGCATGATTATGAAACAATTGGTCAGTAGTACTTACCTGAGATGTTGAAGAGGAATGAGCCATGAGTGCAGACTCGGTTGTCTATGGTTCTAGTGATTCAGATATGATGCAGATTTTTCTTCTTCAGGCAGGTGGTTGAGCACATTTGCAGTGTCTTCAGAATTTGAAATCGCGAGCTCTACTGCTATATCTCCCTCACTTGCAGAATCGACATCAATATCCTCCACACTAGCTATATTGGACTCTCCTGGTGAGACGAACCGAAAGCTCCAGTCCTATCCTTCATCCTCGTTAGCAGTTAAGGCTTTTGGGTCCTTACTGGATGAGTTATACATACTAGATGTGGCCTTGTCGTGACGATTAAAGGACGAGAAGGGATTGCCATTACCCGTCTTCTTTGGTTTTACACACTCCCTCTTGAAGTGTCCCTTCTCACCGCAGTTGAAACATGTAACCTTTCACTTATCAAACCCAAAGGTTGTGTATTTTGTAGCAACTAAGTTCTCTCTTGTCTTTTTGACAAACTTTTTAGCTCGTCGGACAGCACTTGCTAGCGCCTACATTATGTCCATACGTTACAACTCCATCTCATCCGCCTGCTCATAATATTGATGTGCCAGGTGACCGTTTCCTATCTTTCCAGCAACTAATCCATCATCGTAGGATTGAACCACCACAGCTAAGAGGTTGATATGTTCTCTGGCCACCTCCACAGTCACATTCCCAAAGTTTTCGGTTTTGAGCTTTGCTGCATTAGCTTCAAGTATCATATATTGGGTGCTAGACGACCCTGACGTTTCGGATCCTGAAGTTGAGGGTTGTCCTGGAACTGATGCGCTTGAGATGAAGGCGGTTTGCAGTGTCGCTCCAGATGTCTTGACCGAAGCAGTAGCATTGTAGAGTGCAAGATTCTGATCGTAGTTAGCCTTTTGGGCTTGATACTTCATCCTAAGCTCCTCTTCTCTCAGTTTCAGAATGAAGTGATTTCTATCTAACTTCCAGAGCATTCCATTCTGTCTGAGATTTGAGACAAACGAAGCCCACTTTTCTGGTATTCCATCAGCAAAGTTGGATACCTTAACCTCCATTGATGTTACCACTCCATGAGTGTGCATCTCACTTACAAAATGGTAGAATCTATCGATCACATCATCAAGGCCTTCTTTTCCATAGAAGAGAGGTTGTCAAACTCCTTCTTCAAGGCTTTTGCCTTGATGGCCTTCAGAGAGGCATTTCCGTCATACCTCTTTTCCAAGGCATCCCAAAGTTTCTTTGCTTGAGTATTCTCCGAATACTGATGGATAATATCCTTCGGAATAGACTGAGTAAGCAAAGCATAGACTTTCTTCTCAGCATTGTGTTTTACCTTCTGAGCATCTGACATGCCACTTAGAGTAAGTTTGACTCCGTCAGCTCCTACTGGCATGCTATAACCCGACTCGATGGCCTCCCTCAAATTTGTATCTACACCATTTAACTAGATTTCAAAACGTTGCTTCCATTGTGGGTAGTCGTCTAACGTAATATGTTTTGGGGGTTTATTGTGAATCCCCACTTCGTTCTCCAACAGCAGTAGATTCTGAATACGTGTGTCTCTACTTGCTGTGTATGCTGAAAACTGGTTCTTCATTAGGTTTAACTTTACTGTTTAACAAACTGCTAGTGTATGCGAATGAAGGTATGTGATTGAACTTATTCGTGCGATTGAACAATGCGGATGGTTCAATTGTGAGACTGAACAAATGCGGATGAGTCAGTCGTCCGAATGAAGAAATGCTATTGAACAGTCCGAATGAAGGTCTCAGTCGTACGATTGAAGGTACGAATGAGTCCAATCGTGCGGTTGGAGAGTGCGAATGAACTCAGTCGTGCAGTTGGTCTAATCGTGCGACTGAACTTGCTGATGTTTGATAATTCGTAGATTTTACTTGATTTATCCGTAAAAACTCGAATTTTATCAAACCCTAATAGCAGTATGCTGGAAAAATTCATTTTTCGATAAGGAAATGTCTAAGACTCCGTTAGACACAAAAGGATTGCGTTTTTGATGCAAAAACACAATTTTTGTATCAAAACTATTGAATCAACACGTAATCAAGAGCCAAGGCTCGCATACCACTTGGTAGGATCTGGTATTTGAATGAAACACCAACTGATTAACGTGTTAAACCAAACCAAATAGTGCGGAATCGTATTTGATTGGCGATCCAATAAATGAGAACGCACGTAGAAACAATAACGTATTGAATCTAACGTCAAGAATCGATTTGGAATCGATCTACAGTGTTCTATGAACTTGGAGTTTGTTCTTGACGGAAGGATAAACAAACAGCACAAACCAAGAGACAATCAATAATACGAACTATAATTTAATGGTTTCTTTGATAAAACCTAACGATTACAAGCTCATTACAACATAAGAATCAAGACTCTTGGCAAGGGAAGATCGAGCATGATCTCCCTTCACATCCGGCAGCCCTAGGCTCCCGGGCACACTCCCTCTAAATCCCTTTAGAAATCCTTATCTCTCTACACATTGAAACTAGTATATATAGGCCACGACCCATATTAGAAGCGACTGGGCCATTGGTGCGATTGAACCATGCGTATGGTTCAATCGTACGACTGGACCATGCGTATGATTCAATCGTACGATTGGACCATGCATATGATTCTCTATAAAAGGATTCCCCCTAAGAATGAGAATCCCCTCTGTGCGGATAAATATAACTTGATTGGCCCATAAGAAGTCAGATCCTCCTCATTACCCCACAAAATTAGCACCGACTGCTGACATCTTCTCTTCTCTCTTTCGTGTTCCAATTACATTCACCTATTCTGGAAGTCCGATGAATAATGGGGTACACCTTGAACTTATTTGACAAAAGAACCTCAGGGTGAATATGCTTTGCTCATCTACAAATCTATGCAAGAAGTTGTTCCAGACTCTCTTTTTTTTGTCTGGAAGAAATGCGGATGAGTCAATACGGATGGCTCATTCATGCGATTGAACATACGATTGGTCCAGTCGCACGACTGAAAATACGACTGGTCCAGTCGTACGAGTGGTCCATTCGGATGGCTCATTCGTATGAATGGTCCATTCACATGGCCCAGTCGCATGAACAGGTCTGCACGAAGATTTTCAGATTTGCAGCCACTGGGGCTGCTCAAAACCCTAATCTGACGAATGTAACTTGAACCACAACAAAGTAGGCATCATCAGATTCGAAAGGGTGATAGGAACGTGGTTTCGAATTTGATTTTAACAAAGAAACAACACACGTAACAAGATCTAAGCAAAACAAGAAGAACACAAAGTGGGTTTAATGTCAAGATCTAAAATTTGATCCAGAAATCAAGAGCTCGGGTTGTTAGAATGATTGTTAGATCATTCCAGCAGTAACCGGCTCTGATACTAATTGTGAAGTCGGTTTGCATCGATAAACATCCGAGCATGTTCTTGACAGAAGGATAAATCACACCACAAGCCAAAAAGTCAAACAATAATACGAACTATAATTGAATGGTTTCATTGATAAAACCTAATGATTACAAGCTCGTTACAACATAAGAATCAAGACTCTTGGAAAGGGAAAGATCGAGCATGATCTCCCCTCTCATCCGGCAGCCATAGGCTCCTGGGCACACACTCTCTAAACCCTTTAGAAATCCTTATCTCTCTACACATTGAAACTAGTATATATAGGCTTTGGCCCATGTTAATTGCGACTGGGCCCATTCGTGCGATTGGACCATGCGTATGATTCAATCGTACGACTGGACCATGTGAATGGTTCAATCATACGACTGGACCATTCTTATGGCTCAGTCTCATGAATGCCCCAATCGCACCTCTCAGTCGCACGGCTGGTCCATTAGCGTGGCTCAGTTGTACGACTGAGTCTCATTCACATATGCTCTTGCAAATGACCCAATCTCATGTGTTTACAACATATCAGGTGCATAACATTAACCCTAGACTATTCGACAAGCGACGGACACACTATATATGACTATATATGCTCCAACAATCACGTTTCTGATCGTCATCATTTTCTCGCTCTTTTCTAATGAGTCCACTCTCTCCAACCTCCTTGTCAGAGACATCTTCATCCTCATCGTCATCATCATCATCATCATCATCACCGTCCTTGATCTTCAAGGCTCGCTCTTAGATCCTTTGAGCTTTAGAAGTATCATTTTTTTCTTCTTTTTAAGCTCCTCAATCCTCATCACCGAAGCCAACACCAGCTCATTTGGACTAGTAAGTGCATAGTGGGCTCGGCTTAGAGCTCTCTCATACCGGTCACTCTTCTCACTAAGCTCCCTTATCTACTGAGCTTCAGCTGCATTCACCTCCATGAGCTAGTTGAGATGTGCACCTCTTTGCTCATCAGTAGCCAACAACTTTAGAACAATACGGTTGAGGTTGGCCAGCTGTTCCTCTAACTCGATGTGGGGTAGAGTGGTTCCAGCCATGAAGGAGTGTGAGTGGACGGACCGGCTTTGTGAGTGGTGGTGGTAGTAGTGGATGTGGTGAATATGGGGGGTGGAATGTCTGTGGGCTATGGTGGAGTGACTGAGGTAATGGTGGTAGGAGGTGTAGTAGTGCTGGTAGTAGTGGTGGTAGGATGTGTAGTAGTGGGTGGAGTGGTGGTGGTAGTGGTGGTAGGATGTGTAGTAGTGGGTGGAGTGGTGGTGGTAGTAGTAATATCTTGTTCCTCTTGGTCTTCTTCCCATGGGGTTGGGCCATTCTTTTCTTCTTTGAGCCCTTGGAGACAGGGGATCCCACTAAGCCAAGTGGCTGGTTTCGGGTGTAAGTAGGAACAGTGTAATTTGTAGCACCACCCTTTGACACAGCCTGGCGTCCACCAACCACCTCTTTACCTCTCCCGGTGGCCACAACGCTACTCCCAAATTTCCTCACGAGAGGCTCCTCTTCTAACTCATCATCTTCATCTACCTGAAAATCTGGGTGGATTGGAGCCTGCTCAGATCCACCAGGAGCCTCACCACCTTCACTATCACCATGATTGTCATCATTGTCGTCTGTATCATGAGTGGGTAGCTCATTCAGCTCGACATCTGAGTCACTCTCATCATGACGCCACTTCTTGTGCGAAGGCGCAACACAATGAGCACTTGCCAAGTGCCCGAACAGTCTCCTGATAGGGGGCTTCACCTGCTTCTCCATGTATACTTTCATTCTACCTAAGGTGCTATCATCCATCACCTCAAGTACTACTACATCTTTTTTCTCCATTGGTAGAGACGGAAGCTTCTCATCAATAATAAGCTGTAAGAACTGAGGGTACATGCAAAAACCATCCTTTCCCTTAGCCTCTAGATACTCTATCAAGTAAGAGAAAATCATGTTGGAGAAGCTGAAAGGACGGTTGAGCGCCAGTGCAATATAAGCATTCTGGATTTGGTCAGATTAATCATCAAATCCTCCTCTCCTTGACGCTATGCACTTCAGAATGACATGGGCCAGGTACTTGAACTAGGGACACAGGTTGCTTTTGTTAAGCAGACCTGAGTTGATGTCCCCAGTGTACTTTATCCGTAGAAAAGATCCCCTTATCATCAGAGGATCTAACTTGGTCGGGTGGGCATCATCATCACCCAGATCCAGTACTCATCTTAGATCAGCTGCACTAACCTCGATCTTTTGACCAGAAATAGGGCTCCTTTTACAGTAAGGCTCAGCAGACCTGTCAACTGAAGCACCTTCCTAGAAGGCCTGCTGTAGAGACCGGTAGGTTGTGCAAGGAGTAGAGATAGCTTTGTAGATCCTCGACCTCCATAGAAAAGTAATAATCCCAGCAAACTCAATAGCATTTCGAGTGGTCGCATCCAAGTGAGCATAGATGTTGTGCTTGGTGTTGATAGTCCACCTATCAGTCACGTTGTTATAACATAAGAAACATAAACATTAGATTTGTGCATAGCAGAAGACAGTTGAAATTAAACTGTTTTGAGATAAGTCTAGTCCAAGCATACGATTAAACCATGCAACTGAGTTTAGTCGTGCGATTGAGCTTGCGACTGAACTTAGTCATGTTTTAGACCATGCAGTTGAGTCAATCATGCGACTGAACTCATACGCCTGGTTCATTCATGTGATTGAGTCATATACCCAGCCCAATCGTACGATTGTGCTTGCGACTAAACATAGTTGTGTGTTAGGCCAAGCGGTTGGGTCAATCTTGTGACTGAACTCATACGCCTGGTTTATTCGTTTAATTGAGTCATACGCCCATCTCAATCGTGGGATTGAAGGTCATCAGGACGTCCAATCATATAAATGTTTGTTCAACACCCCTGCTAATGTTGACTTGTAATACATTTTGGAACTACCATAATCCAAGTCACTATACGCTGTAAGCTCAAAGTCATCGTCATGAGGATACTACAAGCCAAGTCTTGGAGTACCCTTTAGATAACGAAAAATCATTTTAACGCCTATGAGATCGTTGACTTTTGGTTTCGCCTGATATTTGGAACAAAGACACGTCGCGTACATGATATCAGGTGGTGAGGCTGTGAGGTACATGAGAGATCCGATCATTCCTCTATACATAATAGCATCAACCAGGTCACCATTTCGTCGAGTTCCACGTCATGATTTGTAGCAATTGGAGTTCCAGCAGCAGAAGCATTCTCCATATCGAACTGACTGAGATATCGCCTACATATTTGCTCTGATGTAGAAATATTCCCTTTGGTATCTGGTCCACCTGTAACCCGAGAAAGAACTAAATTTCTCCCATGGCGCTCATCTCAAATTCTTCTTTCATTACAGATTCGAATTCTTTACATAACTCTTCGTTTTGGAACCGAAGATTATGTTATCAACATAAATCTATACCTGCAGTAAGTCGCCATCGTTTTCTTTGATGAAAAGTGTACAGTCAAAACCGTTTTTCACTAGATAAGTTTAGAGTTTATCATACCATGCTCTAGGGGCTTGATGTAGCCCGTATAGAGCCTTATCAAGCTTGTAAACTCTATCCCGATGATAAGGATCCTCAAATCCTTCGGGTTGACTGACATACACTGTCTCACAGATTTCACCATGATGGAACGCACTCTTGACATCTTGTTGATAGACTTTGATCTTCATGTAGGATGCATAAGCTAGAAATATTCATATTGCTTCCATCCTTGCCATTGGTGCAAGCACTTTATTGTAATCTATGCCTTTGACTTCTCGAAATCCTTGAATTACAAGTCGGGCCTTATTCCTGATTGTTATCCCTTGGTCATCTTTCTTGCATTTCAGTGCCCATTTAGTGCCAATCACCTTACTACCTTTTGGTTTGTCCATAAGGGTCCACACTTCTAATTTCTTCAACTATAGGAGTTAGTCTTGCATTGCACTAACCCATGCGTCATTATTTAAAGCTTCACTAACATATTTTGGCTCAAACTAAGACACAAAACATCGATATGCTCCATCGTGAAGGTATCCCATTTCCATTTCCAAGGCATAATGAACTGTGTATAGCTGATTTCTGGTCTTTACTCCCGATCTGATATCCCCGATGACATTGTCCAAGTGATGATAAATTTAGCCGAGATCTAGGAGTTATTGGAACAACACCTCATTATCCAGATTGTGAAACTCGGGTTTAGGGTCTGTAGAGGTTGGAGTATGAGGTTCTGAAATGTTAGAGGCATGAGGATTTAATGCTTTTGTACTTTCACTAGCAGGAACTTGTTCCTCCTGATCCACCTGTTCAGTGTCCATTTCATCATCATCGTCAAAGGAGGAATCACTTACATCAAGTGCTCCCCCTAAAGGATTAGAAGCTTCACATTATGGAGTTGATGCTATCGGGTCTAGTGGCGGTGTGTTTAGGATGTGAGACATCGTTCTGGTCGTTAACTCATCATCAGGAAGTCAGATAGGTATGTTGAAGGACTTAAAGAATCCATCATAGTCGAAGAAGAATAAAGGTCCTTTTCCAGTAAGGGGTGGTGTATCTCTGAACATCAAAGTTGCACCACACTTCTACCTCACCCGTTGAGTTGTTATAAACTCTTTTATCCAGTATATTGTAGCCGAGAAAGATCTCTTCTTCAGCCTTTTCACTGAACTTCCCAGGCTGAGTTTTCTTCAGCAGCGTACATGGTGCACCAAATGGTTCTAGATACTCCAGGCTAGGTTTACGTCACTGGAGCAACTAATAAGATGTTTTATCATGACGTTTTACCACGAAGACCTGATTAAGGGTGTAACATGCATTGTCCACTGCATCGTTCTAAAATTGGATAGACAGTTTCGAGTCAGCTAGCATCGTTCTTGCTGTATGTATCAAGCTCTGATTCTTTCCCTCAACAATTCCATTCATCTATGGGGTGTAGACAAACATAAATTGATGTACAATCCATTTATCTTTAGAAAACGCCTCCATCCACTGGTTCTTGAAACACTGTACCATTGTCTGATCGAATCTGTCTAAATTTCAGCTTGTAGAGTGATTTCAAAGTAGTTAGCAGCTGTTTGAATGATTCGAACGTCTCCGATGTGGATTTCAGAAATATCACCCACGAAAATGTTGAGTATCATCCCTAATGACATAGCGGTACAAATCACCAGCAATACTTTTAGTGCTAACGGGACCAAACAAATCCATGTGTAGAAGCTTGAGAGGCAGGTCAATGGAATTAACTTTATTTGTCTTGTGAGACTTCTTGGTTTGTTTTCCTTTCTTACATGCTACGCAAAAATCCAGAACCTGGAAGTTTTTGACATTCACTCAATTCACTAGATCATTCTATATTAAATGATTCATCTTTTGTGGATTTATGTCTCCTATTCTCCTATGCAAGGAGATTGAGTCCCTCTCTGTTGCCTTTGACAAGAAGCATTGAACTTTGGGATAAGTTGTGGAGGCTTTTGATAGATCCAAGACATATAAATTGTAATATATTGAAGCTGGCAGTAAGACTTTTTCCACCGGGATAACGTAATCCTTTTTCAGCACGTAGCACTTCTTGTTGTCCAACATAATTTTGAATCCCTTGTCACAGATCTGGAAGACTGAAAGCAAGTTGATCTGTAGTTGTTGAACATAGTTGACCTTATCAAACATGACTTTCTAGTTTCCCACTTCGCCCTGAGTAGTGATATATCCTCCTTTATTCCCAGGATACATGTCATCCTTTAATTTGTTTGAAATTGAAAAGGAGAGACAAGTTCACAGTCATGTGCCTAGACGCACCATTATCAACAATCCAGGTATTTGTGACAGCACTGTAGTGGACACCCTGCACATTCAAAGGAAACGATCAGTTGAAGTTTGGGACCCAAGCCTTAACGGGCTTGGGTGACCCAGAGGAATCCCAC
Organism: Flaveria trinervia; assembly: GCA_025506515.1. Classification (NCBI taxonomy): domain Eukaryota; kingdom Viridiplantae; phylum Streptophyta; class Magnoliopsida; order Asterales; family Asteraceae; genus Flaveria; species Flaveria trinervia. Next base: position 45,330,319 of record CM046444.1, read on the forward strand.
ATCATAATCTCAACCCACTGTCTACTTGAGGATGAGGGCATATCATTCTTCTTATTGTTCTCAATATCATACAATTTACTTGACTTTTCTTTCCATAAGCCAGTTTTTTGTAAGGCTTGTTTTTGATAAACAGAAGACTGACTTATTGTTTGAACATTAGGTTAATTAGTTCTCAAAGGAGGAGTAGTAGAACTCCTTTTAGATGAACTTTGTTTTGTGTCATTAAGTTTAATTTTCTTTCTAGGAGTCTGATAATAAGGACAACTAAAAGAAATATGTCCTCTTTTTCCATAACTGTATCATGATCTCCCTTCCACATGTTAAGGAAACTGTTTATGTGGGGTTGGTTGTGATACAGGTGTGGCATGAGTCAGGTTGGATTAGTCACTTCTCGTTTAGATGCATCACCTATATTAACAAAATTATTTTGTTGACATTTTAAACATCTTTAACGTGCCCTTTGGTTGGACTTTGATGACTAACAAGTGTGTGGTTAACTGGTTTAATCAGTTTGGGTTCTAAAATAGACTTTGGGGATCCGGACCTTACATTAACCATTTTCAATGCGTCATCTAAATTGTCAACTGGCATCTTGCCTTTTCATTTCAAAGTAGGCTCATTCTATTTAGTGATAGATTTCTCTGGTTTACCCGTGGAATCAAGATCACTAACCAAAGGAGTGGACACCACATGAACCTTTACTGGGTTGTTATTTATTGGTCTACATTTTGTATTTAAAAGGGTCTCATGTGGTGGTGGAACTACTTTGTAACCTAACCCTTCCCCATTATTTCATTCTTTCACTAGGTGTTGAACTATATTAGAAAAACTAGACTAACTGTGCAGTTTTTGTTTTAAGGAATTAACTTCGGCTTCTAGAACTGCTTTTTCTTTCTTTGTTTCTTCCAAAGTATTTCAATAAGAATTTATATCATTTGCTTGATTGAAAGAAACAACCTCGGTTTCCCTTAGTTGTTTACCCAAAAGTTCTATTTTTTCTTTGTAACTGCACTCATTTTGTTTTAATATACGATTAGCTTCAGTGCACAGTTGTAAATCATTTCCTATGTTATCATTGTGGTCTAACAACCTAGCAAATTTCAAATCAATGCTTTCTCTAAATTTATTACATTCATCATAAGCATGTTTTTCAGCCATCAATGTAGAGTTAGACACTTCGGATACTAGATATCCTGAACTTTTTGCTCTTAGCTCTTCCTCAACCAAGTGATGTACCACGTTCACAGCTTCTTTAGTATCTAACAGTACATGCTGAATTGTGATCTCACCTCACTTGCAGAACAATCATCCAGTCCCTCAACACATGCAATGTTTGATTCACCTCGAGGCACAAAGCGAAAGGTCCAGTCTTGCCCTTCATCACCTTGAGCAGTCAAGGCCTTTGTCTCTTTCCTTGAAGAAGTAGCTCCACTCATGGGTTTGTCTTGATGGTTGAATGTGGGAAATGGATTTCCCTTTCCAGTCTTCTTGGGCTATAAACATTCACATTTAAAGTGTCCTTTTTCCCCACAATTAAAGCAGGTGACTTTGGTTTTGTGAAAGCCAAACGTTGTGTCCTTTGTGGCTACACGATTCTGCCTAGTCATCTTAATTAACTTTTTTGCTCGTCCAACTACACTTGCAAGAACCCACATCATATCCATTCCCTCCAGCTCATTCTCATCAACTTGCTCGTAATCTTCATCTGCAAGATGATAATTACCAATCTTCTCGGCACCTAAACCATCATAGGATTGGAAAATAGCTACAAGAAGATCCGTGTGCCCCTTCGCAACCTCCACTATGTCATCACTGAGATTCTCGGTCTTCAAGTTTGTAGTATTGGCTTTATGCATTATGTATTAAGTCGATGATGACCCAGACGTTTCTGGTCCTCAAGTAGTGGATTGTGAGTGAGCCGCGGAACTGGACCCAAATGTTGTTTGAAGTGGTGCTCCTGACCTGGTTGGAGTGGGGAATGAGTTGTAAAGTGAAGGATTCTGATCGTAGGATCCTTTTTGTGACTTGTACATCATTCTCAGTTCCACATGTCTTAATTTCAGGATCAATTCATTTATGCCTAACTTTGCAAGAATATCATTCTGTCTTAGATTAGACACAAACGAATCCAATTTATCTGGCAAACCGTCTGCAAAACTTGACACTTTATCTTGCATTGACGTTGTTACACCATGAGTGTGTAACTCACTCATCAGATGGTAGAACCTATCAATGACATCATCCAATCACAACTTCCCTATCAAAGAGAAGTTATTAAACTCCTGCTTGAGATCCTTAGCCTTTAGAGCCTTTAACATTGCATTCCCATCATATCTTTTCTCCAACACTTCCTATAACTTTTTTGTCTGTTTGTTCTCAAAGAACTGATAAAAGATGTCTTTCGTTATCGACTGAGTCAACATGGCATACACTTTATTGTTTGCATTGTACTTAACCTTCTTGCTGTCATTCATTCCTTCCAGAGTCAGCTTTACTCCATGAGCATCGACTGGCATAGTGTAACCTATCTTAACGGATGCCCAAAGATTGGGATCAAGTCCATTTAGATAGATCTCGAACCTCTGCTTCCATTGTGGATAATCATCTAACGTTATAAGCTTTGGTTTTTTATTATGAATCCCATTTTTTTTTCTAGAAGCAGAAGGTTCTGGATGCGAGACTAACTTCCGGCAGTAAAGGTGGTGAATTGATCTTCAATTTCTATAAACTTTGAACTTTAGAACAAGACTCGTTCACTCGTGCAAATGGACAAACGCGGATGAGTCAATCGTGCGATTGGAAAAATGCGAATCGTGCGATTAGAAAAATGTGAATGACCAATGCGGATGACTCAGTCGTGCGAATGAACAATGCGGATGACTCAATCGTGCGATTGGACAAAGCGGATCACCAACGCTGATGTCCCAGTCGTGCGAATGAACAATACCGATGGGCAAATGCGGATGAGTCAATGCGGATGGCTCAGTCGTTCGACTAGAAAATGCGTGTGACTCAATGATACGAATGACACTTTGACACGAATTACAATTTACCCAGAAACCCTAATGTGTCGTATGACGAAAAACTTCAACATGAATGCCTAGAAACGTCGAAAAAACACCAGTGGACCCAAAAGATGACACTTTTGAGTAAAAACATTAGGTTTGACAAAATTCAAAATGAATCAAACACAAAATCAAGAGCCAAAGCTTTGATACCACTTGTCAGGACCGTGTACGTACGAAATACTAACAGATTTTGCGTTTATACTGAATCAAATAGTGCGGAATCCTATTTGATTAGTGATCCAATTAGTGAGAACAGTTGCCTTATTGATTTAATATTGAAGCTAAATGTTATGAATGAGTAGAGATTGATGAGGATTGATCTATGAAGTTGGAAAGGCTTCTCTGGACGTCTAGATGGCTAGGGTTCGTAAGAGTATCAAGTGTTTATCTGGTGTTCTTCAAGTCTGTTTTTCCATGAATTAAGTGTTATTTATAGGTTATGGGTTTCCAATCGTATGACTGAACATTAGCATGGTTCAGTCGTGCGACTGAATCATGCGATTGATCCATACACACAACTGAAGGTTCAGTCGTGCGACTGGGACAATCTTATGACTGAATCGTGCGACTAATCCAGTCTCCTGGTTCAGTCTTGTGACTGCTCTATTAGCATGATGTATTCATGCGTATGGTCCATAAGCATGGTCCCTTGGCATCAAGAATTATACGACTAAGTTTGAACAAATTTCTTAATCATTATTATCTAAGAACTATGCACAACAACCTCAAACCTATATAGTAAGATCATTATACTTTAACACACAATAATACTACGAAATATTAAACATCATAGACATCAACCACATATTATATTTCATTTAACCCATTCATTAAATATGTGTAAGACATGACAGAGTTTTAGATTAAGCATATAAACTAGGGACATATGTATCAACAAACTCCCCCATGGACTTAGTTTACCTTATTTTCTGACATTCTTCATATACTCTTCACACTTCTTGTACTTCTCCTCTCTTGTAACTCCTGCATGTATTTCAAATAGAAAACAGAGTCATATCACAATTTTAAATTGGAGGGCTTGTACAATATCTTGCGTATTATAGAATAGTGGCCACTTGTATAGCATGTAGACATCGTCAGCTGACAAGTTGGTAAGCCACATTGCATCAAATACCCTGATAGTCTCCATTTTTCCCTCCTTGTTCAGAACTATGAGTGCTTCACCTGTCCTCCAATCACAATACCACCATTTGAAATGTGGAGTGAAGTCCTAAGGCATTTCCCGTAACGGAATCTTTGACATTTTGTGCGGGGGACTCCACTTCAACACTACTTTTGGCTTCCCGGATATAGGATCCACTTCAGACCTACGGATGTACCTCTTCGGCTATTGAGGTCTAAAGTTTACCCACATGGTGTGGTATTCCTTCTTTTGTGCAGTTTCAAACCAACCTGGCATCTTGCTTGGATTAGCATATAGCAGGTCCAAGCACGCTAGTCGGTTAAGCTCAAAACCAGGAAGAGTCGTTAGATCATGTGGATATCTGAAGTACTCAATCCCCTTCTCTCTCTTATAGCATATACATTTAAGTCCTCAAGATAGGCCCACATAATGATTTTTCCTGACACCTTCTATTGTTTCTTGACTTTGTAGAGTTTGGTGTAGGCATTTTGCTTTGGAGTTGTGCACTAGGCTCTAATTTGAGCAAAACAAGCTGCCCATTTAGCCTTCTTGATATCAACATTTGCATTTGAAGCTTGGGCTTGGTTTTCATCCTTTTCCTTTTCCTTCTCCATCTAATCCAGCTTACCAAACATAGCACTGCCGAAAGTATCACCCAAGTTCGGTATCACAATTCATTTGCGGTCAGTGTACTCTAGATAATGTTCAGCAGTAATATCCTCAATCTCAATCTCATCAACATCCTGCAGCTCCTCATCACATAAAACATTAACTTCTGGAGCATCTTTAACAATTTCGTGTGGATTGAGTCTGAACATCTCAGCAAGTTGCTCGTTGGTCAGATCATGTATAATTTCTCCTTCTTCGGGAGTGTAGCTCACTAACCTTTGATGATCCCTTGCAAATCAAGAATCATGGTGAACTGAGACTTGATTTGCTGAAGGGGAGCAACATCATATTCATCGTGATGTGTAGCTTTATCTGCTTGATTAGACATTAATCACATCACACATAAGTCATTTTATACAACATTAAGACATAAACAGACATAAGTGATCAATAAATGCATTAATGTAATACATAATTCAAGTATGAAAGTTTTAAATACATAAATATCTAATGATTACTTTTGTCTTGCTCCCTTGATTCTTCTACAGGAGGAGCGGAGGAGGAGGCTCCTTTGTCTTGACTTCATTTGCTCCTCCTCTCTTGACTTCCTCATCCTCATCCTCATTGTGATCTTTTTGGCTCGGTCCTCCCTTCTTGATATCTTCTTCCTAATAATCCTCTTCCTCCTCCTCCTCCTCATCATCTTCATCATCACCATCACCATCCTTTATCTTCAAAGGCTCACTCTTTGACCCTTTCAGCTTTAGCATAATTTTCTTATTTTTCTTTTCCAGCTCCTCAATCCTCTTTACCGACGCCAACACCAGCTCATTTTGACTTGTAAGTGCATGGTGGGCTCGACTTAAAGCCCTCTCATATATGTCACTATTTTCACTAAGCTCCCTGATCTCCTGAGCTTGAACTGCATTCACCTCCATTAGCTGGCTCAGCTGTGCTCCTTTTTGCTCATCTGTAGCTAGCAACATTAGAACAATACGGTTAAGTTTGGACAACTATTCATATAACTGATGTGGGGAAGAGTGGGTCTAGCAGCGAATGGAGTGTGTGTGGAAGGACCAGCTTGCTGACTAGTGGAAGTAGAAGTGGATGTGGTGAATACGAGAGGATGAATATGTGTGGGATGTGGTGGAGTGGCTATGGTAATGGTGGTGTGATGGGAGATAGTAGTAGTAGGAGGAGTGGTGGTGGTAGGGGTTGTAGTGCTGGGTGGAGTGGTGGTGGTAGTAGTAGCTATGTGGGTGGAGATAGGAAGTGTAGTTGTGGTGGTAGTTATGGTAGTGGTAGTGAGTGTAGTGATTAGGGTGATCCTCTACCTCTTACTCTTCTTATGGGGTTGGGTCATTTTTTCTCCTTGAGCCCTTATTGATAGTGGCTCCCCCTGAGTCGAGTGGTTGCTCAAGGGTGTAAGGAGGATCAGTGTAATCTGTAGTATCACCCTTTGACCCAGCCTGCTATCCACCAACCGCAGATTTATCTCTCTCGGTGGCCACAACCCTACTACCAACAGTCCTCACGAGAGGCTCCTCATCCGACCCATCATCCTCATCTACCTAAGGATTGGGGTGGCTTGGAGCCTGCATGGATCCACCAGGAGCCTTACCGCCTTGACCATCACCATTGTCGTCATCATCATCATTTGTATCATTAATGCGTAGCTCAATCGGCTCGACCTCTGAATCACTCTCATCGTGACTCCACTTCTTGTGAGAAGGCGCCATATAATCAGCACAGGCCAAGTACCCAAACAATCTCGTGACAAGGGGCTTCACCTGCTTCCCCCTATACACCTTCATCCTACCAAGGGTGGAGTGATTCATCACCTCTAATGTCATTACATCCTCCTTCTCCTTAGGCAGTAACGAAAGCTTCTAATCCATAATAAGCTATAAGAACCGAGGGTACATGCAAAAGCCCTCCTTACCCTTGGCCTCAAGGTTCTCTATCAAGTAAACGAAAATCATGTTAGAGAAGTTGAAGGGGTGGTTGTGGCATTCTGGATTTGGTCAGATAGAACATCAAATCCTCCCCTAATTGATGCTATGAGCTTCAGTATGACATGGGTCAGGTACTTGAACTGGGGACGCAGGTTTCTTTTGTTGAGCACACCTGAGTTGATGTCCCCAGTGTACTTCATCCTTAGAAAATAGCCCCTTACTCTTAGAGCATGCAACTTGGTCTGGTGGGCATCATCATCACCCAGATTTAGTACTCATCTTAGATCTGCTGTAGTAACATCACTCTTGACCAAAAATGGTGCTCCGTATACAATAAGGCTCAGCAGATCTGTCAACTTAAGCACCTTCCCAGAAGGCTTGCTGTAGAGAGCGGTAGGGTGTACAAGGAGCAGAGATAGCCTTTTAGATCCTCGTCCTACGTAGGAAGGTTATAATCCCAGTGAACTCAGCGACATTCGTGGAGGTAGGATCAAGATACGCACAGATGTTGTGCTTGATGTTGATAGAATACCTATCAGCCATGTTTCTATAACCCAAGGTAGATAAACATTACATTTGAAGATGATTGAAGACTGTTGAAAGTAAACTGTTTGATATCAGTCTGGTTCGGTTGTGCGATTGAACCATATGAATGAGTTTAGTCGTGCGATTGAGCATGCGGCCGACTCCAGTCGTGCGATTGAGCTTGTGGCTGAGTTCAGTCGTGAGATTGAGCTTGCGGCTGAGTTCAGTCGTGCGATTAAGCTTGAGACTGAACTTAGTCATGTACTAGGCCATGCGGTTGAGTCAATCGTGCGACTGAACTCATACGTCTGGTTCATTCGCTCAATTGAATCATACGCCCAACTAAAGCATGCGATTAAAGTTCATTCAGAGTGTCTATTCGCATAACTCTCTATTCGACACTCTAACCTTAAATCTAGGTCAAAACATGATGATAAATGTTGGGTTTAGACTCATTAGATTCATAGGGACCGTAACTATCACTTTATGTCCTTCATTTTAATGATTATGCCCATTTAGTGGTCTATTTGAAGGGTTTTTACTGATTTCTTGATTTTAACCAATTTGATCAGTTACGGTTTGATTTCACCGAGCATTTTTTTTGATTTTATTCACTAAGTACCTGTAGATGAACAATGGATCACTTAGTAACACAAGCAAGATGCTAAAGCAATCAAACAAAATTTTGGTGGAGTCTCGGTACTTTCATGTGACTAAGGGCGATTGAGGAGTGATGAGACTCCCTGCGTCCGACTCCCTGCTATTTATACTAGGTTAACATTTAGTTGTGCGACTAGTCCCATTCGCATGCTTCATTCATGTGACTAGGTTTCAGTCGTGCGACTGGACTCATATGTATGGTTCAATCGTGCGATTGGATCATACTTGTTATCCAATCGTGCGACTCGTCCATACTTATGGTCCAATCTTGCGATTAGTCCATACTTATGATTTTGACATCTTTCACATTCAAACATACATGTTTAACTATTGATAATATTTTATGACCGATGATCATCTTAGACATGACCTTTTCAATTTGAAAAACTGTTAATCACCTCAGATGTGATCCTTTTATTTCAAAAAACCCGATTGGTCACCTCAGACGTGACCCCTTTTATTGAGTGATTCACAGATTGAATCCAGATGTATAGTCCGATTTTTGCCTAATAAATAACTCAAAGATAAATAAAAAGAACTTGAAATTTAAAACGAAACAAGATATAGTTTTGTACTTTTGATTTGGAAATGGATTTAAACCTATTAGAGTACTTCTAACCGAGTTTACTTCTTGGTCAACACAACTTCAAGTCTATTTTATCATTTCTAGTACGATTCATTATGCAATAATACAGGTATATCAAAATCACTTAGGACATTTTAATAAAATATTTTGATGCTAGATTCTTATTTTGACTGAGAGTCAATAACAATTTTTGGAAATCATACTAGAGCTATAAGATGCACACAATGATTTTAACTTTCAAGAATTGCAACTCACGATGATTGTCAGTATACTTGTCCACTTAAATCCACACACAGAGTTTTGACACACATTAGTGATGAGTTACAGTTTAATTATTTCAATGAGCGTTTGTGGATCTCACGCTTTTATGGTAATCAACATTCCATAGGAGATTTTTTAGCAGGCAATGGGTATTTTACAAGAAGAAACTATTCTAAGATCTTTCAAAGAGATGCCAAGCCTCAGGTCCGTGCTATAGCACAGCAGAGAGGCGCAAACTACAATGAATTCTAGAATATATTAAGGTTATGCTTATCCTCTGGTCAGTGCCACCGCATAGCAGAGAGGCATTGTTGGAGCATATATTGTCATATATACTGTGTTTGTCGCTTGACGAATAGTCTATGCTTAATGTAATACACCTGATATGTTGTAAACACATGAAACTAGGTCATTCACACGAGCATATGCGAATGAGACTCAATCGTATGACTGAGCCATGCTAATGGACAAGTCGTGCGACTAAGAGATGCTATTCGGGCCATTCGTTGAACTGAACCATAAGTATGGTCGAGTCGTACGATTGAACCATACGTATGGTCCAGTCGTACGATTAAACCATGCGCATGACCCAATCGTACGAATTGGCCCCGTCACATCTGATATGGGGTGAGACCTATAAATATCAGTTTCATTATGTAGAAAGGTGAAAGAGTGTGCATGGGGCCTAGAGCTGCCGAATGAAAGGGGAGATCATGCTCGATCTCCCCTTGCCAAGAGTCTTGATTCCTATATTTAACGAGGGGGTAATAATTAGGTTTTATCAATGAAACCATTATATTCTTGATCGTTTTAATGTTTGTCTCTTGGTTTTGGTTTTTGTTTCCTTCTGTCACGAACGCACTCGGAGGTCAACCCATCCAGCAACTTCAGAATTGGTATGAGATTAAGGTTACTGCAACAATGATCTCCCAATTATTCTAGCAAACCGAGCTCTAGATTTCTGGATCTATTTCATGTTCTTTGACCTTAAACCCACTTCGTGTTCTTCGTGTTTGGCTGAGATCTTGTTATATGTGTTGTTTCTTAGATAAAATCAAACTTGGAACCACGTTCTTATCAACCTTTCGAATATGATGATTTCTATTTTGTTTTGGTTCATGTAAAATTCAACACATTAGGGTTTTTGGCAGTCACGGCGGCTACAGATCTGAAAATTTGTGTGCAGATCCGCTCATGTGATAGATCATAAGTATGGACCATGCATACGACTGGACCATGCTAATGGACCATTCATATGACTGGACCAGTGGTATGTTTACTCGTACGACTGGACCAGTCGTGCGACTGGACCAGTCGTATGTTCACTCATGCGACTGGACCAGTCGTATGTTCAATTGCATGATTGAGCCATCCGCATTGACTCATGTGCATTTGTTCCAGACCAAAAAAAGCGTCTTGAACTACCTCTTGCACAGATTTGAGATTGAGCAAAGCACTTTCATCCTAAGGTTATTTTGTAAAATAAGTTTGATGGATACCCCACTATTCGTTGGACTTCCAGAATAGATGAACGTACTTAGAACACAAACGAGAGAAGAGAAGAAGTCAGCAATCGGTGCTGATTTTGTGGGGTAGTCAGGAGCATCTGACTATTTATGGGCCAATCAAGTTATATTTATTCCCACAGAGAGGATTCTGATTCTTAGTGGGAATCCATGTATATAGATATTGATGACCCAATCAAAAAGTGATGATGTGAGCTAGTTTCTGATGATGAATCCGAGTGCATGCGGATTTGTTTGAGATTGTCAGCTGTGGATTGGAACCTTCTACTTTTTGCCCAATACACCATATGAAGACGCTATGAGAGCACAATGTCTATATTTTGGGGTATGCTCAATTTGAGGGGGAATTTCTGCAGGTGTTAATGTTATTCAAGTTAGCCTGTGTGATGATTGGAGCAATGGAAAATTGTTTATGTCATTATCTGGAGAAATCAGTCATTTGGTGAATCATGCTGCTATGATGGTGTTCTACAGTGCAAACAAAAGCTATTGTGCCTAAATTCATTTTTAGGGATATTGTAGCAACCTGATGGATCAACAACGTTGGCTAATATGGTTTTTAGTTTGATTCTATTGTAAACTAGAGCAAAGATTGACTGAAGATTGTAAGAGGTGTTATCTACTATTTGCAACCAATGTCCAAGGGGAAATTTGTTGGAGCATATATTGTCATATATAGTGTGTTTGTCACTTGACTAATAGTCTAGGCTTAATGTAATACACCTAATATGTTGTAAACACATGAATCTAAGTCATTCGCAAGAGCATATGTGAATACGACTCAGTCCTAGGATTGAGCCATACTATTGGACCAGTCGTGCGACTGAGAGATGCTATTGGGGCCATTCGTAAGACTGAACCATAAGTATGGTCCAGTCATACCATTGAACCATACGTATGGTCCACTCGTACGATTGAACAATACACATGGCCAATCGTACGAATGGGCCCAGTAGCATCTGATTGGGGCCGAGGCCTATAAATACCAGTTTAATTATGTAAAAAGGTGAAGGAGTGTGCGAGGGGCCTAGGGTTGTCGGATGAGAGGGGAGATCATGCTCGATCTCCCCTTGCCAAGAGTCTTGATTCCTTTGTTTAACGAGATTGTAATCATTTGGTTTTATCAATAAAACCATTATATTCTTGTTTGTTCTATTGTTTGTCTCTTGGTTTTGTTTTTTGTTTCCTTCCGTCAAGAACGTGCTCGGATGTCAACCGATCCAGCGACTTGACAATTGGTATGAGAGTACGTTTACTACAAGAATGTTCTCATAATCATTCTAGCAAACCGAGCTCTTGATTTCTAGATCTATCTCATGTTCTTTGATGATAAACCCACTTTGTGTGCTTCGTGTTTTACTCAGATCTTATTACATGTGTTGTTTCTTAGATAAAATCGAACTCGGAACAACGTTCTTATCACCCTTTCGAATCTGATGATGTCTATTTTGTTTTGGTTCTGTAAAATTCATCAGATTAGGGTTTTTGGCAGCCATGGCGGCTGCAGATATGAAAATTTGTATGTAGATCCGCTCATGCGACTAGGCCATGAGTATGGACCATTCAGACGACTGGTCCATACGAATGGACCATGCGACTGGACCAGTCGTATGTTTAGTGGTGCGACTGGACCAGTCGTATGTTCAGTCATGCGACTGGACTAGTCGTATGTTCAATCACACAACTCAGCCATCCGCATTGACTTATGCGCATTTGTTCTAGACCAAAAAAAGAGTTTGGAACTACCTCTTGCACATATTTGAGGATGAGCAAAGCACATTCATACTGAGGTTATTTATCAAATAAGTTTGATGGATACCCCATTATTCGTTGGACTTCGAGAATAGATGAATGTAGTTAGAACACAAAAGAGAAGAGAAAAAGTCAGCAGTCAGTGCTAATTTTATGGGGTAGTCAGGAGCATCTCACTATTTATTGGCCAATCAAGTCATATTTATCCGCACAAAGAGAATTCTGATTCATAGGGGGAATCCATGTATAAAGAGATTGAATACACAATCAAAAAGTGATGATGTGAGCTGGTTTCTCATGTCGAATCTGAGTGCACACGGATTTGTTTGAGATTGTCAGCTGTGGATTGGAACCTTTTACTTTTTGCCCAATACACCGTATGAAGATCCCATGAGACCATAATGTCTATATATGGGATATGCTAAATTTGAGGGGGAATTTCTGCAGGTGTTAATGTTATTCAAGTTAGCCCATGTGAATATTGGAGCAATGGAAAATTGTTCATGTCATTATGTGGAAAAATCAATCATATGGTGAATCTTGCTACTATGATGGTGTTCTACAAATTAAACGAAAGTACTGTGCTTAAATTCATTTTTAGGGATACTGTAGCAACTTAACGGATCAACAACATTGGCTAATATGATTTTTCGTTTGATTCTATTGTAAACCAGAGCAAAGATTGACTGAATATTGTTAGACGTGTTATCTACTATTCGCAAACAACGTCCAAGGGGGAATTTGTTGGAGCATATATTGTCATATATGGTGTGTCTGTCGCTTGACTAACAGTCTTGGCTTAATGTAATACACTGATATGTTGTAAACACGTGAAACTGGGTAATTCACAGGAGCATATGCGAATGAGACTTAGACGTAGGACTAAGCCTTGCTAATGGACCAGTCGTGCGACTGAAAGATGCTATTGGGGCCATTCGTAAGACTGAACTGTAAGTATGGTCCAGTCATATGATTGAACCATACGTATGCTCCGCTCGTACGATTGAACCACACACATGGTCCAGTCATCTGATACGGGCCGAGGCTTATAAATACCATTTTAATTGTGTAGAAAGGTGAAGGAGTGTGCCCGGGGCCTAGGGCTGCTAGATGAGAGGGGAGATCATGCTTGAACTCCCCTTTCCAAGAGTCTTGATTCTCATATTTAACAAGCTTATAATCATTAGGTTTTATCAATGAGACCATTATATTCTTGTTCGTTCTATTGTTTGTCTGTTGGTTTTGGTTTTTGTTTCCATCCATCAAGAACACGCACGGATGTCAACTAATCCAGCAACTTCACAGGCACACAACCTATCTTCTTTTTAGAGCATTTATTTTACTTTTTGAACATAACGCATCAAAAACATAAGTTATTAGCTTGATTGCATTTAGCATTTTTCCATGTGCTTTGCTCATTTTTCTCGTCGTCCGCACACATTTGTGGCGTTTATTTTGCTCTTCACCTCTTACTGGAATTGCGTTGATTGTGTAACCAGGGATAAGATGAGAACCCACAACAAGTTGAACAACTTAGTTTGAACTTGAAACCACCAACGAGGTCTACTCATCTATTCTGTTGAATCTATTGACACATCATGTAATGAACTAGCAACCTCTAGGTCTACTTTCTCTATCTTACCTCAATAGCATACTAGTTTTACTAGCATAATTATTTTATTTTTCATAGACTTATCAGACTTATACTTTGAATTTTGTATCTTAATCATTTAAATTATTTTAATGTCCCAAAAAATATGTTCCCTGTGTACTATCATTTTCCATAAACGTTGATTCACGATCACATATTTGATTTCATTCCATTCAATTAAGTAGTCCCCCTCCTTCATTTTTTAAGTAATTAAATACTGACGAATTTAATACTAATTTAAACTATTCTGCCCCTAAAATTCTAAATCCGAAAATATTTTTGTGTTTTTGGATTTATAATAGACAGAAAAATAAGTAAAATGAAATAAAATAAAAGATTAATTATAAGTCAGACTACGACATTTCGTCATCCGGAATCACTTCACATTTCTTTTTCATGCCATTGACCTCTAACAGATATAAAAACCTTGATTTATCAAATGCTTTAGTGTAGAGGTCGGCTTGTTGAATATATGTATTAATTTTAACCACATCAATTAAGTGGTTGTCAAAACAGTCATGTATAAAGTGATACTTAATACCGATGTGTCTAGTTTTATGATGTTGGACCGGATTTTTGGTTGTGGCTATAGCAGCAAAATTATCAACAAAAAAAGGAGTGTTATAAAAATTGCAAACCGTAGTTGCGCATTTGCTATTGAATCTAGATGATTTGTGAATAGCAACTTGTAGCAGCAACGTATTCAGCTTCACATGTTGACAGAGCAACGGAGGTCTGCTTCTTACACTACCAGGTGACTAACCGTGTACTAAGAACTAACATCGTGCTGATGTTGACTTGTAATTCATTTTGCAACCGCCATAATCCGAGTCACCATACGCTCTAAGCTCACAGTCATCATTATAAGGATACCATAACCCGAGTGTTGGAGAAGCCTTTAGATAACGAAAAATCCTTTTGACGCCTATGATATGGTTGACCTTTGATTTCATCGGATATCTGGAACAAAGACACGTCACATACATGATATGAGGTCATGAGGTTGTGAGGTACATGAGAGATCCGATCATTCCTTTCTACATAATGGCATCAAACTGGTCACCATTTTCGTTAGGTGCCACGTCATGATTTTTAGCAAGTGGAGTTCCAGCTACAGAAGCATTCTCTATATCGAACCTACTTAGGATATCACCTACATACTAGTTCTCATGTAGAAATATTCCCTTTGGTGTCTGATCCACCTGTAACCCGAGAAAGAACTTCATCTCTCCCATGGCACTCATCTGAAATTTTGCTTTCATGACAGATTCAAACTCTTTACATAACTTTTCATTTTCAGAACCCAAAATTATGTCATCCACATAAACCTGTACAAGCAGTAAGTCAGCATCTTTTACTTTGATGAACAGTGTACAGTCAATAACTCCTCTGCAAAAGCCGTGTTTCACCAGATGAGTTGAGAGTTTCTCATACCATGCTCACGGGGCTTGATGGACCCCGTAGACAGCCTTATCCAGCTTGTAAACTTTATCCCGATGATAAGGGTCCTTAAGTCCTTCGGGTAACTCACATACACTGTCTAATGAATTTCACCATAAATTTCACTATGAAGGGACACACTCATGACATCTATTTGACAGGCTTTGATCTTCATGTTGGATGCAAAAGCTAGAAATATACATATTGCTTCCATCCTTGCCACTGGTGCAAACACTTCATTGTAATCTGTGCCTTCGACTTGTCGAAATCCTTGAACTACAAGTGGGGCCTTATTCATGATTATACCCCTTGGTCATATTTCATGCATTTCAGTACCCATTTAGTGCCAATCACCTTAGCACCTTTTCGTTTATCCACAAGGGTCCACACTTATACTTTCTTGAACTATAGGAGTTCTTCTTGCATTGGACTAACCCATGCCTTACCGTTTAACACTTCACTAACGTATTTTGGCTGAAATTGAGACACAAAACATCGATATGGTCCATCAGGAAGGTATCGCTTTTCCAATACCGAGGCACAATCAGCTATGCAATGCTGATTTCTAGTCTATACTCCCGATCTAACATGCCCAATGACATTGTCCAAGGGATGATAAACATTTAACCGAGATCTGGGAGTGGTGGGAACAACTACATCCTCATCCAGATTTTGAATTCCAGGTTCAGTATCTGTAGCTATTGAAGTGTGAGGTTCTGATATGTCAGAGGCATCAAGATTTGATGCTTGTGTACTTTCATTGGTAGGAACCTGTTCCTCCTGGTCCACCTGATTAGTCTCCACTTCTTCATCATGAAAGGAGGAATGGCTTATATTAAGCGCTCCCCTTAAAGGATTAGAAGATTCACCTTATGGAGTTGATGCTGTAAAGTCTAGTGGTGGTGTGTCTAGGACATCAGACATCATTTTTGTTGTTAACTCATCATGAGGAAGGGAGAGAGGTATGTTGAAGGACTTAAAAAATCCATCATAGTCTTAGAAGAATGAAGGTCCCTTTCCAACAGGGGGGTGGTGTACCTTTGAACAACCACATTGCACCACACTTCTACCTGACCTGCTGAGTTGTATAAACTCTCTTGTCCGCTATATTGTAGCCTAAAATGATCCCTTCTATAGCTTTCTCACTGAACTTCCCAGACTAAGTTTTCTTTAGAAGTGTACATTGTGCACCAAATGGTTCGAGATACACCAGGTTAGGTTTACGTCGCTGGCGCAACTCATGACATGTTTTACGATGACGTTTGACCACCAAGACCCGATTGAGGGTGTAACATGCATTGGCCACTACCTCGATCCAAAATTGGATAGGTAGTTTCGAGTTGACTAGCATCGTTCTTGCTGTCTCTATCAAGCTCCAATGCTTTTGCTCAACAACACCATTCATCTAAGGGGTGTAAGCAGACGTAAATTGATATACTATCCCTTTTTCTTTACAAATGCCTCCATCCACTGGTTGTTGAACTCTTTTCCATTTGAATGATTCAAATGTCTTTGATTTTGATTTTAGAAACATCACCCAAGAGAATCTTGAGTAATCATCCATAACTACATAGGAGTACAAATAAGCCGCAATACTTCTAGTATTAACATGACCAAACATATCCATTTGTAGAAGCTCGAGAGCCAAATCAATGGAATTAACTTTCTTTGCCTTGTGAGACTTCTTAGTCTGTTTGCTTATCTTACTTGCTACACAAAAATCCGGAAGCTAGAAGTTCTTGACATTCACTCTATTCACTAGATCATTCTGTATCAAGTGATTCATCTTCCATGGATTTATGTGTAGCAAGTAAGATAAGCAAACAGACTAAGAAGTCTCACAAGGCAAAGAAAGTTAATTCCATTGATTTGGCTCTCAAGCTTCTACAGATGGATATAGTTTGAACTGGCTTATAGTTTGAACTTTAGGTTCATTAGTTCTATTCAGAAGAGTAATAGAACTCCTTTTAGAAGAACTTTGTTTTGTATCATTAAGTTCAATTTTCTTTCTGGGAGTTTGATAATAAGGACAATTAGAAGAAATATCTCCTTTTATCCACAACTACAGCATGATCTCTCTTCTACATGAACTATATATGTGGGGTTGAATGTGATACTGGTGCGACACGAGTCTCGTTGGATTTAGTCACTTCTTGTTTAGATGTTTCTGCTTCTATAAAAAAATTACTTGTTTCGACGTTTGGACATCTTTAACATGCCCTTTGGTTGGACTTTGACGACTAAAACATGTGTGGTTAACTGGTTTAGTCAATTTGACTTGTGAAATAGACTTTGTTGAACCTGACCTTACATTAACCTTTTCAAATTTATTATCCAAATTAATAATAGGCATATTTCCTTT
Organism: Flaveria trinervia; assembly: GCA_025506515.1. NCBI lineage: Eukaryota > Viridiplantae > Streptophyta > Magnoliopsida > Asterales > Asteraceae > Flaveria > Flaveria trinervia. The sequence goes on from CM046444.1 coordinate 45,347,858, forward strand.
TGATTTCAAGGTAGACTCCTTCTGTTTAGTGCTTTCCTTCATAGGTTTACTTGTCAAATCGGGATCACTAACGAGAGGAGTGGACACCACATGATCTTTTACTGGTTGTTATTTACAGGTCTACATATTGTATTTAAAATGGTCTCATGTGGTGGTGGAACTACCTTGTAACCCAACCCTTCCCTATTATTTCATTCTTTCAACAAGTGTTGACCTATGTGAGAAGAACTGGTCCAACTATGAAGTTTTTGTTTTAAGGAATTAACTTCGAATTCTAAAACTGCTTTTTCTTTCTTTGTTTCTTCCAAAGAATTTAAATAGAACTTTATATCATTTGCTTGATTAAATACAACGACCTTGGTTTCCCTTAGTTGTTTACCCAAAAGTTCTATTTTTTTCTTTATAACTGCACTTATTTTGTTTTAGGATATGATTAGCTTCCGTGCACTGTTTTAAAGCATTTACTAAGTTATCATTGTGATCTAATAACCAAGAAAATTTGGATCTATTCTTTCTTTAAATTTATCATTTATCACAAGCATGTTTTTCAAAGAGTTGGTTTTTAGTACTTACCTGAGAGGATTCTGTTGAATCAGCCATCAATGCAAAATTAGATTCTTTAGATGCTGGAGATTTTGAACTTGATGCTCTTAGCTCTTCCTCAAGCAGGTGATGTACCACGTTCACAGCTTCTTCAGTATCTGACGTTACTTGCTCAACTGTGATCTCACCTTCACTCGTAGAACCATCATCCAGTCCCTCAACACTCGCAATGTTTGATTCACCCGGAGACACAAACCGGAAGGTCCAGTCTTGACCTTCATCACCTTGAGCGGTCAAGGCCTTTGTCTCTTTGCTTGAAGAGGTAGCTCCACTCGTGGGTTTGTCTTGACGGTTGAAGGTGGAAAATGAATTTCCGTTTGCAGTCTTCTTAGGCTTTACACATTCCCGTTTAAAATCCCCATTTTCACCACAATTAAAGCAACTGACATTGGTTTTTTCAAAGCCAAACATTGTGTCCTTTGTGGCTACAAAATTTTTCCCCGTCTTCTTAACGAACTTTTGGCTCAACTAACTGCACTTGCAAGAGCCCACATGATATCCATCCTCTCCAGCTCGTTCTCGTCAACTTGCTCGTAATCTTCATCTGCAAGATGAAAATTCCCAATCTTCCCAGTGACTATACCATCATAGGATAGGACAACAGCTGCAAGAAGATCCATGTGCTCCTTGGCAACCTCCACTTTTACACTACTAGGATTCCCAGTCTTTATCTTCGTAGTGTTGGATTCAGGCACTATGTATTGAGTCGATGATGACGTAGACGTTTCATGTCCTAAAGCAGTGGATTGAGTAGGAGCCACGGAATTGGACACAAAAGCGGTTTGAAGTGGTGCTCCTGAACTGGTTGAAGTGGGAAATGAGTTATAAAGTGAAGGATTCTGATCGTAGGATCCTTTTATGACCTGTACCTCATTCTCAGTTCCTCTTCTCTTAATTTTAGGATGAAGTGATTTATGACTAACTTTGCAAGAATAGCATTCTGTCTAGGATTACACAAACGAATCCCATTTCTTTGGCAAACCGTCTGCAAAACTTGACACTTTATCTTCCATTGACATGGTTACACAATGAGTGTGAAGTTCACTCATTAGATTGTAGAACATGTCAATGATGTCATCCGAGCACTCCTTCCCTATCAAAGAGAAGTTATCAAACTCCTTCTTAAGAGCCTTAGCCTTCAGAGCCTTTAATGTTGCATCCCCATCATATCTCTTTTCCAATTCTTCCTACAACTTTTTCGCCTATTGTTCTCGTATAACTTATGAAAGATATCTTTTGATGTTCACTAAGTTAATATGGCATACACTTTCTTTTCTGCATTGTACGTAACCTTCTGACTGTCATTCATTCCTCACAGAGTCAACTTAACTCCATTAGCACTGACTGTCATGGTGTAACCTGTCACAATGGATGCCAAAAGATTAGGATCAAATCCATTTAGATAGATCTCGAACCTCTGCTTCCATTTTGGATAATCATCTAACGTTATAAGCTTTGGTGGTTTGTTATGATTCCCAATTTCATTTTCCAAAAGTAGAAGGTTCTGGATCCGAGAGTCCCTTCTTGCAGTAATAGCAGTGAATTGATCTTCCATATCTATAAACATCAACTTTAGAACAAGACTGGTTGACTAATTCGATTGAATTAATGTGGATGACTCAATCGTGCGATTGGACAAATGCGGATGAGTCAATCGTGCGATTGGACAAATGCGGATGAGTCAATCGTGCGATTGGACAAATGCGGATGAGTTAATGCAGATGACTCAGTCGTGCGAATGAACAATGCAGATGGGCAAATGCAGATGATTTAGTCGTGCGATAGGAGAAATGCGAATAACCAATGCGGATGACTCAGTCGTGCGATTGGACAATATTGATGGCCAATGCGGATGGCTCAGTTGTACGAATGAACAATGCAGATGACTAATGTCGATGGCTTAGTGGTACGAATGGCAAATGAGGATGACTAATGCGGATGCCTCAGTCGTACGAATGGACAATGTTAATGACTCAATCGTACGAATGAGCTATTTGTGCGATTGAAGGTTGTTGTGTTTGAAAACATTGAATTTTGACACTTTCACACGAATTATGATTTACCCAGAAACCCTAATCTACCATAGACCGAAAAAATTCAACTTGAATGCTTGTAAATGTCAGAAAACACCTGTGGACCCAAAATGATGACTATTTTGAGTTACAACGTGAGGTTTTAGACAATTCTAATTGAATCAAACGAAAAATTAGAGCCAAAGTTCTGATACCACTTGTCAGGACCGTGTATGTACGAAATACTAACAAATTTTGCGTTTATACCAAATCAAATAGTGCGGAATCCTATTTGATTGGCGATCCAATCGGTGAGAACAATTACCCGATCAATTTAAGATTGAAACTAAACATTATGAATGTGTAGATATCGATTAGGATTGATCTATGAACTTGGACAGGCTTCCTTGGACGTTCTAGACGGCTAGAGTTCGTGTGTTCTCAAGTCTCTCAAAGTGTTCAAAAGTGTTCTGTTTTTCCACAAATTTGGTGGTATTTATAGGTTATGGGTTTCCAATCGTACGACTAAACCATTAGCATGGTTCAGTCATGTGACTGAATCATGCGATTGATCCATACGCACGACTAAAGGTTCAGTCATGCGACTGAGTGAATCTTATGTCTCAATCGTGCGACTGATCTAGTCTCCTGGTTCAGTCATGCGACTGGTCCATTAGCATGAGGTATTCTTGCGTATGGTCCATAACCATGGTCGATTCGCATGAAGACACATACGACTAAGTTTGAACACAATTTTCAATCATAATTGACTAAGAACTATGCACAAAAACCTCAAACCTATATAGTAAGTTCATTATACTTTAACACACCATAATACTATGAAATATTAAACATTATGAACATCAACCGCCTATTATATTCATTTAACTAAATCATTACATATGTGTAAGACATGAAAGACTTTTATATTAAGCACATAAACAAGGGACATATGTATCAACAGTTCCTATAGTAGTATTCCTATGAGGAAGATGACATAAGTTCCAAACCTTTTGTCTTTTAAATTGAAGCAGCTCCTCTTGCATAGCTTCAGCCCAACTTCCATCCTTCAAAGCCTCGTCAATTTTCTTAGGCTATATCTGGGACAAGAAACGATAGTGAAGACAAACATTTGCATCATGGGTTTGTCCTCTTGTTCTTACCCTAGTGTCAACATCTCCAATGTTGTTTGTTATGGATGTGACTTATGGATTCTTAGCTGAGGGATCACAACAAGTTGCTGAGAGAGATCTAAATTAGAAAAATATAGAACTAGCATTGATGTTTCTCCCACCACATCAACACACTTATCATTAAAGACTTGATCCATTGTGTGTGTGACATCATTAATATTGTCATTAATGGAGTGGTTATGAGCAACATGAAATTCTTGATCTGTGTCACCACCACCATGCTCATCAACATTTGAAACTTCTTCTTTTGAAGATCTTCTTAGCTTAAATCATGGATCAGGGTCACCTTGAGGTAAGATATATGTAGGTCCTGAAACATTCTTAGAAGATTTCTTTAAACAGTTGGTCACTAAATCATGATCAAATAAGTAATTAGGACCAGAACGAGCTACACTGCATGTGTGTTGATTGACAGTCACATTGGCTGAATCCTCAACAATTCCAATATTAGGATTGTATACTCTATAAGCCTTAGCTTAAAGAGTATCCAATGAAGTGCCCATAATCTGATTTCTTAGCAAATTTGGCAATTTGATCATTGGTATTCAAGATGGGGCAAGGACATCCAAATGACTTGAGGAAACCAATGAAATGTTTCCTCTTATGCCAAAGTTCATATAGAGTCTTGCCATGAGTCTTAACACTAAAACTCTATTTGCACATAGCCAACTGTGTTGACTTCCTCTATTGAGAAGATGATGGGCAGCTTAGAGTCGGACAACATGGTTCTTGCAGCTTCAATTAGTGTCATGTTTCTCCTCTCACCAACACCATTTTGCTGAGGGGTCCTCAGAGCACTGTATTGTCTTGTAATACCCTTTTCATCATAAAATGTATCGAGGATTTCGTTTTGAAATTTAGTTCCTCGATCTTATCTTATGGTTTTGACCTTGTGATCACATTGATTCACAATCTTTAAAATGAAATTTTTCAGAATCATAGAAGTCTCATCGATAGTTTTAAGGAAAAAGACCCAATTGAAACATGTACAGTCATCTATGATCACCGAACAATAAGAGGTCCATCCTAAACTCATTACACTAGTGTGGCCAAAGAGGTCTATATGTAACAAGTGTAGGGGTGTAGTGATGGAGTTTCTTTCTTTAGGCTTCTGAGATACCTTATGTTGCTTCTGTTTGAGGCATGCAATACAATGATAATCACTTGTAAACTCTTTCTTTGGCATTCCAATTATCAATCATTTTTATGAGTTTATTCATGTTTTTAAAGTTTACATGGCACATTCTATTATGCCAAAGGAAAGACTCATCACTATTAGCTTTATATAGAAAGCATAGAAAACCAAGAATGTATCACATAGAAAACCATCTGGTACATGTTCCCTCTCCTGGGGGCTCTGAGCAGGAAATGTTTAAAAACTTTAGATAGAAAACATTTCTTTGGCATTCCAGTTATCAATCATTTGTAGGTTGCTCATGCTTTTTAAAGTTTACATGGCACATTTTATTGGTTTTCTATTAATAACAATAGGCCACCTCCAGAGGGAGATGTTTCTGGAAAATCCATCTGGTACATGTTCCCCCTCCTGGGGACTTTGAGCAAGATATGCTTATGAGGAATGATCACCCCGAGCTTGAGAATGATGAATTCATGCTTGGTAAAGAGCATGTTATACTCTCATCATAAAATTTGGATACACTCAAAAGATTGTACCCAAGCTCCTTCACAAAGTTTACTTTCTCAATTCTAAGCTTACCATTTATGACCTTGCCCCTTCGAGAAAGGTAACTTCCTTCATCTCCTCCAAAGGCAACTAGCCCTCCATCAATTCTTTCAAAGTTTTGGAGTAGAGACCCATTGCCTGTCATGTGCCTGAAACAACCACTATCAATGATCCACATATGTTGTTTGTCTTGAGTTGTTCTTGCACAATGAAAACGATTAGCTATATTTCAAAACCCAATCCTTATTGGTCTTGGGCTTATCAAAGGAAGTAGAAGGTAATGAAAAAGTGAAGATCCTATAGTTGTGCTTTGAGGATCTTCTGCTGTTGTTGATGGAGAACCTTTAGTCACTTGGTCTTTCTTTGACTTCCACACCACCATTGGAAGTTTGAACTTGACCTTCAACACTTCAGAAGCTTTTGTGGCTTTGGAATTTTTGATGACTAAACCTTGAGAATATCCTGCTAACACTGTAACCGACTTTAGTACTTCAGAAGTATTCCTTTCTTCCGAGACCATATTTTCTTCCGAAAGAAATTTTCCACTTTCCTTCTTCTTCACTTTGAAGCTTCTGAAGGAAACAAATTTTCCTTCCAATGCTAAATTCTTCTTGGATCTCTTAGAAGTCTCTTTTTTGGTTACATGAAGAATACCTCTAGGATTGTATGGACAATCCTTAGCAAGGTGAGAAGTAGTCTCACACATAACACATTCTATCTTTTTCTTCCTAAGAGCCTTCTTTTGAGAACAAGGCTGACTTACATCACTTCCTTTCTCCACGTACATGTTTGCAGATGCTGAGAGAATCCTTTTGTGTTAAGTACTATTCTTGGAGTTAGATGGTTTAGGCTGTGTAGCAGTGGTACACAACAAATCAGGCTTCTTCTTGATGCTACGATGATTTGAATATGATCCAGAACTCTTGGTAGACAAGTTGAGGTTGATGTCTTCAGTCTTAACATTTTAAAATCCTACAAATATAAAGACTTGTTTCTGCTTAGAGTAAAAAGAGGCCTTGATTGCTTGAGCCCTTTTATCTTTTCTTTTGTTCTTTGTCATCAAGTTCTTCCTCATAGACTTAGACATCACAGTCTTTTTACTCTCCTCAGAAGGATAGTGACCCTTCTTAGAATCCTCCTTTTCATTCTTCTCAGAGGAATTCTTCGTTATCACTTCTTCATCCTCTTCACTCAAAGGATCTATGAGAGGAAGCTCATCTTCACACTCTTCCACACCTAGGTGATCTTACAGACAAGATTGTGTGTGGAGGAGCTATCTCACAAGAACGCAGTGTTTACATATTTTGATAACAAACTTTTGCATGCAAGGATGAGGATATGATGTATTTGAAGGTCTCTTCTTCAAGAACACGTTTTTCTACCTGGATTTGCTTATCACAAGCTTAGCTTGGCATTTAGTCAACTTAGTTATGAGATCCTTGATCTAGGTCCTATAATTTGTATGCTCATGTTTTAAAACTGAAATGGTTTTCTCTAAGTCCTATGTCATTAATTTATTATCATTTTCAGCTTTTTTGAAATCAGATTTTAAATTTTTCAAGGACACAAGATCAAATCTCATCTCTATGTTATAGGAACTGTATGTGTTGAATTTAGCAATATACTCAGGAGTATAGAGATTGTCCAACACCTTGAAATCATCATGGTCAGCCATCAATGATTGGTTTGGAGATGCATCTTCTACTTGAAAGCTCCAGTCAAAGCCTCCTTCTTTAACAGCAACTGCAGCATGCTGCTTTGGCTTCTCATTCTGGGTAGCTCTATTAGTGTAGTTTGGTTTGGATTGTGCTTGGCCACAATTTTTTTTGATGCCTTGCACTCTCTTGCAAAGATTCCCTTTAGGTTATAGTTTAATACTTAACTTTGCTCTTATCCAGCCCAAACTTTCCACTCGTTGTATTGCTGGGAAACTTCCTTCCTGTCTGCTTGTGAGTGAGAAGAGCCATTTTTTGGACTATCTCCACATACTCCAGATCATCTAGATGGACACAGTCCAGTTCTTCAAAGGTGAAGAGAAGTTGCCACAACTTTCATGAGAAGACTCAAAGGCTTGAGAAGAACTTGTCTCTGGAATGGGCTTCCTTGAGTATAGTTCTCCCTTGGTGTCTCTAGGAAGGTGATGAAAAGACCCTTTTGTGAGTTGTCAGAGTAGCATATGCGATGATGTTAGGTTTCTACGCTATCCCATTTAGTCACATGAAGGCTGAACCCATTGTTTGCTGGAGTTACGAGATATACCTTGCATGTTCATCTACATCTGGTATCCATTGAGAATGCCATACAACTCTATCAAAGTGAGAGTCTTAAGATTCTTAGTCCTCTTGATAACAACACAATAATGTGTCTATTGCCTAGGAAGAGAGGACATAAACTTCCTTACAATGTCCCTGTTTCAAGAGTTAGTCCAGCATCCACTAGAGTATCCGCAATCTCAACATACCTAAAATATTGTTGAGTCATGGTCTCACATGTTTGAAGGTGAAATTTTCAAACTACTACTTCAGGAGATCCTTCTTATTCTCCTTGGCTTTAGTGGAACCCTAATACATCAGTGTCAATCCATCCTATAGATACTTAGCTGTTTTGCATTTCTTGAAACCTCTGTATACAAAGTTTGGAAGAGCAGTCTGAAGGGCTATCATGGCCTTTTGATCAATTTCTACTCTTTTTCTATCTTCATCTGAGTAGTCAGCCACATCCTATGGAATCATACTACCTCCAACAGTAGTTGATGAGGTGCTTGGTATGTAAGGTCTAATGACAACATATTCCCACATTCTTGAGTTTAGAGACTTGATAAAGCCTACCATTCTATGGCACCAAGTGTCAAAGTCATCAAGAGTGATTAGTGGGGACTTTACATGGTTGAAGTTTCCATATCAGCTTTAGAGATAGCTGCCATTGAGATGTTAAGTATTTTGTGTGTGAGAGAGATCTTATGATATTGAGATCTTACATCAAGAGCCTGAATTCTCTGATACCAATTGGAGGACCGTTGAAGGGTACTTGCTTACAACACAACAACACAAAGAGGAGAGTGTGCAAGAACACTTAATAGTTCAAATAGGGAACTAGAAAACTAGTTTCATGAGATCTAAGAAACACAAGTGTATAAGAGACAAAACAAGAACAACACAAGTACTTGGTTTTCAAGGTTGATGTTTATTGCTCTCTAGTTCGTTTTAAGTGTTTACAAAGCAATGGTTTTAGATACAAAGGACCAGAGATACTTATACTACTACCTAGAGCAGGCCATACTATGAAGGCCACCTGGATACATGATCTAGACAACAAAATCAATGTAGAGTCAAAAGGAAGATTGCTTTTTGACTAGTGACTACCACATGCCATAGCTCACATTCAAATGTATTATAAAAAGAACAAAGTAAATAAAGTAAAAAGTTATAGACTCAAGACCTTAATGTACAGTTACCAAAAGCATGGACATTTCACCAACTATTATTTCAAAAATCTTCGGAAGAAATACGTGTTCAAGTGTTGCCTTTGGAACACTTTGTCTTCGAAGCTTTGGAAGACTTCATCTTTGGCTTCGAAAGATATTGGTCTTGGCTTTGGAATATTTTACACTTAGAGTATTTTCTATGGCAGAGTGTGAAACTTCCGAAGCATTCCACTTCAGTACACTTGGGCATGCATGCAGGAGAGACATTGGGTGGTTGGGTTGCATGAGCCATATATTTAAACCTTACAAATTATATTATAAATTTATACAATAATTTACTTTCTCAAATTTGAGCACACCATTAGTTACCATTCATTCACCAACTATTCTACCACCCTTCTTATCCCCACCAAATGCCACATAAGAGGCATTTTTATGGTTGAAGTCATGGAAAAGATAACAATTTCTTGTCTTATGCCTAGAACAACTACTGTCAACATGCCACTTATTGTCAACTTTCCATGTTTGTTCCTACGCACATAAAGAAATCAATAAAAATGTGAACCCAAGACTAAATGATCTTGGGTTTTCCGGTAGTGTCTAAAATTATGACTTCCCCATGAATGAGTCTTGATGTTTGAGCATTATGTTTTGACTCAATTGAATCATTATGTGTTGTTTATCGTGAGGATGATTCTATTAAAGATGAGGTTGGGGGCTTGTTTGCGTTTCTCAAACCATTCTTCTTTCACTTTTTCTTTGTTTCACTGTTGCTTTGATCTTGATGATAAACTTCATTTAAGAAAGTATCACCATCCTTTGATTTTGATTGAGATATGTGAGTACCATTTTTAAAATGATCAAAGAAAGTGTCCTTTAGATTTGATGTTTTCTCACTTAAATCCACCCTCTTATAAGGTGTTTTGGGTTGAAAAAGTGATTTTTCTTTCTTCTTTAGGGGTTTATCTATAGTACATCGTTCCTCTTTCTTCAAAGGTTTACCATCATCAGATGTTTTCTTATTTTTGCAATTTTTGTTTTTGTTGCTACTTCTTTATTTTTGAATCTTCTTGACTATTAGTAGATTGAGAGTTTGATATATCTTCTCAGATTTTTGCTTCTTTGTGCTCTTTGTCTTTTTCCTTTTGTTAAAATAGCATTCCTGAGTGGAATGGTTATTTTTGTTACAAATTGCACAGTCTTTGTTGAAGTAGAAGTCAGAAATCATGTGATTGTTGATATTACAAATAGGGCAATAATCGCAGAAGTAACACTCTTCAGTGTTGTGATTTTTCATGTCACGCCATTTGCAATACTTTTCCTCTAACGCATTTTCAAAATCAAGCACTTTCTTGTTCTTTTGTTTCCTTTGACTCTTTAATTCTTTTTCAAACTTTGTAATGGAGGACTCCTTCCTTTTTTCTAAAATAATATCAAAGGGTTCTTGATTATTAGCTAAACTTTGTTGCTTTGGATCACAACTTCTCGTTTGTTTTCTTGTTGATTGTTGTCTTTAGCTTCAGAAAATCCTCTGCTAAGTCAGTAGATTTGTTCACTAGCAGATCTGCTACTAATGAAGAAACTATATTCTTCGGAAAAAATTCTGCATATTCTGGTTGCTTTCTGTTTTCTATTGAAGATGTGACGTTTGTAGATATGTACTTCTGATTAGCTTCTCTTGAAGGTTTTCTTGCTTGTGAAGTTCTTGAAGTCCTACATTGAGCTGAGTTATTTCTTTGCAAATAGTTTTCAACATATTTCTTTACTTAGGCGGATAAGACAACTTGATTTTTTCAAGAAATTTGGGAATGATTGGTTCAAAAGTAACATTCTTACCAATATCTAGTCTCTTTACATATTTATCATAATGTTCATCAGAATCATCCAAGTCATCATATTCATCAAATTCTAATTCTGAGTCATTTTGTTTGACTTGTACAAAGTTAGAAGACTTAGTTTCACTCACCTCAATATTATTGCTATTTAGCAGTTATTAGATTTTTATTCATACTTGGTGCATGGAACAAAATGGTTTGACAAAGTGTTTTTCATTGTTTCAGGAATGTTGTATAGTTATGATTCAAGGGGGTGCAACATTATTGCATCCCAACCTGTAAGGATTCCTGAAGTCTGATGCAACCCAAAACTGCCTAAGTGTTTCAGCAACATGCACTAAGTACTGAAGTGAAGAATGCTTCGGAAGAATTACACAAAGCATTAGAAAATACTCTAAGTGTAATATCTTCCGAAGCCAAGACCAATATCTTCCGAAGCCTAACATGAAGTCTTCCGAAGCTTGAAGAGACAAAGTCTTCCGAAGCTTCAACCTATGAAGACAGATTTCTTCCGAAGACTTTTAGTACACATGCTTTATCTGATGTACTGTTCCATAAAGCACCTTTTCCGCTGCGTCTCTGATAAGTCACCAACTTACAAGAGTTGGTGAAAAGGTCCTGCTTTTGGTAACTGTACATTGAGGTCTTGAGTCTGAAACTTCCACTTTATGTACTTTATCCTTTTTGTAATGTATAAGGATGTGAGCTATGGCATGTCATAGTCACAAGGTCAAAAGGCAGATATGCCTTTTGATCCTACAATTGATTTTGTTAGTGTCTAGTCAATTGTATCCAGCTGGCTTTCATAGTATAGCCGGCTATAGGTTGTAGTATAAGTATTCCCAGTTTCTAGTATCTTTCTTAATGCTTTGTAACACTTGTAAAAGAACTTGAGAAAGCAATATACTGCTCCCTTGAAAACTATACTCTCTTGTTCTGTCTCTTGCTTTACTAGTGTTCTCTGCATCACCTTTGGTTACCTAGTTCACTGTTTGATTAACGTTTAGTTAATCTTCCTCATTGTGTTGTTGTGTTGTAATTGTGTTCAAGCCCTTGAACGATCCTGCAATTGGTATCAGAGCATTCAGGCTCGTGATATAAGATCTAACCATCTTAAGATCCCTCACACACACAAAAACTAAACTTTTTCAAATGGCTTCCATCTCAAAGACTGATATGGAGACTGGAACCATGAACAAATCCCCATTGATCACTCTTGATGACTTCGACACCTGGTGCATGAGGATGGAAGGCTTCATCAGGTCTCTTGACTCAAGAATGTGGGAATCTGTTGAATATGGTCCTTTCATACCTAGCACCCCCTCTGCTACCGGTGCTGGTATGATTCCTAAAGATGTGGCCAACTACTCAAATGAAGATAGGAAAAGAGTAGAGATTGACAGGAAGGCCATGACTGCTCTTCAGACTGCTATCCCAAACTCTGTGTACAGAGGTTTTAAGAAGTGCAAAACAGCTAAACAGCTGTGGGATGCACTGAAGCTGATGTATGAAGGCTCCTCTGAAGCCAAGGAGAACAAGAAAGATCTTCTGAAGCAGCAGCTTGAAAATTTCACCTTTAAAACAGGTGAAACCATGACCCAACAATACTTCAGGTATGTTGAGATTGTGGATACCCTTGTGGATGGAGGAGTTCCTCTTGAGAACAGAGACATTGTAAGGAAGTTCATGTCCTCACTTCCTAGGCAATGGACACACTATTGTGTGGTAATCAAGAGGACTGAGAACCTTAAAACTCTTACTCTGACAGAGTTATGGGATTCTCAGTGGATACCAGATGGAGATGAACTTACAAGGTTCATCTGGCAACTCTAACAATCAAATGGGTTCAGCCCTTCATGTGGTTGAAAGGGACAGCATAGAACCCCAACATCATCTCCTATGCTACCCTGACAACTCACAAAAGGGTCCTTTCATCACCTTCCCGGAGACACCAAGGGAACTTTACTCAAGGAAGCCCATTCCAAGAGACAAGTTCTTCTCAAGCCTTTGTGTCTGCAGATGAAAGCTGTGGAATTATCTCTTCACTCTTGAAGACCTAGACTGTATCCATCCAGATGACCTGGAATACATGGAGATAGTTCAGCAGATGGCTCTTCTCACTCACAGAGCCAAGAAGTTCTACAAGAGGACAGGAAGAAAATTTCCAAGCAATGCTACCAGTGGTAAGTTTGGGCTGGATAAAAGCAAAGTTAAGTGTTACAATTGTAACCTTATGGGTCACTTCGCCAGGGAGTGTAAGGCACCCAGAGCAAATGGGGGTCAAACACAACTCAGACCAAACTACACCAACAATACCCCTCAGGCTGAGAAGACAAAGCAACATGCTGCGGTTGCTGTTGAAGAGGGAGGATTTGACTGGAGTTTTCAGGTGGAGGATGCTTCTCCCAACCAAGCATTGATGGCTGATCATGATGAAGCCAAGGTATTAGAACATCTTTGCTCCCCTGAATGCATTGCTAAAGTAAATAGATACAGGTCCTACAACCTAGAGATGAGATCTGATCTTGAGTCATTAAACATATTAAAATCTGACTTTAGAAAGTCTGAAAATGATTACAAGTTAAAGATAGAAGACTTGGAGAAAACCATTTCAGTACTAAAACATGAACATACAGATTTTAGAACTCAGATCCAAGATCTCATCACTAAGTTGACTAAGTGCCAGGCTGAGCTTGTGATCAGCAAAGCCCTGGCAGAGAAAACTGTTCTTGAAGAAGAGACCTTCAAGAACATGATATCCTCATCCCTACACAATAAGGTTTGTTATCAAAATAGACAGGGACTGGGATCAAATGAGATAGCTCCTCCACACACAATCTTGTCTGTAAGATCTCCTAGGTGTGGAACTTGTGGAGATGAGCTTCCTCTCATAGATCCAGTAAGTGAGGATGATGAAGAAGTGATAGTGAGGAATCCCTCTGAGAAGAGTGAAGAAGAGGATTCCTCCAAGGGCCACTATCCTTCTGAGGAGAAGAAATTAACTGTGATGACCAAGTCCAAGAAGAAACTTGATCAGGAAGAGCAAAAGGAAGCAAAGAAGGCTCAAGAAATCAAGGCTACCTTTGATGCTAAGCAGAAACAAGTGTTCATCTCTGCAGGTTTCAAAGCAATAAGGACTGAAGACATCCACCAAAGCCTCTTATCCAAGAGTTCTGGTTCATGTTCATATCATCTCAGTACAAAGAAGAAGACTGAGCTGCTGTGTACCACTGCTGCACAGCCTGGACCATCAAATTCCAAGAACAGTTCACAGCCCAAGGGAACTCTATCTGAATCTACCAAGATGAAGGTGAAAAAGGGATGTGACCAAGGCCAGTCTTGCTCTCAAAAGGAGATTTCTTTGAAGAAGAAAATGTTGTGTGTTATGTGTGAAAGTACTTCTCATATTGCCAAGGATTGTCCATACAATCCTAAAAGTACTATCCACATGACCAGTACAAAGACTTCAAAGAATCTCAAGAAGTCTCAAGCTTCGGAAGGAAAGTCTGTTTCCTTCGGATGCTCCAAATCAAAGAAGAAGGTAAATGGAAAATTACCTTCGGAAGCAAAGTTGGTCTCGGAAGAAAGGAGTTCTTCCGAGTACTAAAGTCTACTGCAGTGACTGTAGATTCTTCCGAGTATCAGTCATTAAAACTTGTGAAGCTCCAAAAGCTTCTAAGGTTTTGAAGGTCAAGTCCAAGACTCCAAAGGTGGTGTGGAAGTCTAAGAAAGACCAAATGACTGAGGTTTCTCCATCAACAACAGCCGAAGATCCCCTCTGTACAACCATAGGATCTATTACTGTTGCATTACCTTCTATTACACTTACTGAACCCAAGACAAGTAAGGCTTGGTTTCCAAATGTAACTAATCATTTTCTTTGTGCAGGAACAGCTCAAGACAAACAAGAATGTCTGGATAATTGACAGTGGCTGTTCCAGGCACATGACAGGCGATAGGTCTTTACTTCATAATTTTGAGAGAATTGATGGAGGACCAGTTGCTTTTGGAGAAATGAAGGTGGTTACATTTATGGAAGGGGCAAGGTCACAAATGGTAAGCTCAGCATTGAGAAGGTAACTTTGTTAAGGAGCTTGGGTACAATCTTCTGAGTGTATCTCAATTTTGTGATCAGAGTCATAACATGCTCTTCACTGAGCATGAGTGCATTGTTCTCAAACCTGGAGTGGTCATTCCTCATGAGCATATTCTGCTCAAAGCCCCCAGGAAAGGAACATGTACAAGATGGATTTGCAAAAACATCTCCCTCTGGAGAAGTTTCATGCTTTCTATCTAAAGCAAATAGTGATGAGTCTTTCCTATGGCATAAAAGAATGTGTCATGTAAACTTTAAGATATGAATAAATTAATCAAACATGATCTGGTAACTGGAATGCCAAAGAAAGAGTTTACAAGTGATGATCATTGTGTTGCATGCCTGAAAGGGAAGCAACACAAGGTATCTCACAAGCCTAAGGAAAAGAACTCCATCACTACTCCCCTACACTTATTACATATGGATCTCTTTGGCCCCACCAGTGTAATGAGTTTAGGAAGGACCTTATACTGTCTAGTGATCACAGATGATTTTACAAGATTCACTTGGGTTTTCTTCTTAGAACTAAAGATGAGACTCCTGAGATTCTAAGAATTTCATCTTAAAGATTGAGAATCAATGTGATCACAAGGTCAAAACCATAAGATGTGATCAAGGAACTGAATTCAAGAACCAAATCCTTGATACATTTGTGATGAAAAAGGTATTACAAGACAATACAGTGCTCCCAGGACTCCTCAGCAAAACGGAGTTGCTGAGAGGAAACAGGACACTTATTGAAGCTGCAAGAACTATGTTGTCTGACTCTAAACTGCCTATCACCTTCTGGGCAGAGGCAGTTAATACTGCCTGCTATGTGCAAAACAGAGTCTTAGTAGTTAAGACACATGGTAAGACTCCTTATGAACTTTGGCACAAGAGGAAACCTTTCATTGTTTTCTCAGGTCATTTGGATGTCCCTGCACCATCTTGAATACCAAAGATCA
Source organism: Flaveria trinervia (assembly GCA_025506515.1). Taxonomy (NCBI): domain Eukaryota; kingdom Viridiplantae; phylum Streptophyta; class Magnoliopsida; order Asterales; family Asteraceae; genus Flaveria; species Flaveria trinervia. The sequence continues at coordinate 45,363,652 of CM046444.1, forward strand.
AGTTTCCAAGTTTGCTGAGAAATCAGATGATGGACACTTCATTGGATCTTCTCAAGCTAAAGCTTATAGAGTATACAATCTCAGAACTAGAATCATTGAGGAGTCAGCCAATGTGACTTTCATGAGCACACTCCCAGTGTGGCTGGTTCTGGTCCGGATTGGCTATTTGATCTTGATTTAGTTACCAACTGTTTTAATAAATCTTGTGAGCATGTTTCAGGATCTGCAGAAAATTTAAATACAGGTGATCTTGATCCAAGATTTGAGCTTGGAAGACCTTCAGCTCCAGTTGAAACTACTTCAGCAACGAGGTTTCTATCAGCACAACAATGACAATCCAGCTGATACATCTGGCATGCCTTCAAATTCCAGTTCAGAGCCTCTCAACCAGATAAAGATATCTCAATTGCAGAAGATAACAATGGTGATGGTGAATGTGATCAAGAATCTCTTGATGCTAATAACCATACCATAGATGATAACATCAATGATGTCACACACTCATTGATCAAGTTAATCTTGATAAGTGTGATAATGTGGAGGATCAATCTTCAAGACCAGATCTAAATTTCTCAAATTTGGATCTATCTCAGCAACTTGCTGTGATCCCTCAGCTAAGGATCCACAAGTCTCATCCTACCACAACATCATTGGAGATGTTATCTCCGGGGTAAAGACAAGAGGGCAAACCCATGAAGCAAATGTTTGTCTTCACTCTTGTTTTCTATCCCAGTTAGAGCCAAAGAAAGTGAGGAGGCTCTAAAGGATGGAAGTTGGGTTGAAGCTATGCAACAAGAGCTGCTTCAATTCAAAAGACAGAAGTTTGGAACCTTTGTCCTCTTCCTCATGGAAGACTACCATTGAACCAAATGGGTTTTTAGGAATAAAAAGGATGATAGAGGAATCATCATCAAGAACAAGGCTAGACTAGTTGTTCAAGGATACACACAAGAAGAAGGGATTGACTACACTGATGTCTTTGCTCCTGTAGCTAGACTAGAAGCTGTTAGGATATTCTTGGCATTTGCTGCATCCAAGAACTTCATGGTCTACCAACTTGATGTAAAGTGTGCTTTCTTATATGGAGTGATTGATGAGGAGGTTTATGTCAAACAACCACCTGGTTTTGTAGATCCTGATCATCCTGATTATGTCTGCAAGCTTGACAAAGCTCTCTATGGGCTGCATCAGGCACCCAGGAAGTGGTATGACACTGTCTGAGTATCTCTGTAAACATGGTTACAGGAGAGGTACTATAGATGGAACTCTCTTCATCAAAGGACAAGGAACGACATTCTGCTAGTTCAAGTATATGTGGATGACATCATCTTTGGCTCAACCAATTCAAGGCTCTGCAAAGACTTTGAAAAGCTGATGAAAGATAGATTTGAAATGATTCAATGGGAGAACTTAATTTCTTTCTGGGAATTCAAGTGAAGCAGGTTGAAGATGGCATTTTCATAAGTCAGTCAAAGTATGTTCAAGATATACTCAAGAGGTTCAACATGACTGATTGTAAAACTGCTAGACACACCATAGCCAGAAACCACTCTCTTGGTCCAGATCTTGAGGGGGAGTGTGTAGATGAGCACTTATACAGGGCTATGATTGGGTCTCTTATGTATCTTACAGCTAGCAGGCCTGATATCATGTTTGCTACATGTATTTGTGCAAGATATCAAGCCAATCCTAAGATGTCTCACTTAATCACTGTGAAAAGGACTTTAAGATACCTCAAAGGTGCTTCAACACTTGGTTTATGGTATCCAAAGAATTCTAATTTCAATCTGTATGCCTATACAGACAGTGATTATGGTGGCTGCAACATGACTGCCAAGTCTACATCTGGGGGATGTCATTTCTTGGTGGAAGGTTTGTCTCATGGCAATGCAAGAAACAAACCTGTGTGTCTGCATCAACTGCTGAGGCTGAATATATTGCTGCTGCAAGCTGCTGTGCTCAAGTGCTTTGGATTCAAAATCAGATGCTAGACTACGGATTTAACTTCAAAGAGACTCCTATCCACATAGACAACAACAGTGCTATCTCTATCACTGAGAACCTGTGCAGCACTCAAGGACCAAACACATCAACATCAGGTATCATTTAATAAGAGATAATTATGAAAAAGGGTTAATTAAACTAGTCAAAGTTCACACAGATGAACAATATGCTGATCTGTTCACAAAAGCTTTTGGATGACCAGAGATTTAAGTATCTGATATCAGCTATTGGATGATTAACTTTGAGTAGATTTTTTTTTTTTCTAAACTAATTCTAATTATTTCTTCTTAAAATATGTGTGTCCTAAGTTGTCTAGTTCATCACTTTCATAAGCTCATGTTTTCTTTGAATGAAAAAACTCTTTTTGAAGACTTTCCTTGGATTCTTGAAAATTTTCTGACACTTCGGAAGATAACATTTTACCTTCGGAAGAAAAATATGTCTTCAAAATAAATGACTGTCTAAGAAATTTTACCTTCGGAAGAAGTCAAACTTTATCTTCCGAAGCTTAAAATTCTTAACTTAGACACTTATTCATTTTTAAGGAACTTTTCCTTCCGAAGCAAAAATTACTTTCGGAAGCTTTGTTCATTTTTATACAAAGCATCCAAAAGTTTATTTCCCTTCCGAAGCATAAATCTTTAAGACTCTCAGGAAAATTCTTCCGAAGTCACTTTAGCTTCGGAAGCTTTTTCAATCACAACTTCCGAAGACAAATTACTTTCGAAGCTTTTAATTCCAAGAAAACTACTTTTTGAGCAAAAGGTAAACTACTTTTTCAGAGGTGGGACCGACATACGGATTTCAAAGTTTATCCTCTTTCATTAAACTTTATCTGAAATCCTTCTCTCTCATATAAACCCAACGGTTTCCCCTTCTTCTATCATCTGCTTTTCTTCCATATCTAAAACCCAAAGCTTTCTCTCTGAAATTTCCTTCCCATTCTTTTCTCTTCATCTCTGAGCTACCTCACAATGGCTGACCTTACACACAGAAATGATCCTCACTTTGCCATGCAGCTACACAGACAACACAATCAGGTTGCTCTGTTATGCTCTGACAAAGATCCTCATTTCTCAGAGGTTTGCCGTTTCTTGTCTTTGTCTCACTACTTCACCTCCCTAACCATTGATCCTCTCTATGAGGATCATTTGCTTGAATTCTGGAAGACCTGCCAAGAGGTCATTATGGATGGGTAGAAGGCACTGTCTGCCACAGTGCAGGGGAGAACAATTTTCATCACTCCGGCCATCATCAACCGACATCTTCAGCTGGATGATGAAGCAGGTGAAGTGTTCTTCCAAAAGAGCGGTTAATCATTCCTTCGAGCAGATGGGCTATGAAGGAGATTTCTCTGTAAAGACCTTCAGGAAAGGGAAGGTCTCATCTAGTGGAAATACCTGCTCCATGTGGTTATCCACAGCTTATCAAACAAGCATGGTGGATGGGACCAGATTCCTGAGGATCTCTCCTTATAGTTCATGGGATGGTTCAGGGGTCAAGTTCAGGTATTCACAATTTGTTTATACTAATTTACTTGCAAACTTAGACTCCTTAGAATATTACATGTTTCCTAGATATGTTCAACACATTCTTGACTGTGAACTGGGCTCACAGTTGAGGGAAACAGGCAATATTCTTAAACTGGGACAGATGAAGCCTGGCATCTTTAAAATTATGAAGAAGCCAACTGTAGGCTTCTCAGGGGTAGAAACAGCCCTAGTCCCAAAAATGTTAGAGCTCATTGCTAAAGGTGACAACATAGCAGTCCAAGCTAGTGTTGAACCCACACCTACTGCTCTCCTACCTTCTTCACAACCTCCAATATTCATCACCTACAAAAGAAAATCCCAACGAACCCCTGCTCAGGCTATTGAGTCTGTGCAGGCCCCCAAATACTCAACCTTAGAGGAAGAAGTGGACTCCAGAGCTCCCACTTCTCCTGAGGAGCAAACCACTCCCATTACTTTACCTATCAGGGCTGAGGTTCCTCAAGCTCAACCTGATGAGCTCATTAGCCCAACAACTGTAAGCCTTCACTCTGAGTCTCAACACTCAAGTGAACAACCTTCAGGGGATAGCTACCATCCCCAGCCTTTGGATCTAAACCAACCAATTCCCAACCTATCCTTTACACTGATGAAGACTTAGGATTCAGTGAGTACCATGAGTCTCTCTTTCTCTCCCTACTCAAAGAGGGATGAGTACCTCTGACTCTCCTCAGTCTATCCCTCATCAGTCACCTTACTGAGGTGGACACATCTGAACCTGTTCAGGATGTCCATATGGAAGAGGCTCTCACTTTTGAAAGTGATTACATCATTAAGACCTCAACCATGGCAACTCAGCCCATTGGCATCTTAACTGAGGTTGCCAGTGAGCAGAGGAAAACCAGCAGCCAAGAAACTCAAGCTGGGGTGAGAGAAGGGACTTTGGTCCAATCCTCTCATCCCCCAGTGATTCTTCTGATGAAGATGAGGGGAATTTGAGACTAAAGGTACAAAAATTGTCACAAACATGCACCTATCTAGTCTCTAAGGTTAGTCACTTGGAATCTCAGGTGACTACCCTGCAAAACAGGGTCAATGATCAGCAACTCCAGATTTCATATCTGCAGGAAAAACTAGCTGAGAGACCTTAAGGAGAGCTCAACCAGGAACACAAGAACCTGTGGAAGTGACTGATTTATCCTCCAGCTCACCTATGCAAGTGGGTGATGCTACCAAAAAAGGGAGAAAGTTATCACAACCACAGAACCTGGGAGTTCCTCAAAGAGAATGGACATAGAGGACTCACCATCCTCACTTGCTGTTGTGCATTCTCAGCAACTTCCTCAAGTTCACATTAATGTGGACTCTATAGACTCTCTCATCAGGAGTCTCTTTGAGGAAGGTATACCAAGGGCTGTCTCATCTCCACCACATGGAACTGGCAACTACATCATCAGATGGAGGTATGATGATGACAGAAGAGCCCTCATACTTCACAGAGTTCAAGGTCAACAAGAAGTCTTTCAGTTCCAAAGCCTGAGCTTCTATGAAGGACTGGATTTAGTCAACATGCCACTTGTCAATCCAATCAAATCTAGACAAGCTGACAAGCTGGCTCAAAGAATCCAAGACAGGATCCTTGTAGAGTTCTCTCTAAGAAGGAGACTTAGGCAATCAGGCAATGTCATCGGTCAACTGGATGCTGAGGTGGACCCTAAGATTAGTTTCATAGGGGAAACCTTGGCTGAAGGCCCAGTGGCAGAACCTGAGACCCTTGTCTCACCATCAACAACTGCTGTAGAGGTCCAAACTCCATCTGAGACACCTGCTGGTGAAGGTGTCTCTCAGCCTCTCTCTGGCCATAGCATGGAAGCTACACCAAGCAATGAAGGCCAAGCTCAATCCACCTGAGTCACAAAGGTCTGTTGGTGACAAAGGAAAAGGAAATGACTCCTGGAGAAATTGAGGAGGAAGAGAGAGAGAGGAAAAGGAGGCTAAGGGGAGAAAGTTCTTCTAGTCATCAAAATTTATGCAAGCTGCAATCAGGGCTGCCCCCAGACCAAATACTCAAATGATGAACAAAGGGCAGTCAGGATAATTATTTACAGACCAGGAACTATGATGTTGATGAAATCATCTCCCTCCCCTTAGAAGAGTTGAATGAACTGGCTGACATGGAAGTGTCAAGAGAGATAAAGGAAAAGAGGATGCAAGGTTACTTCTCCAATTCAAAGAGGAGAGGAGACAGAAAAGACTTCACAAGCATACTCCCACTCTCTCTCCAGTTCAACAAAGTCCTGCACAGGAAGATGTGGCTCCACAAGAACCTCAGGTAGATAAAGAAGAGGATAGAATCAAAATGATAAACTACCTGAGTGCCACAGGCTTCTATCAGGCAAATACACTTCTTCCCCTATCCTATGACTTCATTGAGTTCGAGTACTTAAAGCAACTTGAGCTTGAGTTAGTCAAAGAAAGAAAAACAACCAAAAGGAAGCTAAAGGAAGAAGCTGCAAAGTCAAGAGCCATCATTCAAAAGAATGCAAAGAAGTCTGTTGACAGACAAAGAATGATGAGCTTCTTGAAGTCATATGGATTCTCCGGAAGGAGACTTGGTCCCATGTCTCTATCTACAATGGATGAGCATATAAGGGTAATCAAGCAGAAGATTAAAAGTGGTGAACTCATTGATTTGCACTCTCTTCCAAGTCAAGTCCCACCTGAAGTGGAGGTCAAGTTTGAACAACCAGAGACACCTGAACCAGAACCTCCGCTGAGCCTCAGCAAACTTCATCTTCTGATCCAAGACAGGGTCAAACTCCCTCTCCTTCTGAACCTGTGAGGGAGGAACACCCAACTGAGAAAGACATGATGATCAACATGGTGCTGCAGACCAGTCTTCTCAGTTAAAGACATTAAAGAGGAAGAAGAAAATGGCCTCTAAACCAAAGACTAAAAGAAGAAGCCAAAGTCATCTACCTCTACACCCCAGGCTGAATCAGATCAACCTGAGGAAGTGCATGATGAGGCAGCCCAATCAACTCCTATGCAAGTGGCTCCTCTAGCAACCGAGACACCCATCTTATCCTGGACTTACTCTACCAATCCAGAAAGATGGAATGTTATCAGAGATCAAGGTGTTGAAAATATCTACTCATGGCAAGACATAATCAACTTACCTCTGCATGATCTCTTTGAAATGAGAAGATACTATGAGAGTCTTGATGATCCTGACCATCAATGAAGAAAGGGATGGTCTTGATTATTCTGAAGACTACAAACATTTAAAGATCTTCTAAGTGTTTTGGTAGCATCAGCCTAGGGGGAGTTTGTAAGGATTCCAAAGTCTGATGCAACCAAAACTGCCTAAGTGTTTCAGCAACATGCACTAAGTACTGAAGTGAAGAATGCTTCGGAAGAATTACACAAGCATTAGAAAATACTCTAAGTGTAATATCTTCCGAAGCCAAGACCAATATCTTCCGAAGCCTAACATGAAGTCTTCCGAAGCTTGAAGAGACAAAGTCTTCCGAAGCTTCAACCTATGAAGACAGATTTCTTCCGAAGACTTTTAGTACACATGCTTTATCTGATGTACTGTTCCATAAAGCACCTTTTCCGCTGCGTCTCTGATAAGTCACCAACTTACAAGAGTTGGTGAAAAGGTCCATGCTTTTGGTAACTGTACATTGAGGTCTTGAGTCTGAAACTTTCCACTTTATGTACTTTATCCTTTTTGTAATGTATAAGGATGTGAGCTATGGCATGTCATAGTCACAAGGTCAAAAGGCAGATATGCCTTTTGATCCTACAATTGATTTTGTTAGTGTCTAGTCAATTGTATCCAGCTGGCTTTCATAGTATAGCCGGCTGTTGGTTGTAGTATAAGTATTCCAAGTTCTAGTATCTTTCTTAATGCTTTGTAACACTTGTAAAAGAACTTGAGAAAGCAATATACTGCTCCCTTGAAAACTATACTCTCTTGTTCTGTCTCTTGCTTTACTAGTGTTCTCTGCATCACCTTGGTTACCTAGTTCACTGTTTGATTAACGTTTAGTTAATCTTCTCATTGTGTGTTGTGTTGTAATTGTCTTCAAGCCCTTGAACGATCCCGCACAACCCAATCTGTTCTTTGAATCAATATGAGAATTTAATAATTTCTCATATTTCTGAGATGAAAGTTGAAACTTCTGAAGTTTCACTTTAGTTGATGCATGATAATCCTTGGATTTTGTTACGGAAGTGGTGAGATACTTATCTAGGGATTTTAAATTGTAATTTTCACAAACAATTTATCTAAATCTTTTTGTAGAGAGTTAATCTTGATTTTCATATAGTTTATGCTCTCTTACATGAGATTCATTTAAATCATTGTTTCTTTATTTGTCCGCCAGTTGTTAAGCTGGACTCTATATCTTTCAACTTCCTCAACACATAATGATGAGAATAGTCTCCTTTACCTCTTTAGCCATAGGTGGAACTTTGTTCTCTATGTTGGCCATTAAAGCTTGATTCTCTTCGAACACTACCTTCTCATACATGCTCCAATCACAAGTTCCATCTTTAAAATGATCAACCTAGTTTCTTAAGATTATTAGGCCCCGCTAATACATTTGGGGTAGTGGGATGAGTTGGTTAGCTGAATTTTTCCGAAAGTTCTTTGAGATGTTGTTGGTTGAGGAGATGATGTTGATAAAACTGATGTTGTTGATTTTGTGTCATTTCAGTAGTTGATTGTTGATTACATTCTCTTGAGATGTTTCCAAAGAGATTGCATTTAAATCATTTCACTTTTGACTTGTCAACACCAATTTTTTTATTTTACTTGTTACAACCAAATTTTTGTACCTTCTCAAGTACCATTTAGCTCTATAAGCAATAAATGCCATTTGCCATTAGAGATCCATTCCTCTACTACATGTGGATGAAGTTCTTCCAGGTCTTCTTGGCATATATTGGTATGTGTTAAAGTGAATCCCAAGTAAACTTAAAAGTGTGAGCTGAAAGCTGCAAATTATGCTTTTTGTTCTTTGGAGTCTAGATTCACTATAATGGGCTCTTCTTGTTTGTTGTTTGATGATGACTTTGTTGACGATGTACATGTATCTTTTCTTTCCTCAGGTCTTCCTTTTTCTTTTTCATGATTTACTTTGAGAATATTTCTTTAGAGGCTTTAAGGCATGAAAGCTAACAACTTCTTCATCTTCACTGAAAGTACAAGAGTTGTCATTATTACTCTTAGAAATTACAACACTTCCAGTACTTTTTGTTTCTTTAAAATGATAAGGAGTGACATGCATTTTCACACTCATGGTTCTTGACTTTTCATCCATTTCAAGAGGTTAAACTTTAGCCATCAATGTATCTAAACTAGTGGTTTTTAGATCAATATGTTCTTGAACATGGACATAGTTTGCTTCCAACTTTCAAGCAAAGTATGGAGCATCCTTTTGTGTAGTTCCTCATTGGTATTCTTCAACTCCAAGATGTTTATCTTGGTTACCAATTGCAAAAACCTGTGGAGTTGTCGAGGAATTGATTCACCCTCAATATGGTAAAATGTTTTATATTATGAGCGAAGAGTATCATTCATTATGCTTCTAATTTCATGAGTCCCTTCACAGAGTGTATGAAGTATTTTCCACAAGGAATTCGCTATTTTGTAAATCTCACACCTGATTAGTATTTGTTCTCGTAAAACCATACTATGCAGACTATATGCTCTAATATCGAATTTAACCTTTTTAATATCCTTAGGTGATAGATCTTTTGTTCTTATGGGTTTATTATTGTCATTATAATCTATCTCAAGAGTAGGTGGAATATAAGGACCTTCAGTTATTGATACCCAAAAGTTGAAATTAGTATAATTCACCTGATTCCTAAATTTGATTTTTCAGGATTTAAAATCCGCTTTGGTTTCCATCTTTGAAGTTTGGTATGATGATCCACTGACAAATTTACTCATTTTAATCAAAGTATTAAATTTCAACTAAAACAAAGTTTCTTTTGGGTAATCAACTAATTAATGACAAGAACATAATTATTGAATAGGTAAGTAATAAAAGTCACAAATCAGTAAATCCTCTTAATGATTATTAATAAAATCACGGGTTTTTGTTAATATATTATGAATATCAACCATAACGCGAATCTATGTTTCAATTAAAGTAAAAATTGATCAATGTTAACCGAGTTATGTAAAAGTAGTCACTGAAAGACGAGTCACGATATTATTGTTTTAAAAAATTGATTCACACAAAACAATTTAATTTAATATCAATAGATATAATACTGATAGATCTAATAAAATAAAAAGGAATGAAACAGTTCTTACACCACTAGATCAATCGATCTAAATCAAGGAGCACTTGGCTCTGATACCACCTATGAATCCAAGGATTGCAATCAGGAATTATCAATAATAGATTGAGTTTGATTTAATGATTGCAGAGTGATCATTAACTGTTTCTTAATTGATTAATTAATAAATATCAAAGACAATAAATATTAATGATAAAGAACAAGAAGATTTTAACACAATAAATGAAAGAACAATATTTGATTCAAAAGAATTTCATTAAACCTAATTAATATTTACCAATGATCAAGTATGATTGCTAATGAAAATGTTTGATGTGAACATGTTCATGATTTTAGTGTATTGATGTGATGGCTGCTAGGTTTTTGTGTTGATTGATCGTTTGGATTGATGTGATGTTTTGTGTTTTGTTCGCCCCTCTAATGTGTAACCTATGACTAGTATTTATAGGTTATTGTTTCTCTTAAGTAAACATGAATCTCTTAGAGTTTGCATTTGAATTGTTGACATGAATTACTAGATGATGCAAGTACAACTGTTTGGTCTTCCGCAAGAGTTTACCCTTCTGTAGGAGTCTTCACTTGGTATTCTTCATTGGAATACATGTTGTTCACTCATGAGTCTTTGGTCTTATAACACTCCCTTCACATCATTTGCTCCAAAGAGTTCTTCCATAGAGGATCCTCGGATGTATTTCTTGTGATATGATGGTCTACAAAATAACATAAATATGCATACGTGGATGTTTCTTACACTTAGTAATTCTTCAATTGACCATGTATGATCTTTGAACGTGCATACATACACATAAATCAACAAAAATATGGTTAACGTGTATAGATAATTCATAGATCAAAGTAATGAATACGATATTTTATTACAAGCATTAATTAAAGTGCTAAGCCTATACAAAGGGGTCTAGTCCTATTGTTCCTAGATCTAACAATCTCCCCCTTAGGCTTAGCCACTTTCAGATCAGTTCTTCAGGCTTGATGTTATTCCTGCAATCACACATATAAATCAACACATATTGGGCTAACCTATACATTCATTGCATAGAATAAAAAATATATATAAAAGAGTTTGATACAAAGATAGATTAATGTTCTAAACCTATACAATGAATCTAGACCTATAGGAACCAGATCTAACAATATCCCCCTTAGCCTTAGACACTTGTAGTCAGTTTTTTAGACTTAAAAGCTCTTTATTTCTTGTCAAAATAATTTTGTTGAAATATAACACTACAACCTTTTGATCATTATATTTTTATATGATCTCTATTCTACTGTTCTTCTTTAAAGTATCAAAATTAAGACCAATTACATCTTATTGAGTACTGTTAGTGGCCATCACACTATTATTTTTCATAATCTCTAGCTAATCGTGTTATGATATGCTAATTCAGTAACTTCTAGAATCTTTGCTCCCATGAGCTGGCCAGCCTGAAATTATTCTTTTATAGGACTTGGCATGTAGTTTCTTAATTACTTGAATAACGTGCACCGATGCGGTGCAGAACATGTATATTTTCATAGAGGTTTTTCGTACGGAATGAGTTATAATTAGATATTACTAATACTAAACCACACACACAAAAGGGAAGTGTACCAATCATGTGGTAGTATTGTGATGGTAAGAACCGAGTATCGATTCGTGAACACACCTAGCATACTCAACAACCTTAATTTTTTACTATCAGATTTGGTTTTTGTTTGAGAAAATCATAATTTGCATTGATGAGATTTTCGTGTTGAAAAACAATAATTGAAATAAAGTAAAATAATATTGAAGTGTTTGGATTTAAAAACAAGGAATAAAAGCTATCATTCTAATTTGACTACACTTATGTAATTAGGATGAATTGGTGTTGTGATTAAAAAATATTGATTAATGTAAATATGTTAATGTTTATAAAGGTGAGCTCGCACAATTTCTCATCTATCCACTCCGTAGTGACTAGGATCACGTCAGGCTGAGTTTACTACTTAAATCAAAGCCCTAGTAATGTAGGTAAATCTTTTGTGACTTTATTGTCATACGATTTCTTAAAACATAACTTAATCATAAAAAGAGAGTTGATCAGGTTCATTTCTAAAATACCATTAATTTGCGAAAACCATAACAATTACGGTAGATTTTTAGACTAATAATAAGGAATCCATAGATTAGAAAGTTGAGGTGATATGATTTCTAATAACCATTTCTAGTTCATTAGCCATGCATTACTATGAAGACTGGTTTCGCGAATAAAAGTTGATCATACATTTTTCAACCGTGTATGATAATCACAATCACGAACCTTACGGTTATAAATTTCCGTTCAAATGTAGATGCTACCCATCAAAAGTTTTCCCAAGACCACCATAACATTAACACAATGTATATCACACCATTAGTTCATCATAAATTACATAGGTTTATTAAATTAGGATGATAATAAGAGTTTAGCTCATAATGAGCATGAACTAACTACAAAAGCATAGAAGATAGATATGAAATCATCGGTGAAATAGAACAATTAAAGTGGTGATCCACAATGGATGACGTTTAGACAATCCAGAGCTTCTTCTAAGTGTTGTATGCACCTCCCAAGCCTCGAAATGGTCTTGAAGACTTGATTCCCAATAATATTCCTTAGAGTAACCATCTCACAAAAATTATCAAAAATAGTGAACTTAGGCCTTTATATATAGGCTTTCTGTAGTGTTTAAGCATGCCCCCATGCCTAATAGGCACAATCCCATGCTAGTACAATGTTTTTGAAAGTTGGTAGGCCCGTACGTGCAACTTGTGTTGGGCATGACCATGTCTTGATGGGAGCAGGACCCCATGTTGGAGGTGGGGCACGACCCCATGCTAGATTTTAGGGGACATTACTTTTTGTCTTCTTAGATGTCCAAAGATGGGGGTGCGTCAATTTATCACAGGGGTGTGTTTCACGCAAGACATGGGGGCGTGCTTAATGTGGCACCGCCCATGCTTGGACTCCAAAGCTCGGATTACTTTAATTTCTTGTCAAATATGCTTCTTTTGTCAATATTGTCCCATTAAACACCTAAAAACACAATTTAACATTTTTAAGTACATAATCATCATTTTAAGGTAGATATTAAGCAATAATTGATGTGCTTTTGATAGGATTTTTATATATATTTGGAGCACATCAAACATCCTCACACTTGAAAGTTGCTTGTCCTCAAGCAAAATCACTTAAATTGACAATCCCACCAAAAACCAAATAAATCAAATAATAAATATGTCTTTGAGGAAATACGTAAGTAAATATTGTTTTTATCCAAATATAACATTTAAGCATATGTAAAGTGATATCTTTGCAAACAATTCATTAATTAGTAAAATCCACACTACTCACAAGATGCACTCACACTTCGCTAAATATATGGAGCCATAACTATGATTATATATGACTTGCACTCAATTGCCTAGTATGAGTATGTGTCAAATCATATGCTTGTTAAGTGATCAAATCTCCACCTACAAGATATTTACTTGCATTAATCTTTAGGTCTTTTATGGGTTGTTGTTAGGGACCGTGTACGTACGGAGTACTAACTGATTATGCGTGAAACCAAATCAAATAGTGCGGAATCCTTTTTGATTGGCGACCCAATCAGTGAGAACGCAATCCCGATCAATCTAACGATTAAAGAAACGTTAGAACGAGTAGAAGAAGATCAGATGCGAACAATGAACTTTGAATAGGCTTTCTCGACGCTCTGGATGGCCAGGTTATGAGTATGTGTCAAAAGTCTCTCAAGTGGTATTTTTTTTCATGAATTGAGTGGTATTTATAGGTTTGCAGTCTTCATTTGTGCGACTGAACTATTGCCATGGTTCAGTCATGCGACTAACCATGCGACTGATTCATATGCATGACTCAAAGTTCAGTCGTGCGACCGAGTCAATCTCATGTCTCACTCGTACGAGTGATCTGGTCTTCTGGTTCAGTGATGCGACTGGTTCATTAGCATGATGTATTCATGCGTATGGTCCATTATCATGATTATTATATAAAACAACTTCAAACCTATATAATAAATTTATATATGAATCAGATATAAGTAAACATCAAAACACAAATCATATATTATTACAATCTTTGATTACACATATGTAAACCATGACAGACTTTTAAATTAAGAACATAAAGTAGGGACATATGTATCAACAAACTCCCCTTTGGACCTAGTTTAATCTAAAGTGTGACATACTTCATAAGCTCCTCAAACCTCTTGTACTTCTCCTCTCTTGTGACTCCTACATGTATTTCAAACGCAAAGCAGAGCCGTATCACATTCTGGAATTGGAGAGCTTCTACAATATCATGCGTGTCATAGAACTGTGGCCACCTCTATAAAGTGTAGACATCTTCAGCTCATATGTTGTAAGCCACATTGGGTCAAATACTCTTATAGTTTCCATTTTGCCCTCTCTGTTTAGAACTATGACTGCTTCACCCATCCTCCAGTCATAATACCACCATTTGAAATGTGGAGTGAAGTCCTAAGCCGTTTCCCGTAAAAGAATCTTCGAGATCGTGCACGGGGTACTCCACTTCAACACTACTTTAGGCTTTCAAATATGGGATCCACTTCAGAATTGCGAATAAACCTCTTCGATTGTTGGGGTCTGAAGTTCACCCACCTGGTGTGGCATTCCTTCTTATTCCAAACTAAAACCAACCTCACATCTTTGTGGGATCACATACAGTAGATTTAAGCATGCCAGTTGGTTGAGCTCAAAGCTTGGGATAGTCTTCACATCATGAGGATAACTCAAGTACTCTACTCCGTTCTCCCTTTTTACAGCATAAACGTTTTAAGTCGTCAAAATATACCCACCCTATGTTCTTGCCAGACACCTTCTCATATTTCTTGACCTTGTAGAGTTTGGTGTAGGCATTTTGCTTTTGAGCTGTGTGTTGGCTCTTATTTCAGCAAAACAAGCTGCCCATTCAGCCTTCTTTATATCAACATCTGCATCCGAGGCTTGGGCTTGGTTTTCATCCTTATCCTTTTCTTTCTCCATTTCATCTAGTTTTTCAAATGTAGCACTACCCATTGTGTCACCCAAGTTAGGGATCACATTTCCCTCTGGTCAGTGTACTTTGGATAGTGGTCAGACCTGACATCCTCTATCTCTATTTCATCGACATCGTTCAGCTCATCATCACTAATAATATCAACCTTTGAGTATCTTAACGAGCTCGTCAGGATTCAGTCTGATCATCCAGAAAGTTGCTCGTCGGTTAGATCGTGTATAATTTCTCCTTCTTTAGGAGTGTAGCTCACTGACCGTCTCATGTCCGTGCAAATCAAGAATCATGGTGAATTGAGACTTGATTTGCTGAAGGGGAGCAATATCTATTATCTTGCTCGGAGTTTTATCAGCTTGATTTAAACATTAACACATCAATCATTAGTATTATGAAGACATTTAACATAGATAACAATAAATTACATTAAAAGTATTTTGAATCAAGTAAAAGTTTTCTAATACAAATCATCTAATCTTTACTTCTATCTTGATCGATCAATTTTTCAGCTGGAGCGGCTAAAGATGGGGCTCCTTGATCTTGAGCTCTCTTAGAAGCCTCTCTAGACCCTGAGTAGAAGCTGATGCAGCAGTATCACCTCTTCGTCATCATCGCCCCCCTTCTTCTTTGCACTTTGTCCTTCATCATCACCCTCATCTTCTTCACATGGACCAAAAGAACCAATGAGCCAAGATCAGAAAACCTCTAAGTCCCACATGGTATCACCACACTGCTGAAAGCCTCATCAGCAGTTTGACAAGTGCTGAAGACTTCAACAGTTGAAGATCAAGTGCTGAAGACTTCAACAGAACTAAGTGCTGAAGTACAACAGCTGAAGAACCAAGTACTAAAGCTGAAAGACCAAGTACTGAAGTACAACAGCTGAAGAGTTTACAAGTGCTGAAGATCAACAACTAGTGTACAAAGTCTGAAGACAAAGACTGAAGACATCTGATGATATCTACTGAAGTCATCAGCTTATGAAACATCTGAAGGTCAAAGTCTGAAGATCAAGTACTGAAGCCTCAGTAGTTTGTCACAACTGTGAAGAGTACTTCTTCAGTAGTTTGTATATCAGTAGTTTTATATTTCTAGTTTCAGTAGTTTTATGTTTCAGTAGTTTTGTAAAACGACTGAAGAGCTTGTTCTTCAGTCGTTGTAGTTTCAGTAGTTTTCCAATCAGTAGTTTTATATTTTGTACTTACACTCTGATATGTTCTCAGTAGTTGTGAACATTTCAGTAGTTTGTTAAGAGTTAGTTATTTTTGTATTAGATCTGCCAGTTGTCACTTTCCGTGATAAGAGCAGTGTTTGTTGCACTCTATATATGGAGTGACAACCTAGTGTAATAGTTGAAGGAATGACGTGAATGAATGAATGATTTGATTAGAAACATTCCACATCTATAAACATTCCTTGAATCAGAAATATATTCTCTCGCTATAACCGTATGTGCTCTTAATGCATACCACAGCACGACTTCTTGCTACAATTTGTCTAATTCCTATTCTTATTCCGCTGCCTTTACTCTAATATATCAAACTTGTGATCGCTGATCCTGTCAATGTGTATCAGAGCAGGTTAATCATTGATCTGATCGATCTAATAATTGATCATTGAGCTGCTATTCAATCTAAGTTTGATTGAATTAGCTTTTGTATTTGCAAGAAACGGTTATAAGATTGAATTTTCTGTATTTCTCGTCATTCATCCTGAGATCTTTTCTTGTTTTCATTGAGTTTGTTGTGGTCTGTGTAAATTTTTTAAAAGCTTGAATTAATTGTTTCTGAACTGAAAATGACTACTCCCTCCAATGATCCTCACAATACTAGTTCCTCAACCAAGCCACCAATGCTGGTTAGAATGTATAACATATGGCAAAGACGAATGCTCCATCACCTGTCTGTTACAGCGCAGGTTTGTTGGACATCAGTGTACATGTCCACACAAGCCTATGGTGAATAACCCGGAAACCAATCAAATGGTTCCGAAGAGGAGGGAGCAATACTCAGATGAGGATAAGAAGTTGCTTGAAATTGATGCAAAAGCCCATTGAATTCTGGCCATGGCATTGCCAAATGAAATCTATTCTGGGCTAATGCATCATGAAACTGCCCATGACCTCTGGAATGCCTTAAAAGAACAATTTGGAGAACAGATGAGGTCTTGCAAATAATAGAGAAATCCTCGCCCAACAATATGAGACATTTTCTCATAGAAAGGGTGAGACACTGACTCAACAATATGAGCGGTTCTCTTGTTGATCTCTGAATTAAAATGGTCAAACTTGAGTACACTAATATCCAGATGAATAACAGATTTCTCAGATCACTGCCTGAGAGATAGGACACATATACTATTGTCCTACGCTCTAGTGCAAGTTTGGACAAACTATCTCTCACCCACTCCATGGAAACTGCTCACGTTTGGAGAGAGATAGAACAGAAGAGAAAGTTGTCTTCATCTGGAAAGCTCGCTGAAGACTTTGTACCAGGCACATTGCCTTGGTGGGTCATGAGTCAGAATATGTTTCATCTGAATGCCAGTATGATGAGCATATAATTTCTCTTCAAGCACTTCTGATTCTACATTTGTGAGTGTTGATGGTCAGTTTACTGGGTGTAATAATGACAATCTATGCTTCATTATGGATGATCTCAAGGGGATTGCTGATGATGACTTAGAAGAGATGGATATTTTGAGCCAAATGGCCCTGATAAATATCAGATCTCAGAAGTTCTATAAAAGAACTGGAAGAAAATTCCCAGGACTCTCTGGCAAAACCAAAGTTGGTTTTGGCAAGAGCAAGTTGAGGTGTCACAAATGCCAAAGGCTTGGACACTTTGCAAGAGAGTGTAGATCAACTGGATCTAACTCCACTGCACCCTTTGTGACTTTTCCTGGCAATAGTCACAACACATAGGGCAACATCCTGTCACTTCTAGTCATCATCCTCAACAACAATCTCCGGCATATTTTGTTCCTCAGGGTCAAATGCCATATCCGTACCCTTGTTATTACATGCCACAGTCAAATCAAGTTCAAGTTCCTATGGCACCACAACCTCATGCACTACCAGAACCTCAGCCATCCCAATCTCATCAACAAACTCAACCTCAAAACACAGCTTTTTCACCCCAGGAGTTGTTGACTGGAGCAGTTTACCAGATGACATGTCTGGTCATGACAACTGTTCTCAGGTGCTGGTCAACATGGTGGTGACAGTCCTTTTGGGAATCTAGCTCTTATGGCTTTGGAGTCTGCTGATACTTCATTTTCTAATGCCTCTACACCTTAGGTATCACAGGTATCCTCTGAGGCAAAAGCCAAATTATGTTCTGAACCATGCATAGCAGCATTTTCTTCCATTAGAGAAGCAAATGTAGCTCTAATTAATAAGAACATTGAGCTAGAACAAATAATTTCCAAAAACAAAGCTGAGTTTGAGTCTATGCTTAAAGATAAAAATGATGAGATTTATAAACTGAATTGCCAATAATTGATGATAAGGCTAGAGAAGAGGTACTTCTAGAGAAGTACAAAGATCTCAAAGAACCCTTGCAGTTACCGAGGTAGAGTGTGATAGATGGGTACAATCATGCAAAGTTTTGAAATGCTTCTTAGTAAGCAATCTGCTTCCAAGTGAAGTTTGGAATGGTTACAATCACACTGATCCACCTACAGATTTTACCCCAAGAGCAGAGGTAGAATCTGATGGTGAGAGTGATAACCAATCCATCACATCATGTGATCTACCTTCTGATACAGCACAATCAGAAGTAGCATCAGCATCAAGCCCTCTTTGAACTTATCAGCTGATGTTGATGGTTCAAATGCTGACACTCACATGATCAATGAGTTGATCAACTCAGGAGTTAATTCTGAAGTCCTGAAAGGACTAGAGAGCAGATTTAACACCTGAAGTTCAAACTTCAACTGCTGTCAGTACTGAAGAGAAGAAAACTGCCAGTAGAAAGTGTTTGAAGTCTACTAAAGAGGCAGTCAAGAAAGCAAACAATGCTTCCAAAGCATTGAAGAACAAGTCTTCAGTTGCTTCACCCTCTTTAGTTGATGATCACCTAAGATGAAGAAGAAACCATGTGAAGTATGTGGTTTGTTCAATCATCTTACAGATGATTGTTGGTACAAAGAGGTTCCAAACTCAAACAAAAGAAGAAATTAATGAGAAGATGGTAAAAATGTAAACTGAGTTTGAGACCACATTTTTATGAGCAACATCAAATCCTGTAACCCTTAAGTCCTCAAAGAAATCCTAAAAGGAAGGGTTAACCAGGTGACAGCTGAGAATGCTCAGAAGAAGAAGGGGCAACATAGGAACTTATCAAACTCCACTGGCAATGTGTCTGATGAGCTGAAGCTTTGTCACAAAATCAGACACAGCTGGTTATGATGGTTCACATCTGTTGGGTAGAGTTAACCAACTAGATGCTCCTATGTTGAAACCACAGAAAAGGAGGTCCAAGCCAAAGGACTCCTCTTCTACACCATCTTCTTCCTCTCAGGCTGTTTTTTCAGATAAACCTGTTAGTTTACCATCTATTGATGAGACCAGGCCCAAAACCAAAAAGGTTTGGGTCCTAAAACTAACTGATTGTTTATTATGCAGGGTTCTTCAACATGCCAAAGTAGCATCTGGTATGTAGACAGTGGGGGTTGCACATGACTGGGAACAGCTCTCTTCTTCATGACTACTCTCAAGGAAAGAAGGGATTTTTTTCTTTTGGCAATGATGCTAGGGTTACATCATTGGTAAGGGCTTTGTATCCAATGGAAAATCAAATTTGATGATGTTAATCATGTGGAAAATCTCAAGTACAATCTCTTGAGTGTCAGTCAAATGTGTGATAAAGGCCATGTTGCTCTTTTCACCAGTCAAAACTGTAGGATTCTGTCATCCAAAGTTTTGCACTTGATTGACAAGGTGTTGGATGATCACACTCTCCTGAGCCAACAGGACAAAGAGTGTATGCCTTAGATCTTTCCAAGAAAATAGATCTCAAAGGCAATCCTTGCCTATTTTCGAAAGCCTCTTCTCAAGAATCTAAACTGTGGCACAGAAGGCTTGGTCATGTTAATCTCAAAAACATGAATCAGCTTACCCACAATAGTTTAGTTAGAGGCTTACCAATAAAGGAGTTCCACTGTGATGAAACCTGCACTGCTTGTTTAAAAGGAAAACAGCACAAAGTCTCATTCCCTCCTATTGAAGTGCCTAAGTCCACTGCCTGCTTGCAATTACTGCATATGGATCTATTTGGTCCTGTGAGAGTAATGAGCATGGCAAAGAAGAAATACTGTCTGGTAATGTGGATGATTACTCCAGATTTGTAAGGACTTTCTTTCTACATTCAAAGGATGAGGCTGCTCAGAAGATTATTCACTTTGTGTTGTATATTGAGAAGCAGTATTCCCTTCCAGTCAAGTGTATTAGGAGTGACAATGGAACTGAGTTCAGAAATCATACACTTGATGACTTCTATCTTTCCAAGGGGATCAAAAGGCAGTTTAGCATCCCAAGGACTCCAGAACAAAATGGAGTAGTGGAGAGAAAGAACAGGACTCCTCATTGAAGCTGCAAGGTCCATGCTGGCTGACTCAGGTTTGCCACTGACCTTTTGGGCTGAAGCTATCAACACAGCTTGCTATGTGCAAATAGAGTTTTAGTAAATCAGAGGTTGATGAAGACTCCATATGAAGTTCTCCATCACTTGGCTCCTCTGATTTCATTTTCAAAGCATTTGGGTGTCCCTGTTTTCTTCTCAACACAAAGGATCAACTCCATAAGTTTGATCCTAAGGTGGATGCAGGGTATTTTGTTGGTTATCATCTACTTGCAAGGCATACAGAGTCTTCAACTGCAGAACAAAGATGGTTGAAGAACTCTACATGTTAAGTTCAATGAATCTCCAAAGGACAGATTCCACAAAGCCCTGTGGAGTTATTTGATTTGGACATACTGCAATATGTTCCCTATCAAACTCTGCTGTTGCTCCTATCAACAGTTCACCACCTGGTGGTACTGCTGATGATGATGATGATTGCAGTACTCCCACTTCAGGTTTAGTGATCAGCTGCCTGATTCAGCAGACCTGATGTTCCTGTAGCTCCAGTAGCACCATCCACAACAAATGCTGATGAGATCTCTTCGAATTCAACTTCCTTTGAATACCATCCACTGATTGATTTCAAGGAAATGATTCACCATCACCATCTGTTACTGCTGAGCCTGCTACAAACACTTGCACAGATCTCATTGTGTATCAAGATCTGAAGAATCACCCTATGTCTCAAATCATTGGTGATATCACTGCTGGAGTATCAACAAGAAGTCAATTGTCAAATTTCTGCTTCTATGCTCTCTAATCAGTCAGCAAGAGCCAAAGAATTATCACATTGCTTTAAAGGACAATGGATGGTTGATGCCATGCAGCTTGAGCTTCTTCAGTTCAAGAAACAGCAAGTGTAGGAACTGGTTCCTCTACCTCCAGGTAAGTGTGCAATAGGCACTAAATGTGTTTAGGAACAAAACTGATGAAAATGGGCTCATTGTTAAGAACACGCCAGACTGGTTATTCAGGGGTTTGCACAAGAAGAAGGTATTGATTATGATGAAACCTTTGCCCCTGTAGCCAGACTGGAAGCAATTGATTGTTTTTTAGCTTATTCTGCTTATCAAAACTTTAAAGTTTTTCAAATGGATGTCAAAAGTGCATTTTTGTATGGAAAATTAAAGAAGAGGTTTATGTATGTCAACCTCCAGGCTTTGAGGACAATAAACATCCTAATTGGGTGTATAAGCTTGATAAGGCTCTTTATGGGTTAAAACAAGCTCCTAGAGCCTGGTATGAGACATTATCAAACTTTCTTCTGGAAAATAATTTCACTAGAGGCTCCATAGATAAGACTTTATTCATTAAGAAAGCTGGGCAGCATAATCTACTTGTTCAAATTATGTAGATGATATCATTTTTGCATCCTCTGATCCAAGTTGTGTGATGCCTTTACAAAGTTGATGCAACAGAAGTTTGAAATGAGTGCCATGGGAGAATTACAGTTTTTTCTGGGGTTGCAAATCAAACAAAAGGCTAATGGAATTTTCATTCATCAGTCCAAATACACAAAAGATCTTTTGCAAAAGTTTGATTTACAAAACTGTAAGCCCTGTTCTACCCCATGTGCAGCACCACACAACTGGATACAGATCAGAAAGGTAAAGTGGTTGATGAAACACTTTACACATTATGATTGGGTCCTTGATGTATTTAACAGCTTCTAGACCAGATATTATGTTTGCTACATGTGTTTGTGCTAGATTTCAGGCTACACCTAAAGAGTCTCATCTGATTGCAGTCAAGAGGATCTTTAGATATCTGCAAGGCACTCCATCTCTAGGTTTATGGTATTCTACTGGACATTCTGGTAAATTAGTTGCTTTTTCTGACAGTGACTATGCAGGGTGTAAGTTGACCAGGAAATCAACTTCTGGTGGATGTCAATTCCTAGGCAACTGCTTGATTTCTTGGCAGAGCAAGAAACAACCTCAGTTGCTACATCAACTGCTGAGGCAGAGTACATTGCTGCTGCAAGTTGTACATCTCAGGTACTCTGGCTTCAAAACCAACTTTTGGATTATGGCATTACAGAGACTAAGACTCCATTGTTAAGGATAGTGCTTCAGCTCTTTGCATTGTCAAAAATCCAGTCCACACTCTAGGACAAACATATAGAGATCAGACATCATTTTATAGGGATTGTTTTGAAAAAGGTCTGATTGATCCTAAGTTTGTGCCTAGTGCTGATGAGCTTGCAGACATTTTTACTAAGCCTTTGGATAGTTCAACTTTCCAAAACCTGGTGTTAAGGCTTGGTATGCTGCAGCTAGAATAAGTGACAACTACTGATGATCTTAGTAATAAGTACTGATGATCATTAGTAACTATGTCACATATAAGTACTGATGAGCTTTTTTATCCCCAGTAGTTTTATAACTACTAAAGGCTAATGTCTCACAAGTACTGAAGTACTTCATCTGTTCTAAACTACTGATGTAGTTACAACTACTGATGCAGCTACAACTACTGCAATCAGTAAAACAGATAAGTACTGTCCTATGAAACAACTGAAATCAGCCAAAAAGGCTGATGAATGTGTTGAGGACAGTATGAAACAGCTGACAAGCTAAGAATTGACGAAAACAGCTGAAGAAACTTTCTCTTCAGTCGTTTCTACACTGCTGTTTCATTCATTCTAAACAACTGAAGCAAAACCATGTCTTCAGTAGTTTTATAACTACTGATGACTAATACCAAGTCTTCAGTTGTTTACAACAGCTGATGACAAAACCACTGTCCTCAGTAGTTTCATTACTACTGATGACAAACACCAAGTCCTCAGTTGTTTCAATCATCTGAAGTCAAAACCACGGTCTTTAGTAGTTTTCTAACTTCTCATGCCTAACCCCACTTCATTTGTTTCAACATCTGAAAGGATTCACCATGTCAACGGTCGTTTAAAACTACTGATGACTAACACCAATCCTTCAGTCGTTTTATTACCGCACCCTTATAACCCTGACCTAATCCTTCAATGCTTCATGTTCTTCAACCCTAACGTTCCTCTCCAACATCCCTCCTCTCAATGGCGTCCATGCAAATTAACCGCGACACAACTGTGTTCCTACCTCACTAAATCGCCTGTCTGGACTAAGTTTGATAATGCTATCGATCTTATGGTTCTGTCCCAATACAATACGGCATTTCTCTGAATCCCATACTACATGCCGTATCCCTTCAACAATTTGGATGAACGTTACTATTACCACTGGGGAGAACAACACAACCCTCTCCAGTCGGTCGTCAACAACAAAGAAGTTAGTCTCACTCCTGCAATAATCCGCCAAACTCTTCATCTGAATGATGCTAGTTCTCCTGTGGATATCCGAGGGCACCACAGATCTTCCTTTGCCCAACATGGATATCAAGGCGATCTCAGTGCCTCCACTTCATGAGAAACACTTTAATGACGCTGAGCGCCTAATTTTTCACATTGTGAATGTAGTTGGCCCCTAAGACGTCGTCTTTGGATCAAATTCGAAAAATGGTTTTGGATTCTGTGTGCCCAAGACACTTAGAATATTGATGTGGTTAGTACGTTATGATCCAAGTCGGGTTATACCCAACAACAAGCTTGGCAAACACCAATTAAATTTTAATTGATGATGTGATCATGCAATTAAATATTTACACCAATTTAGAAAATGGGTTTTCTAAATAAGTGCATGTAAGTGGGAACAACTTATTAGGATATTTTGTTCAACAATATTATTTGATGTGTTTTATAAATTAGTTAGATGACACCAAATAATAAGTGAGAAATTACAGCTTATAAATTAAATGGTTAATTGTATAAGTATGTAATTATATTTATATATCTTGTACATACAATTAATTGTATGTCTAGTATAAGTGACATTTTAATGTGTGATAGTTTTGAGAGGGAAAAGGGTTTTAAACCCCTTTTTGGCCGCCCCTCCCCTCTCATCCTATTGGACCAAAATAGTTTTGACAACCACACACATTTAATTTGGTATTGGACTCAAAAATCTGACTCTACACACATTACATGCAATTTTGAAAGAAAAAAAACTCTCAAAAACCACTCTCTCTTGGTCTCGGCTGGGCAGCAGCTTTTGAAGAGGTTTTTTTGTCTTGATTTGGTGATCTCTCCCTAGCAAGAGTTGTGTATGCTTCACAAGGCTTGGGGTATAAGCACTTGAGGACTCCTCCTTGTCTTGGCCAAAAGAACAAGCATCAAACATCCCATTTTGGTCGACATTTGTGCTGGAACAAGGTAGTTGTCACAGCTTGTTCAAGCTGTGATTTTAGGTACGTTTATGTATTGACATAGCTTGTCTATTCACATAAGAATGATCCTCATGATTTGGTTTTGTTTTTCATAACATATGAACATATAGAAGATAAGATTTCAGCGTTAAAATCGTTTTAAAAGCCATATTTCCGCTGCGTTTTTCAGAATGTTTAAAAGTTAAACATGGATTTGTGTTCTAGCAAACCCGTCAATGGTATCTAGAGCCGGTTATGTGGATGACTTGCTTGTTATGTTCTTTAAATTTTGTTTTAAGGATGTTTATAAACTTGTTATAGACTGATTTTGGGCTGTTATTGTTTGGTTGAATGATTCCCCAACTTTCAAGATGGTATCACACATGCTAGTGATTAGATCTTGAAAGATACATATTTTGATGTGTTGATTGTTTAGACAATGTTTAAAACCAAAAATTTCAGTTTATGTTGGCTGAAATTTGGTGGTTTTAAAGGGGTTTCATTATATGTTTTGATGTTATGATCATTTGATGATAGTGTGCATAACCTAGCCTTTGACCTTGTGATGTTTTGGATGCTTGTGTTGGTTGTATTCTTTCATTCAATTGGGTTGTAATTTGTTTCACTATTTGGGTTGTAATTATTCGTTCATTTGGGTTTGTAATAGATTAGGTGCATTTCTTTTATTAGAAAAATGTATTAGGATACAATTTTGTAAAAGGAAGATGCACAAGTTCAAGACCCAAAGATGGACATCAAAGACATGGAACTTGAAGCATATGGATGCAAGTTCAAGTGAGGTCTAAGGTGACCTGGATTAGTGTTCATTTCAACCTTAGAAAAGACCTTATGACAACACTTGTGATGGCAAACAAGTGTTGTCAACTTAGTAGCTATGGTTATGCACTCATGTTTGTATATATATATGCTTGTTGATTGTTTGTTGTTTGATTGTTGGTTAGTACTTGGATACTCATTACAAACTCATTACAAACTTAACAAGCTGAAAATTGTTGGTTCTTAAAGTTAATAAAAGTAATTAAAATGGTTTGATGACTTCAAAGAACCATAGGTATCTTGTATTTGAAAGCATGCAAATACAAGTACATAGGATTTACTAAACTAGAATTAAGAAATCTCTAATATTTTAAAACGAGATCAACACCGTCCTTTTACACAACACTTGAGTCACTTGGGAACTCTTAGTGGGATAAAGGTCACCCAACCATTTTGAGGGAACTTGTGATTTGAGGTGAGAATGCCTTACTTATGGGATAAAGGTCACCTAACCATTTGTTTTGGCAAACTCACACGTGGGTGTAAGTAGGATGTCTTGATTTGCAAACCATGCTAAATGGATCACCTACAATGTGGTTTCCAAATGTGTTGATGGGATTTTCATGCCGACTTTACATATGATGTTCAAGAGTCGATCCCATACCTCTAGAAGTTGCAATGGTTGCAATCGTCAAACGTTGACCACCTTATTAATTTAAAACGTGGGATAAGGTCACCTAACCACAATTTAAATGTAATATTGGGTTCTAGATTTTAATATGAAAAGTCTTGTAAGACATTTGTTATTAAAATTACAATATCGAAAATACTAAATAAAACTTTGTTAAATTTGTAGATGGCCTCTAATAATGATAATTCCGATAACTCATCCGCGTCCAACCAATCTCTACGAGCGATCCTCCAAAAGAACGTCTAAACCATAACAACTTCATCGATTGGTATCGAAACTTGAGAATTGTTCTCAAGCAAGAGAGACGATCGTATATTTTAGACGACCCTATCCCCGATCAACCTAGCGAGGATGATGAGGAGGCCTTTAATGATTGGCTGAAATACACTGAGGACTCCGTCCAAGTGTCTTGTCTCATGCTAGCGAGCATGACTCCGGATCTCCAAAAGGAGTATGAACACCACGGGCTTATGACATGATAACCCAGCTGAAGGAAACGTTCCAACAGCAAGCAAGGTTGAGCGCTTCGAAACGGTTCGAGCGCTCCATGCATGTCGTATGGACGACAACCAATCTGTTTCATCTTATGTACTTAAGATGAAAAGTCACATTGACCGCCTCGAGAGGCTAATTGTCCCGTCTCAAAGGAATTGGCCACGGATTTGATCCTCAATGGCCTTACCAAGAGGTTCGAGACATTCGTGTTGAACTACAACATGAATGCATGGGACAAAAGCATTGGTGAACTTCACTCAATGCTCAAAACGGCCGAGGCGGCCATGGGTAAAAGGGTTTTACCCGTTCTCACCATCAATGAAGGTGGGAACAATAAAAGGCCTTGTCCCGCACCTAAGGCAAAGGTTGCCAAGGGTAAGGGACCTATTGGGGAAAAGGGAAAGGGGTG
Source organism: Flaveria trinervia (assembly GCA_025506515.1). Lineage (NCBI taxonomy): Eukaryota > Viridiplantae > Streptophyta > Magnoliopsida > Asterales > Asteraceae > Flaveria > Flaveria trinervia. Next base: position 45,390,762 of record CM046444.1, read on the forward strand.
GCAAGGGTGCCTCCCAAACCACAAAGAAGAAGCAAAAGGTTGCTACTAATGACCATGCTTCAAGTGTGGGGAGATTGGACATTGGGCAAGGAATTGTCCTGTCCATCTCCAAGAGTTGAAAGCAAAGAGGGATGCGGGCAGACCTCAGGTACAATAACATGATCCATATTGATTTAAACATGATATCCTCTAACACATGGGTATTAGATACCGGATGTGGAACTCATATTTGCAATTTGTTGCAGGGGTTCAAAAGAAGTAGTGACTTCAAGCAAGGGGATGTGAGCCTCTACATGGGCAATGGGGCTAAGTTCAAGTAGAAGCCCGTGGTGACTACATCTTGAAATTCCAAATGTTTGGAAGTAATTTTGAACAATTTTGTATGCTCCTAGTTTGACTAGGAATATTATCTCTGTAGCCCTGTTAAAACATTTGGATATGTATTATCATTCGTTGAGGAAAATATCCATGTTTCTTTTAATGGATGTTCTATTTTAAAGCTATTCCCATTAATGGTATTTATGAATTGGTTCATGAAAATACTTTAAATAGTTCATTGTACCAAACTAACACCAAGAAACTCAAGTTGGACTTAAGTGATACCTATCTTTGGCATTGTCGTCTTGGCCATATAAACAAGAAACGTTTACAAACACTTCAAAAGAATGGTCTTTTAAAAACAAATGAATATGATTCATTTGATGTTTGTGAATCTTGTTTACAAGGTAAGATGACTAACGCACCCTTTAGTAGAACTACCGAAAGGGCAAAGGATTTATTAGGAATCATACATTCGGATGTATGTGGTCCTTTAAGCCACGACTAGGAATGGTGAAAATACTTCATTACCTTTACCGACGATTATAGTCGCTATGGGTATGTGTACTTATTAAGGCACAAAGATGAAGCTTTTGAAATGTTCAAAATCTTCAAGAATGAAGTAGAAATCAACTCAACAAGTCAATTAAAGTTCTTCGCACCGATAGAGGAGGTGAATACCTAAGTGATGCCTATCAAGATCATCTTAGGAGTTGTGGGATTGTCTCACAACTCACTCCACCTGGAACACCACAACATAATGGTGTGTCTGAGAGGAGGAATCGAACCTTATTGGATATGGTCCGATCTATGATGGCTAGAAGCACATTACCTCTATCATTTTGGGGTTTCGCTTTGCTCTCCGCAGCCGTATTCTAAACATGGCCCCAACCAAAAAGGTGGAAAGGACCTTTTGAGATATGGCATGGAAGAGTTCCATCCCTATCGTACTTAAGGGTTTGGGGATGTGAGGCTTATGTTAAGACTCCCACCCCAAAAAAATTGGATGTCCGATCCACCAAGTGTATCTTTATTGGATATCCTAGAGATTCTATGGGATATTATTTCTATGATCCAATGGAACAAAAGGTGTTTGTTGCCAGAAAGGGTGAGTTCTTAGAAGCAAAGTTCCTTATTGAAGGAGTTAGTAGTAGAACAGTGGATCTTGAGGAAGATCAAGAACCACAGCCCGATACACGTTTGGTTGAAACTAGCACTCAACATGAGGATGTTGAGGATGATCAAGTGGTTGATCAATACACACAACACGTTCGCAGAAGTGGTAGAACTAGTAATCCACCTGAAAGATATGGATTTTTCATGGATGGATGCTATGTGATAGATTCTGATGAACCAACCACATACCATGATGTAATGTCCAACACGGATTGTGACAAATGGCTTGAAGCCATGAACGTTGAGATGCAATCCATGTATGACAATCAAGTATGGGACTTGGTTGTACCACCTCTTAACTCCAAGATAGTTGGAAGTAAGTGGGTTTTAAGAAGAAAACGGATATGCATGGAAACTTGGATACTTATAAAGCTAGACTTGTAGCAAAAGGTTTCACTCAAACTCAAGGGGTTGATTATGATGAAACCTTCTCACCTGTTGCGATGCTAAAGTCTATAAGGATATTGTTTGCCATAGCTGCTCATTATGATTATGAGATTTGGCAAATGGATGTCAAAACCGCTTTCCTAAATGGATACCTTGAGGAAGATGTCTATATGGTTCACCTGAAGGTTTTGTCGATCCAATACATCCTAATAAAGTATGCAAGTTAAAGAAATCAATCTATGGATTGAAACAAGCATCGAGAAGCTGGAATCATCGTTTTGATGAGGAAGTCAAGAAATTTGGCTTCATCAAAAACGCTGATGAAGCATGTGTATATAGAAGGCTAGTGGGAGCACAATAACTTTCCTAGTATTGTATGTTGATGACATACTGCTATTTGGAAATGACATTCCGACCTTGGAAGGTGTAAAAAATGGCTTGGAAGTTGTTTTCCATTAAGGATTGGTGAAGCCGCCTATATTCTGGGAATAAAGATCAATAGGGATAGATCAAGGCGGTTGATTGGTTTGAATCAAAGTGCATATATTGATAAAATCTTGAAGAGGTTCAAGATGGAGAATTCTAAGAAAGGTACCGTACCTATTCAAAGAGGAACGATATTGAGTACGACTCAATGTCCAAGCTCAAAGGAAGAGCAAGATAAAATGAGGCAATCCCATACGCATCTGCTATAGGATCCATCATGTATGCAATGATATGCACTCGACCGGACGTGTCATGCGCCTTAAGCATGACAAGCCGTTACCAGCAGAATCCTGGAAACAGTCATTGGATGGCTGTTAAGAACATACATAAGTACCTAAGCAGGACAAGAGATATATGTTCCTGATCTATGGATCTGGTGACGAGGAACTCGTTGTAAAAGGTTACACAGATGCGAGTTTCCAAACCGATCGTGATGATTCACGGTCACAATCGGGATACATTTTCATTCTGAATGGAGGAGCGGTCTCTTGGAAGAGCTCCAAGCAGGATGTGGTGGCTCTATCAACTACAGAATCAGAATATGTCGCCGCCTCATTGGCAGCTCAAGAAGCTGCATGGTTAAAGAAATTCATTGCCGATCTAGGGGTGTCCCTCCATCAGGACCCCTAGAGATCTTTTGTGATAACGAGGGTGCGATGCACAAATCAAGGAACCCCGTGCTCATCAAAAGACTAGGCATATTGAGCGGAGATTCAACTACATACGAGATGAAGTTGAAAAGGGAAGATATGTATTCGCAAAGTTCACACGGATCAAAACGTTGCGGATCCTCTCACGAAGCTCCTTGAAAAGGCAAAGCATGAATGTCATACTTGTGCCATGGGACTTCGATATTCTAGTGATTGGATTGTTTTGATGTAAATTTGTATTTGGATTGGTGGAACTTTCTATTATTTGAATAAAATTATTTGGTTATAATGTTTCAAATAATATTCCAATTTAGCATGTTTAATCCATGAGTAAAATGTTTACTCTAAATGTCTGTAGTCGTTCACACTTGTGGGAACAAGTTTGAAGGTAAGACTATTATGAACTTGGATGGTTGATATTCATAAGGATGAATATAGAGCAATGGGTTGCTACCAAGGTTCATAGATATTTGTGGGATACAAATATTGGACTAACCCGCATCTCAAATTTTACTACATGGAATCTTATTGATTGATCATAAGTATTTTGAGTAAAGGCGAATATCATTTGGTATCCTCCGACCTGAGATACATATTGGTTTTGATATTCACCAAGTATTATACGCTTCTTCTTCACTGTTCTGAAATAGTGGACAGTACATAAGGGTATATTCAGGTATGACATGAGGTGTCTGTGAGAAACATATGTAGTCAAGATGGAATTTTTTCTCTTATTCGTTGAGAGTAGAGATGTCTAAGGCCTGATAAGTTACATTAACAAGAAATGATCATTCTGTGTTCTTGGATTGGCATGACATCTGAAACAAAAGGATAGATGATTGATTCACCTAAATCATTTCAAGTAGGGTACTTGAAAGGGATGATGTTATTGAATGGCTACAAGTCATGCGTATTAAGGGTAGTGAACCGTTGTTAGGTGGTATTTACTGCTTGCATCAATCTTCTATGAATCTTGGGCAAGTGGGAGATTGTTGGATTCTGTGTGCCCAAGACACTTAGAATATTGATGTGGTTAGTACGTTATGATCCAAGTCGGGTTATACCCAACAACAAGCTTGGCAAACACCAATTAAATATTTAATTGATGATGTGATCATGCAATTAAATATTTACACTAATTTAGAAAATGGGTTTTCTAAATAAGTTGCATGTAAGTGGGAACAACTTATAGGATATTTTGTTCAACATTATATTTGATGTGTTGTTTAAATTAGTTAGATGACACCAATAATAAGTGAGAAATTACACTTATAAATTAAATGGTTAATTGTATAAGTATGTAATTATATTATATATCTTGTACATACAATTAATTGTATGTCTAGTATCAGTGACATTTTAATGTGTGATAGTTTTGAGAGGGAAAAGGGTTTTAAACCCTTTTTGGCCGCCCCTCCCCTCTCATCCTATTGGACCAAACTAGTTTTGACAACCAACACACATTTAATTGTGTTTGGACTCAAAAATCTGATCTACTACACACATTACATGCAATTTGAAAGAAAAAAAAACTCTCAAAAACCACTCTCTCTTGGTCTCGGCTGGGCAGCAGCTTTTGAAGAGGTTTTTTTGTCTTGATTTGGTGATCTCTCCCTAGCAAGAGTTGTGTATGCTTCACAAGGCTTGGGGTATAAGCACTTGAGGACTCCTCCTTGAAGTCTTGGCCAAAAGAACAAGCATCAAACATCCCATTTTGGTCGACATTTGGTGCTGGAACAAGGTAGTTGTCACAACTTGTTCAAGCTGTGATTTTATGTACGTTTATGTATTGACATAGCTTGTCTATTCACATAAGAATGATCCTCATGATTTGGGGTTTTTTCATACATATGAACATATAGAAGATAAGATTTCAGCTTTAAAAATCGTTTTAAAAGCCATATTTCCGCTGCGTTTTTCAGAATGTTTAAAAGGTTAACATGGATTTTGTGTTCTAGCAAACCCGTCAAATGGCAGCAGGTAAGTATTCTATCTTGAGCAACAACCACTAAACTTTTCAGAAATAATATTTTCGGAGTCAAGGACATGGCTCAAAAACTAACTTCCAACCGTTGGATACTATATCCACGGTCATAATGGCCATCATTAAAACCAGCTTAATGCTGAGGGACTTGTTGGCCTGGGAGTCCCTGCTACGGCTGTTCTGCCGGAGGTATACTCCGGGCACAACTCTGACCAGACACTAAAAATGGCTGCCAAGCTGCGAAAACCCACGCAGTTGGAACCCACAGCCACCACCTCCAAATCAAAAGTCCCCACCAAACCCACCAAAAAGAAACCCAAAACGGCTACTCAGGGAATTGAGTCCCCTGAGGATGCCCCTGCACCACAAACGCAGGATATATCCACTAGTCCAAAACCCCTAGTGGATACAATGACTCTTCCAGCCATAGCCGCTCAGGCCTCCTCTCCACAGGAGCCTGCAGCAACCACACAAGGGGTACCTACATATCTGGGATCTTCCTCACTTGAGGGGATTGCCACTGAAGAGCACCCACCTCCCCAGGTGCACACTGCTTCTATCCCTTCACCCCAAACAACCGCCCCTCACAGCCCAACTTTAATAGTTGCACAAGTGCTGACTCAACTACACTCCTCACCCCCTCCCCAGAAACCACTTACTACTGGGAATACCTCTACAATTGAGGGGAAGGAACATAGCGCACTTGAGAACCCACAGCACAGGGGTTTACCACTTCTATCTCCTCGTGTAGACAAGGAGCTTAGAATATCTAGTGAGGCTGCCACCTCCTCTGACTCAGCACATGATCAGAATGAGGCTGGTAACATTGCTAAGACCTCACTAGAGGCAACAACTGATGATGGACACTGTCCTGAGGCTGGAAGTCCCCAGTACCAAGCACAAGGGGCACATGCACCAACTGGTCTACACCCAGTGCATGTAAATCCTGCTCTAAGCAGGAGGTCAGATGATTCAGTTTCGGCTGATGATGACCTGGGCTTTTTCTACGATGTTCTTGCCCAGAACACAATCCTTGAAGAGAAAGTCAGTAGGCTGCAAAACCTACTTGATCAACTCTCCCAAGGAGAAAGACCATCTGCCTCCACCAACCGACAAATGGCACCTTGAGTTGAAGGTTCCCCAAACACTGAGCCACTCCAAACTCAACCACCTGCCTCTGCTTCAGGCCCTATTTCTCAGGAACAGAACCCTCCTGAGCAAATAGGTGATGTACTTCAAAATTCCCTCCCTCTCATCACACCCATAATCACTGATATTGTGACTAAAGCCATTGATGAGAGGCTTTTCTCTACTTTACAACCCTTGATTGATGCTGCTGTGCAAAAGACACTTTCTGCGGTACAAACCCCTTCCACCAATGCATCCAAAAGGGGGAGAGTACTGCAGTGAAAGAAAAGAAGAGGAAAAGAACAGAGGAAGAGAGGAAGCGAAGCAAGCCCAAGAGGAGGAGAAAGAACAGCAACCACTGCTCACCTACAAGCGAAAGAAAGGTGTTGATGATCATATTGCTGAAGATAAAGCCTTGGAGCTACTGATAAAAGAGGCCGATGCCGAACACAGCAGATCAATGGACAACATCATTGATCAGCTGTTTAGGCAAGGCCATGACACCAATAAACTTGACTCTGAGATTCGACGATTAGAGATTGAAGAAATCCAGAATAGATGGGCAAGTTATGAAGTGTTAGAAAGAGAAAGGCTTGAGATCATGATTAGATTTATTGCAAAATATCTTGGAAGATCAATGATCGAAATCAAAGCTTGTTCCAGGGACAGTATCTTGGCAATCACCACCAGATCTGTTCGTCTGAAGCATATACTAAGGGGCTTGTTATTGAAGCTTTAAATGAAGCGGGTGCTGGGAGCAGGACTGAGCTAGCCAAGCAATCAAAAGCCACACTCACCTCAAGAATGCTAGAACAGCCTGTCAACATTCCCACACCAAAACCACCCAAATCATAACCCACCAAACCAACTCCCTTACCCTCAAAACCCATAGCCGATGATATACCCTTGAAGAAGAAGAGAAGGGTATTGAGGCTAGAAGATGATGAAGAAGATGATGAAGATAGGCTGCCACTCTCAGCTGTGGTTCAGTTGCCTAAGGCCACAAGTCACTCCTCAGCAATTACTCCTGAAGTCCAAGACAAATGGTTAAAGTGAAGCTAGAAGAAGAAGAGCTTCATAAACAGCATGATGAGGAATTGCTTAAGAGAGTTGACAAAGCTTATGCAGCCACATCTTCTATCATCAATATAAGAAGCAAGCCCTCAGACTTTACACTCTCAGGCATACCTTTCAATATCAAAAGGAAAGGGTGAGGATTTGGCCTGATCCCAGGGTCTCTCACAGAATTCATAAGAAAAACATACCTCAGAGATACATTGGCCAGGTGAAAAAGATCGTAGATGAAGTGATCTCTCTGGTCTTTGTAGTTTCACCCTGGGAAATCCTAGAGGACTTCAAGAAATCCTACAAGCTAATCTAACCCCTCAGAAGATGTTGGAAAACAAAATAGTGAAAAAGGGGTTAGTTTACAAGAGGCTTGAGGAAGTCAGGAAAAATGAGCTCCAGTTGTTCCTAGAGGGTAATCACCCGGATGAGTTTGCTTACAGAATAATAACAACTGTGCAGCTAAAGAATGGGAAACAGCCAAATACCTGTCTGAGTATTATGGGCCTGAATCATTGTTTGAAGGAGGTGATGAAGAGCTAACCATGGAGGAACAAATCACCTTCCTTGAGGCCTACACAAGAGAGTCGTATAGACTCATTATGGGGAAGTAAATCTCATGAATGGGTTAACAACTCTGTGTCCAGTTCCCCAAAACAGAGTTCCCATTCATACCCTGCCAAACAAATATCTGAGATTTCTTCCCAGGCCAGAGCTTATATGGGTCATCTTCTCTACTGATCAATAAGGAAAAAGACCAACATTTTGCCAACAATAAGTGGGATAATAAATAATTTAGAGGTTTTGGCTGCATTGGTTCAGGGGGAGTTTGTTGGACCAAAAGAACCAATGAGCCAAGATCAGAAAACCTCTAAGTCCCACATGGTATCACAACAACTGCTGAAAGCCTCATCAGCAGTTTGACAAGTGCTGAAGACTTCAACAGTTGAAGATCAAGTGCTGAAGACTTCAACAGAACTAAAGTGCTGAAGTACAACAGCTCAAGAACACAAGTACTGAAGCTGAAAGACCAAAGTACTGAAGTACAACAGCTGAAGAGTTTACAAGTGCTGAAGATCAACAACTGATGTACAAAGTCTGAACACAAAGACTGAAGACATCAGCTGATGATATCTACTGAAGTCATCAGCTGATGAAACATCTGAAGGTTAAAGTCTGAAGATCAAGTACTGAAGCCTCAGTAGTTTGTCACAACTGCTGAAGAGTACTTCTTCAGTAGTTGTGATATCAGTAGTTTTATATTTCTAGTTTCAGTAGTTTTATGTTTGAGTAGTTTTGTAAAACGACTGAAGAGCTTGTTCTTCAGTCGTTATAGTTTCAGTAGTTTCCAATCGGTAGTTTTATATTTTGTACTTAACACTCTGATATGTTCTCAGTAGTTGTGAACATTTCAGTAGTTTGTTAAGAGTTAGTTATTTTTGTATTAGATCTTCCAGTTGTCACTTTCCGTGATAACAGCAGTGTTTGTTGCACTATATATATGGAGTGACAACCTAGTGTAATAGTTGAAGGAATGACGTGAATAAATGAATGATTTGATTAGAAACATTCCACATCTATAAACATTCCACATCTATAAACATTCCTTGAATCAGAAATATATTCTCTCGCTATAACCGTATGTGCTCTTAATGCATACAAGCATCGACTTCTTGCTACAATTTGTCTAATTCCTATTCTTATTCCGCTGCCTTTAACTCTAATACATCAAACTTGTGATCGCTGATCCTGTCAACTAGAATCAACATCATCATTGTCATCATCATCATCTCCTTCCCTGTTCTTTAAAGGCTCATCTTTGGTTCCTTTAAGCCTGAGCATGATCTTCTTGTTCTTTCTCTCAAGCTCCTTTATCCTCTAAATAGAATGTGCATTCTGTTCCTGTAGCTATGTAATATGCTCAGCCTGAGCTCCATAAGGTGGTTGAGCTGTGTAGCACTTTGCTCATCGGCAACAAGCAGCTTTAGCACCATCTGGTTGAGGTTGGCCGGTTGTTCCTCTACTACAATAGAGGGTAGAGTGGATCCATGGCTCATTAGGACCTGAGCAGATGTCCCGACTCGTTGGGTGGTGCTAGTGGTGGTGGATGTGGTGAATATGGGAGGTGGAATGGGAGTGGATGGTGAAGTGGTGGCTATGGTAGTTGTGGTTGGAGGTGTGGTAGTGCTGGTAAGGGGTGTGGTAGTGGTGGTGGTAGCTGTGGTGGAGGTGGTGGATGTGGTGGTAATCAGGGTAATCCTCCTCCTCTTACTCTTCATGCCATGGGGCTGAGCCATCCGCTTCTTCCTTGAGCCCTTAGAAGAGGATGCTCCCCGAGGGATGATGGGCTGGTCAGGATGTATGATGGATCAGTTACCTTAGTAGCAGTATTCCTAGACTCACCCTGGTGTCCACTAACCGCCGCAATCCCTCTCTTAGTGGCAACAACCTTACTGCTTATTGTCCTTACCGGCGGCTCCTCATCTGAGTCTTCCTCCTCATCCAGTAGGATGTCTTGATGGAACGCAACCCTCTCAGTTCCACCCTCAGTGGATGGTGGATATGATATATCAGTGGCAGTGGCCCTAGATGCAGTTGGGCCAATTTCTCCCCTATCTTCACTATCATCGTCATCAACATTGTGAGAGGGTAAAACTATGGGCTCAGTGTCTGAATCACTGTCATTGTGATGCCGCTTCTTGCAAGCGGGCGCAACGTAATCTTCTCAGGCCAGATACCAAAACAATCTCCTCACCGAGGGCTTCACCTGCTTGACCTGGTACACCATCGTCCTCTCGAGCATCGTAACATCCATAACCTCAAGAATGATAGCATCATCTCTCTCCTTTGACGGCAAAGGAAGCTTCTGATCATGATCATCCGTAGAAAATGAGGGTACATAGAGAAGCCTTCCTTGCCCTTGGCCTCTATATTCTCTACTAGTTACATGAAGATCAAATGAGAGAAACTGAACAGATGGTTGAGTACCAGGGCTACGTAAGCATTCTAGATTTCATCACACATTTCATCAAAGACACCCTTTTATGAGGCTATGCACTTGAGGAGCACATGGGCCAAGTACTGGAACTAGGGGCACATGTTGCTCTTGTTGAGCACACCTACATTAAAGTCCCAAGCATACTTGATCCCAAGAAAATATCCCCGAACCATCAGTGTATGCAGCCTGGTTGGGCAGTCACCATAATCACCCAACTCCAAAACCCTCCTTAGATCGTCCAAGTTGATCTCAATCTCTTCACCAAAAATAGAGATTCGAATGCGATGAGGCTTAGTGGACATGTCTACTACAGTGCTTTCCCAGAAAGCTTGTTGAATCCATCGATATGGTGTGCATGGTGCTGAGATGGCCTTGAAGATCCTCGATCTCAACAAAAAGGCAATAATCCCTGTGAACTCAGAAGCGTTCCGGGATGTGACATCAAGATGAGCACAAACGTTGTGCTTCGTGCTCATCATCGATTTGCTAGCCATGTTTCTGTAACACAAGACACATATACTTTAGAATCTGTGTAAATGGATGACATTTTGAATTTTAATGATCTTGAATCAGTTTGTTCATTCGTGCGAATGGATAATGCAACTGAGTTTTAGTCGTGTGATTGAGCTCAGTCGTACGATTGAGCTTACAACTTGGCTTAGTCGTATACTGTCCCATGCGGTTGAAACAGTCGTGCGACTGAGCTCATATGCATGGTTCATTCATGCGGTTGAACCAGTCGTGCGCCTGAGCCCATATGCATGGTTCATTCATGCGATTGAGTCATACGCCCAGTTCAATCGCGCGATTGAAGTTCATTAGCATGTCCATTCGCATAAGTCTCTACTTGACACTTTAAAAATCAGTTCTTCTTCTGTACTTGATGTTAACCATTGTGTTCAGGCTCATTACACTTGCAGACATTCAAAATAACACCTAATTCTATTTCAATAAATGATGAAGTCCATTTTATTGGTTTTATTTTGAAGATTATGTCAATGTTCTTATTTTGGGTGATTTCGAAGATTTAGGGCTAGGTTAAACAGGAAATTGATGTCGATTTTGGTTTCACATTACCTGTACTTACAGTGAGTATCGTTAGAATCACAAACACAATGCAAAATCATGAAATCAAATTTTGGTAGAGTGTTAGTGCTTTCGTGCAATTTGAGAGTGATTGAGGGGTCATAAGAATGTGTGACCGAATACCTTCTATTTATACTGATTTTACCTTCGGTCGTGCGGCTTGACCTATATGCATGCTTCACTCAGGGCTCAGTCGTACGACTGGATCAATCGGTCACATTCGTTCGTGCGATTGGTTCATTCTAGTGATCCAATCGTATGGTCTAATCGTACGTCTGGTGTATACGTATGGTTCAATCATGCAATTGGCTCATACTAATGATCCAGTCGTGCAACTTGTCCATACTTATGGTCTACTCATGAGAATGGCTAAGTCTTACGTGTTTGACATCATGCAACTTCAAACACTGAACGTGTTAACAATTGATAAGACGTTATGACCAATGATCATCTCAAACATGATTAGTATAATTTGAAAAACTTTTGATCACCTAAGACATGATCCTTTTAACTTAAAATTATGTGATCACCTTAGACGTGATCATTTTAATTTAAAACCCGATTGGTCACCTTAGAAGTGACGGTTTTTATTGAGTGATTCACAGATTGAATTCAGATGTATAGTCCGACTTTTACCTACCAAATGATTACGCATAAAAATACAAAAAAACAATTAGAAATTTAATACAAAACCAAGACATATTTTTGTATTTTTGATTTGAGGTAGTTTGAAATCTTAAGAAAAATATCTAACAGATTTTCATCCTAGATAGCATAGCTTCAACTTAATTTGATCATAACTCGAATGATTCATTATGGAATCATACAGGTATATCCAAATCATTTGGGACATTTTAATAAACCATTTTGATGCTAGTTTCTTCTTTTGAACGAGAGTCAATAGCAATTCTAGAAAATCATACTAGAGCAATAAGATGAAAATAATGATTTTGATTTTCAAGAACTGCAGCTCACGATGATTATGAGTATACTTTTCATCTTAAATCCATACACATATTTTTGACACACATTGGTGATGAGTTGCGGTTTAATTATTTAAACAAGAATTGGTGGATCTCACACTTAAATGTTAAGCAACATTCCTTAGGAGATTTTTGAGCGGTCTATGGGTATTTGACAAGACGAAACTATTCTATGAGCTTTCAAAGTGATGCCAAGCCTCAGGTCAGTGTCATCGTATAGTAGAGAGGCGCAAACAACAATGAATTCTAGAGTATTTAGGTTATGCTTATCTTCAAGTCAATGCCACCGCACAGTAGAGAGGCACACAACCTATCTTGTTGTTAGAGCATTTTTTTTTGCACATGACACACCAACATAAGTTATTAGCTTGATTGCATTTAGCATTTTTCCACGTGCTTTGCTCAATTTTATGGTTGTCCGCACACATTTGTGGCGTTTATTTTGCTCTTCACCCTTTATTGGAACTGCATTGATTGTGTTAACTAAGGGATATGATGGGAACCCACAACCAGTTCAACAACTAAGTTTTAATTTAAATCACCAATGCGGTCTAATCATCTATGATGTTAAGTCTACCGATACATCATATAATGGTCTAGCGACCTCTAGGTCTACTTTCTTTGTGCTACCTCAGTGGCTTGCTAGTTTAACTATGATTTTTCTTTTATTTTGCTTAGACTTCTCACATTGATATTTCGAATTTTGCATCGTAATCAATTACGTTCTTTTAAAGTCCCAAACAATTTGTTCCTAGTGTACTATCGTTTATCATAAACATGAATCAATATCACAAATTTGATGTCATTTCTATTGACAAGACTATCCTCCTCCCTTGTTTTTTTAAGTAATTAAATAAGGCAACTAATTTAATACTAATCTATCCTATTCTCCCACTAAAATTCTAAAACCAAAAATATTTTTGTGTTTTTGGATTTTAATAAAGAGGAAAATAAAATAAAATAATATGAAATAAAATAAAATAAAATAAAATAAAATAAAATAAAATAAAATAAAATAAAATAAAATAAAATAAAATAAAATAAAATAAAATAAAATAAAATAAAAACATGTCGGACTATGCACTTTCTTCCTCTAAAATCACATCCCTTTTCCTTTTCACCCCATTAACCTCTAAAAGATATAAAAACCTTGGTTTATCAAATGCTTTTGTGTAGAGGTCGACTCGTTGAAAATGTGTATTTATTTTTACTACATCAATTAATTGCGTTTCAAAACAGTCACGTATAATGTAATATTTAATACCGATGTGTTTAGTTTTAGGATGTTGGACTGGATTTATGGTGACAACAATCGTAGCATAATTATCAACAAATATAGGAGTGTTAATAATTGCAAACCGTAGTCGCGCATTTGCTATTGAATCCAATGATCTGCGAATAAAAACTTCAGCAACAACATATTCCGCTTAAAAAGTTGACTGAGCAACCGATATCTGCTTCGTACACTGCGAGGTGACTAACTGTCTACCAAAAATTGACAACCTGGAGAATTTGACTTGTAATTTATCTTGCAATCACCATAGTCTGAGTTACTATACGTTGTAAGCTCAAAATAATCATCACGAGGATACCATAACCTGAGTATTGGGTACCCTTCATATAGCAAAAAATCTATTCACACCATGAGATAATTTACTTTTGGTTTTGCCTCATATCTAGAACAAAGACAAGTGGTGTACATGATATCAGGACGAGACGTTGTCAGATACATAAGGGATCCGATCATTCCTCAATACATTGTAGCATGAACCAGATCACCATTTTCGTCGGGTGCCACATCGTGGTTCATGGCAAGTGGAGTTCGAGCAGCTGAAGCATTCTCCATGTCAAACCGACTAAGGATGTCCCTGACATATTTAGTCGGATTCAGGAAAATTTCTTTTGGTGTCTGATCCACCTGCAATCCTAGGAAGAACTTCATCTCTCCCATTGCACTCATTTTGAATTCTATTTTCATTACAAATTCAAATTCTTTACATAATTCTTCAATCTTGGAACCAAATATTATGTCATCTACATATATCTATACGAGTAGTAAATCACCATCTTTTTCTTTGATGAATAATGTACAATTAATCACTCCTCTGCGAAAATCGTGTTTCACAAGACGAGTCCGAGAGCTTCTCATACCAGGCTCTAGGGGCTTGATGGAGCCCGTAGAGAGCATTGTCCAGTTTGTAAACTCTATCCCGATGATAAGGATCCTTAAATCGTTTGGGTTGACTGACGTAGACTGTCTCACGGATTTCACCATGAAGGAATGCACTTTTGACATCTAGTTGATAAACTTTAATCTTCATCTAAGAACATAGGCTAGGAAGATACGGATGGCTTCCATTCTAGCCACAAGTGTAAACACTTCATTTTAGTCAATGCCTTCGACTTGTCTAAAACCTTGAACCACAAGTCGAGCCTTGGTTTTGATAAAGACCCCTTGGTCATCTTTCTTGCACTTCAAGACCAATTTAGTGCCAATTACCTTAGCACCTTTTGGTCTATCCACCTGTTGTCAATACTCCTAGCTTGTTGAATTGTAGGAGTTCTTCTTGAATGAAACTAACCCATGCCTCATCGTTTAAGGCTTCGGTTACATATATTGGCTCAAATTGAGACACAAAACATCGATAAGCACTTTCATGAAGATATCCTTTTTCCATGACTGAGGGATAAACAGCTGAGTATAGCTGATTTCGTGTCTGTACTCCCCATTGTACATCCCCTAGGACGTTGTCCAGAGGATGATATACATTTAGTCGAGATCCGGGAGTGGTGGGAACAACTACTTCCTCATCCAGATTTTGAATTCTCAATTCAGTATCTATAGCGTTGGAATGTGACGTTCTGATATGTCAGAGGCATCAACATCAGATGCTTGTGTACTTTCAGTAGCAGGAACCTGTTCCTCCTAGGCCACCTGTTCAGTCTCCACTTCTTCATCATAAGGAGTCGCTTACATCAAGTGATCCCCCTGAATGACTACAAGATTCACCTTGTGGAACTAATGTTGTCGAGTCTAGTGACGGTGTGTTTAAGACATCGTACATCATTCTAGTTGATAATTCATCATCAGGAAGGGCAGGAGGGATGTTAAAGAACATAAAGAATCCATCATTGTCAAAGAAGAATGAGGGTCCCTTTCTAGCAGGGGGGCGTATCTCTGAACGTCAACATTGCCCCACTCTTTTACTTAACCCGTTGAGTTGTTATAAACTCTCTTGACTGGTATATTGTATCCTACAAAGATCCCTTCTTCATCCTTCTCACTAAATTCCCTCACTGAGTTTTCTTCAGCAGCGTACATGGTGTGCCAAATGGTTCGAGATACTCGAGATTAGGTTTACGTCGCTCGAGCAACTCACAACACGTTTTACTATGATGTT
Source organism: Flaveria trinervia (assembly GCA_025506515.1). NCBI lineage: Eukaryota > Viridiplantae > Streptophyta > Magnoliopsida > Asterales > Asteraceae > Flaveria > Flaveria trinervia. Next base: position 45,406,424 of record CM046444.1, read on the forward strand.
TGACCACCAAGACCCGATTGAGGGTGTAACATGCATTGGCAACTGCCTTGTTCCAAAATTGGATCGGTAGTTTCGAGTCGGCTAGCATCGTTCTTTGCTATCTCTATCAAGCTCATGTTCTTTCATTTAGCAACTCCATTCACTTATGGAGTGTAGGCAGATGTGAACTCGTGTACAATTCCTTTCTCTTTGCAGAACCCCTCCATCCACTGTTTCTTGGTCTTTATGCCATTGTCTGATTGAATCTGTCTCACTTTCAACTGGTAGAGTGATTCCATTGAAGTTACTAGCTGTTTGAAAGATTCAAATGTCTCTGATTTGGATTTCAAAAACATTACCCAAGAGAATCTTGAGTAATCATGAGTGACTACATAACATTACAAATAACCAGCGATGCTCATGGTGCGATGCTCATGGTGCTGACAGGACCAAACACATCCATGTGTAGAAGTTCGGGAGGCCGGTCAACGGAATTTACTTTCTTTGCCTTGTGAGACTTCTTGGTCTGTTTACCTTTCTTGCACGCTACTTCTACAAAAAACTGGAAGTTGAAAATTCTAGACATTTACTCCATTTACTAAATCATTCTAGATGAGATGATTCTTCTTCCATGGATTGATGTGTCCGATTCTGCAATGCCAGGATATTGAGTCCCTCTATATTGTCTTAGACAAGACGTGTTGAACTTGCTGATCAGTTATGGAGGCTTTTGATAGATCCAAGACATATAAATCGTTATATCATGAAGCTGACGTTAAGACTTTCTCCTCCAGGATAACGTAATCCTTTTTGACCACATAGCACGTCTTGTTGTCAAATACAACTTTGAGACCCTTGTCACAGATCTAGGAGACTGAAAGAAAATTGTTCTCCAGTTATTGAATGTAGTTGACCTTATCAAACTTGACTTTCTCATTCCCACTTCGCCTTGAGCGGTGATGTATCCTCCTTTATTCCCAGCAAATGATACATGTCCCCATTTAATTTGTTTGACATTGAAAAGGAGAGATAAGCTCCTGGTCATGTACCTAGACACCCCACTATCAACAATCTAGGTATTTAGGATAGCACCGTAAGGGACACCATGCACATTAAGAGGAAATGATCAGTTTAGGTTTGGGACCCAAGCTTTAATTGGCTTGGGTGACATACAAGAATCACACATTATAAACTCAACCACTGTCCATTTAAGGGTGAGGGCATTTCATTCTTCTTATTGTTCTCATTATCAGACAATGGACATGACTTTTCTTTCCATAAGCCAGTTTGGTGAAAGGCCTGTTTGTGATAAACGGACGACTGGCTCAGAGTTTGAATTTTAGGTTCATTAATTCTCTTTGTTGTAGTTGTTGAACTCCTTTTCGAAGAACTTGGTTTAGTATCATAAAGTTCAATTTTCTGTCTATGATTGTTAGAAGAAATGTGTCATCTCTTTCCACAACAGTAGCATGATCTCCCTTCTACATGTTGCGGAAACTGTTTACATGGGGTTGAGTGTGCTACAGTTGTGACATGAGTCTGGTTGGATTAATCACCTCTCGTTTAGATGTATCACCTTTACTAACAAAATTATTTGGTTGACATTTTGAACATCTTTAGCATGCCCTGTGGTTGGACTTTGATGACTAACACGTGTATGGTTAACTCATATACCCAGTTTGGGTTCTGAAATAGACTTTGGTGGACCTGACCTTACATTACCCCTTTTAAATGCATCATTTAAATTCTCAACGAGCATCTTGCCTTTTAATTTCAAAGTAGCCTCCTTCTATTTAATGACAGATTTCACAGGTTTACCCGTGGAATCAGGATCACTAACTAGAGGAGTGGATACCACATGATCCTTAATTGGTTGTTATATACAGGTCTACATTTTCTACTAACATGATCTCATGTGGTGGTGGAACTACTTTTTAACCCAACCCTTCCCCGTTACTTCATTTACTAAGCTATCATTATGGTCTAATAACCTAGCAAATTTCAAATCAATGCTTTCTTGAAATTTGTTACATTCAATACAAGCCTGATTTTCAAAAAGTTGGTCTTTTGTACTTACCTGTGAAGAATCAATTGAATCAACCATTAATGTAGAGTTAGACTCTTCGGATGTTGGAGATTCTGAACAAGTCATTCTAAGTTCTTCTTCAATCAGGTGATTGACCACATTCATAGCTTCTTTATTATCTGGCATTCCTTGTTCAACTGTGATTTCACCTTCACTCGCAGAGCCATCATCCAATCCCTCAACATAGGTAATGTTTGATTCACCCAGAGACACAAAATAAAGGTCCAAAGCCTTTGTCTCATTGCTTGAAGAGGTAGGGTCACTTATGGATTTGTCTCCATGGTTGAAGGTGGAAAATGGATTTCCATTTCCAGTCTTCTTGGGCTTTACACATTCACGTTTAAAATGCCCCTTTTCACCAAAATTAAAGCAAACGGGTTTGGTTTTGTCAAAACCAAAGGTTGTGTCTTTTGTGGCTACCAAATTTTGTCCTGTCTTTTTCACAAACTTTTTCGCCCTTCCCACAGCACTTGACAGAGCCCACATGATATCCATTCTCTCTAGTTCATTTCATCCACTTGCTCGTAATCTTCATTTCCAAGATGGCAATTTCCAATCTTCCCAGTATCTAGACCATCATTAGAATGGACAACCGCTCGTAGAAGATCTATGTGCTCCTTTGCAACTTCCACTGTGATATTTCCGAGATTCTCGGCCTTCAACTTTGTGGCATTGGCTTGAGGCACTATATATTGGTTGCAAGATGACGCTAACGTTTCTGGTCCTAAAGCTTTGGTTTGTGAAGGAGCTGTTGCACTAGACACAATGGTAGTTTGAAGTGGTGCTCCAGAACTGGTTTTAGTGGGAGATGATTTATAGAGTGAAGGATTCTGGTTGTAGGATCCTTTCTATGACGTGTACATTATTCTTAGTTCCTCCTCTCTTAACTTCAGTATGAAATCATTTATGTCTAACTTTGCAAAAATATTGTTCTGTCTCAGATTAGACACAAACAAGTTCCATTCCACGGCAAACAATCTGTAAAATTTGACACTTTATCTTCCCTAGACGTTGTTACCCCATGAGTGTGCAGCTCACTCATCAAATGGAAGAATCTATCGATAATATCATCCAAGCTTTCTTTCCCTATTGAGGAGAAGTTATGAAACTCCCTCTCGAGTGCCTATGCCTTCAAAGCCTTTAACGTTGGATTCCCATAATATCTTTTCTCCAAAGCTTCCCATAAGTTTTTTGCGAGTTTGTTCTTAGAGAAATGATGAAAGATATCTTTTGGTATCGACTGAGCCAACAAGGCATACACCTTCTTTTCAGCTTTGTACTTAGCTTTCTGTCTGTCATACCTCCTAAGATTAGCTTAACACCATCAGCACCGACTAGCATACAATAACTTGTCACAATGGATTCCGAAAGATTGGACCAACTCCATTTAGATAGATCTCAAACCGTTGTTTCCATTGTGGGTAATCATCTAACGTTATATCTTTTGCTGGTTTATTGTGATTCCCAATTTCATTTTCTTGAAGCAGAAGGTTCTGGATGCGAGAGTACCTTCCGGTAGTAAAACAGAGAACTGGTCTACCATCCGTATAAACTTTGACCTTTAGAACAGACTGATTCACTTATGCGAATGGACAAATGTGGATGAGTTACTTATGCGATTGGACAATGTGGATAAGTCAATCGTGCGATTGGACAAATGCGGATGACTCAGTCGTGCGATTGAGTGGTGCAAATGAATTCAATCGTGTGATTGGATTCAGTCGTACGTATGGATTGTGTGATTGGAGACAAGGGAATGGGGTTGTTCAATCGTATGAATGAGTGAGCGACTGAGTTCAATCATGCGAATGGGGTGTGCGATTGAGTTTAGTCATGTAATTGAGCCAATCGTGCGACTAAAGGCTGCTGTTTTTGAAGATGGTTTTTGACAATTTGATACAAAAACACGATTTTTCAAGAACCCTAATCTCCCGTTTGCCGAAAACATAAACTTTGAGAACTAGAGACGTCGAAACTGTTTTACTCAAAAGGTGACTCCTTTGAATGAATAACGTGATTTTTACAGTGAAACTAATCGAATCACACACAAAATCAAGAGCCAAGGCTCTCATACCTCTTGTTAGGGACCATGTATGTATGGAGTACTAACTGATTATACGTGAAACCGAATCAAATTGTGCGGAATCCTATTTGATTGGCGATCGACTCAGTAAGAACGCAATCTCGATCAATCTAACAATTAAACAAAACGTTAAGAATAAGTACAAAAAGATCAGATGCAAACTATGAACTTTGAATAGGCTTTCTCGACACTCTGGATAGCTAGGTTATGAGTATGTGTCAAAAGTCTCTCAATTGTTATGTTTCTGCACGAATTAGGTGGTATTTATAGGTTTTCAGTTTTCATTCGTGCGACTGACCCATGCGATTGATTCATACGCACGACTGGAAGTTCAGTCATGCCACTGAGTCAATCTCATGTCTCACTCGTACGACTGATCCAGTCGTTTGGTTCAGTCGTGCGACTGGTTCATTATCATGATGTATTCATACGATTGGTCCGTAAGTTTGGTCCATTAGCATGAATCATCATATAACAACTCAAACCTAAATAATAAGTTTATATATGAATCAAATATAAGTAAACATCAAAACACAAATCATTTATTATTACAATGTTTCATTACGCATATGTAAGCCATGACAGACTTTAATGGTAAGCACATAAACTAGGGACATATGTATCAATAGTTGTAACTTGGCTTAGGCTCGGGTATGGAATATTTGAAAAAAAGTGGCTTATTGCTAAAGACGACAGTCTTCGCTTATTTTTCTAATATAAACTACAAGGAAAACAATAAATGGGCTTGTTTAAGGTCAGATTTTCAAGACCGTGTTTTGCTTTCAAGAACCATACTTCGTCTTTCACCCGAAGATAAAAAAACGTTTCATTTCGTAAGGATCGTTCGGCTTGAATCCTAATAGCACCCAATCAGATTAGTTCAATGTATTCGTATTGAGACTCGGTTTGGTTCTTTTTGCATTTCCCACTGTGGGACCAATTTCCACAGTTCGGGCATCTTTCGTATATTTTTTGCCCACCTTTTTATAGCATTTTTTGAGATTCCACAAAATGGTGGAACTGATTTCTTTTTTCACCATTTATTACTTGTGACGAGCGTGAGGTTGAAAATTTGTTTGGGATTTCCGGAGGCAGTCCCAGTTTTGCGTGGTGTAGGCAACAAAACAAATTAAAATCAAAAGAATGCATTGTAATTCTTTGAGGATTGCTAGTAAAAGACCAGATTTATTTTTTTCATATGCCAAAAACGTGTCTTTAATGAAAAACGGGTTTTGTTAAAGGTTTTTTGGTTAGCTCATTTTGTCGTTCGGGTAATTAAGAATGTTTATGCACAACGGGGGAAAATAAGATTGAGGTTTGGGTAAGGAAAATTAAAGAAAATGGTTGGGGCTTGAATGGTTAAGGTTTCCTAATGCCTAAATCATTTTTATGCAACACATATATTCCCAGAGCAAGTTCTAATCACACATATCATAATACACCCTCAATTATATCTATAATAAAAGTAGAATTGCAATTTCAAAAGTTGTTTAAGGATAAAAAAATAAACTTAAATACGGATGGAATTGGGTAAAAGTATTTAATTTTACATGATTAAATAATTATTACTAGATTATTGCTTTTAAGGATATCATGAAAAATATTTTCAATTTTTATTTGGATGTCGTTTATTTACTTATTTATTTTCCAAAACGTATATTTATAATTTGGTTTATCAAAATTTGGTTAAAAATATTGAGTTTCTTTTCACAAAATTTAATGGTTAAGTGATCTTTTATCAAATTTTTAATTTCGACCTGTTTAGCAAAGTCGAATGCATTACCCCCCCCGTTCCCACACTTAAAATACACGTTGTCCTCAATATGACTAAACCGAGAAAGGGTAATGAGATAACTCCCGTAAAAATGATAAATTTCTAACTTGTGTTTTGTTTCCCTAAGTTCAGAGAATCTTAGGGATCACCAAAAATTGCACCAAATTATTGAAAGTGTTAAAATCCTAAACACACAAACTAAAAATAAAACAAAATGACATAAATTAAAAGATAGATTCCCACCAAACAACTGTGCCCCGACCCCAAAACTGATATGGCTTTCAAGGGCTTTGTGGCGGGATATCCCCCACTGATGGTACATTCGGTTTCTCATGTACGTGACATCATTTCTCTGGTCATCGACTCTGAAATGCAGATTTTCGACTTGGTTGAAGGGTTGTTGGGCGTATTCATGTGATCGCCTTGCAAGGTTGCTCGTGGATTGAATTAATTGTTCAAGATCTAACATGGTTAGGAATTATGTAAAACCTGGCTATTCTTTTAAAGTTAATAAAGATAGAATAAGTGAAGGAAAAAGGAAAAAAAGGAAATAAAGCCTAAGTAGAGGGACTAAAAGTGCAAAAAGGACAAAATCTTTGAAAAGTTGGTGAATAAAGCAACATGGCCGCCGATGTTGCTCACTCACATCAACTCTCAGACATTTTAGAGAAGAAAGGAGGTTGAACTTCAGGAATTTGAAGAACAAGAGCAGGAAGTTGAATTCAAGGTAAGAATTCATGGTCTTTGAGTGTTCTTGACCTGTTTTATCCTCGGGTGTGTTCCTATGTACCTTTGTATGTGTTCGGGAATGTTTTTGGTGGGTTTCTAGGCGGTCGAACTTAACTTGCAAATGGGTTTTGAAGAAGTCATAGCCAGAGGTAGCTAAGGGGAGTTCTAGGACCCCCTTTTTACTAGTTTTAAACTGCTTTGGGGCTACAAATGAATGTATGAACATTTTTATAAAAGTTTGGTTTATACCCGTATGTATGTATGTTTGTATGTTGCGGATGGGGTTTGATTCTTAGGCTATGTAGGTGTTTGATGTATTATGTGTATGGTTTTCAGGCTTAGAATGCATGATTTAAGCTAGAATAAGTTTGAGAATGACTGGGACCTAATTATGATGTTTAAGTATGAAATAGGCTGCTCATGCGCCGAAATAGGGTTCATGCGCCTTGTATGTAAAACTGCCTAAGTGTTCCCATATGCCTGAAACCTCATGCACGCATATAGTTTTCATGCACCTAGAACTAGGAAAAATTTGACTAAGAGTTCATGCGCCCATATAGCTCATGTGCCTAGGCACTCATGTGCTTGAATAGTGCTCATCCGCCTAGAATTGCCCAGAATAAGACTAAGTGTTGCTCATACGCCCCAATAGTGTTGTTGCACCTCTAATTTTCCCATGTGCCTAAGTGTTCCTCATGCGCCTGAAAGACCATGCACCTGCATAGTGCTCATGCGCCTGCACAGTGTCATGTGCCTAAGGACTTAGAATATATTTTGACATTTTGGGGAAAAGTGTAAAAGTAGGCTTTGACTTGGGATGTTTCCGGGGGCTATGTAAGTTGACTTTTGAGGTCAAAGATTATATCATGGGCATGAATGATATAATATGATGATGTTATGTCTGATGTTACGCATGATGGTATGTGTGATGTATGTTATCCTTATATGATGGTGCCTTGTATGGTGATGTTGTAGGATTATGTTTATGTTCCTGTTATGTGTGATTATTTTCTTGTGCCTTTACGTTGAATGTAAATGAAAGAAATAAAAAGTATTATGTAACATAAAGTGGAAGATAATGAAAAGAGAAATGAAAAGAAAGAATACATGCATTAATGAAAGAAAAAGTAAAGAAAGTCTTGCAAGCAAATAAAAGGAGGTTCACAACTCACTGAGAGTTGTTAGCTCAACTGTTTGTGTATTTACAACATGCGATTTTGGCTAACTCATAAGGGTCCATACACACAGTAAGAGTTCATTCTTGGTGACTGCTCCAGTACGAGCAATTTCCTTATTAATGCGAGTATATATAGTGTGTGATTTTGGCTGACCCATAAAAGTTCACACACAGGGGGAGTCAGTCATGGTGACTACTCCATGCGTGCGATATGGGGTCCTTGTGGCTTAACCCTCGATGATATAGCTTTGTGCTCAAGAGAGAGGGTTAAGTACACGACCTAGATGGAAGTGAAAGATAATAAAGTACGAAAAGTGCGATAAGTAAGAAAAGTGCGAAACGTGCGATATGTACGAAACAAACGATGATAATGATAATAACTATTATCTATGTGTACGTACAATGTGTGACCACATACAAAAGTAAAGAACGGTTTTAAAGGAAAGATAAAGTACATTTTATTTTAAAACAATTATCTATGTGTACGTACGATGTGTGACCACTCAGCAATGCTCTCTTTTAATGTATTTTCCAGTGGCGAGTGAGCATTACTGAGGATGGCGCGGGGTAGCTACTTGGCTTTTTTTGGATGGCATCCATTTTTATATTGATTTTGCGATGTAATGCAACAAGTATTTTGTAATGTGATAACGTACTTTGAAAAAGCTTTTATAATGAAATGGAATGTCGTTTATTAATGTTTCCACTACAACGAAAATCTAAGTTAATATAAATGTATGTTTTATGTGTGATGATGTACCAGCTGTGAGCGTCAGGTAACGGGGCTTTACAATTATTTATTACGTGAGTTTGAAGATCTAGCTCCTGCTCCTTCTGGCTATATCGGCATGTAAAGGTCCATGATGATTTCCTAGACATCCAATGTATCCCAGATTTGTCCTTTTTTATCCATATACTTTTGGTGCGCGTTTGGTAGGTTTGTCATCATGTACAGTCCAACAGTCCAACAGTCCTGGCAGGAATCCTTCAGTTCCCTCAGTGTTATTCCCACAGCTCTCGAATACGTTAATAATCAAGCTTCCTCCAAACATGGGTGATGGAAAACCTGAAATCGCATTCGTGACAAACAGATTACAAAACAAGTACCCAATATTAAACAGCAACTGATTAACCATACAATATAAAATGAACAATTCTCTCCAATTAAAAATTCCCTCGCTTTGACCACGAGCTGTTATGGAATAGGTAAGTAACTGATGTATGTATCGCATCAACGGGTCTCGTATCTGGCTACTTTTTGCTTTACTAGAGTTGAACCCTCCGGTTCCAACACTTTCCGAAAATGCTCTCCGTATGGAACCACTCCCGCGACTTTACTTTCCTCGATTAGAAATTTATGGTATGCTACAATTCTTGATATTGCTTCCTCCTCCAAATCTTAAACTGTGTAAATACCAAGATAGACACTAAACAATGCAATGGATGGTCGTCTGAATGAAACTAGAGTATCATCCCAAGGGTCAAAGTGTTTCATGCTAAAATTGAAAGATGCTAAAAATTCAATAGTTAGTGTCACACCCTCAAAATCCACTTGCGGAGTTTTACCGCGAGGCGTGTGAACAAACCAGGATCACAGTCAATAGTTACTCAGAACGACTCTATATGCCATAACATAATTGAAATTAATCCAAAGTAAATTAATTAAGAGTGCACAAGCATTTTGAAAATAACCCAAAGTATAAAAGTATATTTGTGGCAAAACACGTGACAATCCAAAAGAGATATCAATAACTATTAAAATGGTAAAATTGTCTTGAAGATCATGTCTAGATACAGTTGGACCATGTAGTGCTCCTATGGCAAGCAAGCTAAGGACCTGAGAATAGCATACTAAAAACGTCACCAATGGTTGGTGAGTTCAAGAGATATTCAAATATACACAGTTAATAATAAAGATGTACAAGTAGAGTATTGTAACACATAGCTAGTCCATTAACAATAAATATTATTTCATAGTGATTTCGCAATTGAAGCTGACTGTGTTACGTTGTTGCCTCCTGCACGACTTAACAGTCGTGACAATGTTCATTAGGACAACTTGCACCCGTTGACCTCGAGTCACACAGGTGGGGCTCGTTAGACCTAGTAGTAGTACCCAAATTTCCCCGCTAATCAATATTAACAATTCGAAAGTGTGAGGACTTTCCATGATATCAACACTATAATATGTACACAACTTAAATACATAAAGCGTTCGTGATTTACCAGTATGCTATCTCCCCCAAAGGGAGTAAATAAAAAGTGGGGCATGAACCACCTGATATGCGTTTAGATACCAGGGTTTGACTTGTCAAACAGAATAGACACAACCTTTAGAGGTTACCTAGATCATATAAGTGCATGAGTACGTGTAATCAAAGAACATGTGAAACCCTAAGTACACTACAACAGGGACTCAAGATTTCAAACAAAACACACAATTTGTTGACCTAGTTGACCCTTTTGACCCGTTGGTGACTTTATGTGTTGTAAACCATTCAAATAGATCATATGCATGCTATATCATCTAGTGTAACACTTAGATCATCATTCAACTAAGTATCATACAAGTCATGCGAATCTAGAACATTAACATAACCACTAGTTATACACAACTAACATGTCACACAGATCAAACCACTCACTACATGCCATGTGAAGACACTCACGACTTCACATCCTAAACCCTACCAATGCTACTAAGTAGGGGCCTCAGATTCGCACGCGTGTATGATCATCATAACCATATTCATTATCCTATGCATTGCATTCACAACATTCCAACAATCAATTACCAGCCCCAAACATGATGTCCTACTACTAAACACCATCCAAATCATACATGATCATAAATGTCCATATATCATTCATGATTACCCGACATTACATACAACCATTACCATGTTCTACCACATTAGAATCTATCCATGATCATACTAACATGTTCCTAACACCCCAAACATGTTCAAGCTATCATTTTACAGACTTTAGGCAAATAAAGTTTCCCTTTTGGAAAGTACATCCCAACAACCATCATCCAATGTATTCATGAATTCATCATAATTATACCATTTCAAGCTCCATACAATATCTAAACATGATCAACAACACCTAAACACCATAATCTAACAATCTTCATAAACAAAAGTTTCTACTTTTGGCAAGCTATGAACAACAACATCAAATTAAAGATTTCTAGCATTCATAACAACATCTAGCATCTAATCATCATCATGAATTCATCCATAACATCATACCATCCATAATTCAACATTACATGCAAAATAAAGTTACCATTCTTAGTAACCTATGTACAATGCATCAAAATCCCAACTTTCTTGCATAATCAATGTATTCTAACATTCATACAACCTATTATGTTGGGGTTTGTTGGACCTTAACAATGTTGTTTAACCATTTAAACAAGAAAAACGCAGCGGAATATGAACTTAATATCATGTTCTATAATCTGAAAAATTAAAGCTCATAACTTTGTTTCAACAAACCCAAAAACATAGGATCAAATATATGTGTTTGAACTAGTTACCAAGATAAAACAAAACAACCAAAACAACACAATGGAATTACCTTCCAGAAGCTGTCAAAACCGTGGATTGGATCAAGATGATGATGCTTTTGAACGACCAAAACATCAAGATAGATGTCCTCAAGCAATCATACCCACAAGCCTATAAGAAAACACCATCTTTGCTAGGATTTGACACCAAAATCAGATCAAGAAAGTTGCTGGAACTTTCTTTCAGCCGTGAGACATCAAGAGGCTGCTGGAGCTTTGTTCCAGCCGTGAGACTTCTCTTCCAGATGAGAAACTCAAATTCTTGTGTCGATTTTGCATGTGAGAAAGGGCTAGGTGAAGTATGTGTGTGTTCAAGAAGATCTTTTGTTCCAAGAACACAAAACAAAAACAGAGATTTGGCTGCCATGGGGTGGCCGAAAAAACTTAAACCCTTAGGGTTTCCTCTAAAAAATCTACCTTTTAAATTTTACAAAAGTTTAAATATTATACATAATTAACCTTTTAATTATATATAATATGTACACACACTTTTATTATTTGATGTTGCTTAACTAATTTAAACAACATAACAAATAATATCCATGAACAAAATATCCTCATAATTTGTTCCTTCTCACATACAATCTATTTAGAAAACCCATGACAGGATCAGCGATCACAAGTTTGATGTATTAGAGTTCAAGGCAGCGGAATAAGAATAGGAATTAGACAAATTGTAGCAAGAAGTCCATGCTTGTATGCATTAAGAGCACATACGGTTATAGCGAGAGAATATATTTCTGATTCAAGGAATGTTTATAGATATGGAATGTTTCTAATCAAATCATTCATTCATTCACGTCATTCATTCCACTAATTACAATAGGTTGACACTCCTTATATAGAGTGCAATCGCTGCTGTTATCACGGGAAAGTGACAACTGGCAGATCTAATACAAAAATAACTAACTCTTAACAGACTACTGAAATGTTCACAACTACTGAGAACATATCAGAGTGTTAAGTACAGAATATAAAACTACTGAAACTACAACGACTGAAGAACAAGCTCTTCAGTCGTTTTACAAAACTACTGAAACATAAAACTACTAAAACTAGAAATATAAAACTACTGATATCACAACTACTGAAGAAGTACTCTTCAGCAGTTGTGACAAACTACTGAGGCTTCAGTACTTGATCTTCAGACTTTGACCTTCAGAGGTTTCATCAGCTGATGACTTTAGTAGATATCATCAGCTGATGTCTTCAGTCTTTGTCTTCAGACTTTGTACATCAGTTGTTGATCTGCAGCACTTGTAAACTCTTCAGCTGTTGTACTTCAGTACTTTGGTCTTTCAGCTTCAGCACTTGTGTTCTTTAGCTGTTCAGCTTCAGTACTTGTGTTCTTCAGCTGTTGTACTTTAGCACTTTAGTTCTTCAGCTGTTGGAGTCTTCAGCACTTGATCATCAGCTGTTGAAGTCTTCAGCACTTGTCAAACTACTGATGAGGCTTTCAGCAGTTGTTGTGATACCATGTGGGACTTAGAGGTTTTCTGATCTTGGCTCATTGGTTCTTTTGGTCCAACAACCCATTTTCTAAATTGGTGTAATTATTTAATTGTATGATCATATCATCAATTAGATATTAATTGGTGTTTGCTAAGCTTGTTATTGGGTATGACCCGACTTGGATCACAACGTACTAACCACATCAATGTTCTATGTGTCTTGGGCATACAGAATCCAACAGTCTCCGACTTGCACAAGATACATAGAAGATTGATGCAAGAAGTAAATACCGCCTAACAACGGTTTACTACCCTTAATACGCATGACTTAAAGCCATTCAATAACATCATCCCCATCAATTTATCCAACTTGAAATGATTTAGGTGAATCAATCATCTATCCTTTTGTTACAGATGTCATGTTAAATCCAAGGACACAGAATGATCATTCCTTGTTGATTTAACTTAATCAGGCCTTAGACATCATGTTCTCAACGAATAAGAGGAACAAATTCCATCTTGACTACATACGTTTCCACAATCACCTTATGTTATACCTAAACATAGCCTTATGTACTGACCATTATTTCAGAGCAGCGAAGAACTAGCTCAAGGTATAACACTCGGTGAATATCAAAACCCAATATGTATCTCAGATCAGAGGATACCAAATGATATTCGCCTTTACTCAAATTTACTTATGATCAATCTAGAAGATTCCATGTAGTAAAATTGAGACGCGGGTCAGTCCAATATTTGTATCCCACCAATATCTATGAACCTTGGTAGCAACCAATTGCTCTATATTCATACCTTATGAATATCTACCAATCCATGTTCATAATAGTCCTACATTCATACTTGTTCCCACAAATATGACCGACTACGAACATTTAGAATAATAAACATATTCATGGATGTAATCATGCTAAAAAGGAACATGACTCAAAGATATAAAAGAGTTAAAGTTACAATTGTTCCATACATTAAATACTAAACAGACCAATTCCAATCACTAGAATATCGAAGTTCTAAGGCACAAGTATGACCCTCATACTTTGCCCTCACAAAGAGCTTCGTGAGTGGATTCCTAACGTTTTGATCTTTATGAAATTTACGAATACATATCTTTACCCTTTTCAACTCCATCCCTTATGATGTTGAATCTCCGCTCAAGGTGCTTAGTCTTTGATGAGTACGGGGTTCCTTGATTTGAGCAATCCCACCCACGTAATTTACGAAAGATGTCTAGGGGGTCTTGAATGGTAGAGACCACCCGTAGATAAGCAATGGACAAACTTATCCATGCAGCTTCCAAAGCTGCCAATGAAGTGGCTATGTATTTGGATTTTATAGTGAATAATGCTACCAAGTCCTGTTTTGAACATTTCAAGGATACCTCTTCTCCATTCATAATGGAAGTACACCCGATTGTGATCGAGAGTCATATCGATCAGTTTTGGGAGCCCGCATCTGTGTAACCCTTACACAGACTTCTTTTTCAATACATCCGTATATTAGAAAGATATCCTTAGTTCTACTAAGGTATTTCATCATACTTTTAACAGCCATCCAATGGTTATTTCTATTGGTATCTACTTTGTCATACCTAATAAGCATGACACGTCCGGTCTAGTGCATATCATCAGTCAAATGATGGATCCTATAGCAGATGCGTATGGGATATCCTTCATTTGATTTTGCTATCCTATGAGCTTGGACATTGAGACGTAGTCTATCATTATCTCTCTTTGAATAGGTACCATACCTTTCTAAGAGTTTTCCATCTCGAACCTTTTCAAGATTTTATAAATATATGCACTTTGGTCTAACCCTATCAACCACCTCGACCTATCCTTATAGATCCTTATTCCAAAATATGGGTGGTTTAAACGAGATCTTCTTATGAAAAACATCTTCCAAGCTAGGTTTTAACACCTTCCAAGGTTGGAATATCATTTTTAAATAGTAGTGTGTCATGAGCATACAACACTGAGAGTACAATTATGCTCCCACTAGCTTTCATATATACACAACCTTTTGATGCTTGTTTCAATCGATATATTTATCACATTAACTTGTATACTTTATTAGGATGTCGCGGATCGACAAAACCATCATGCTGAACTATACGGACAGTCTCAACGAGATGTCCATTAAGGAAAGCGGTTTTGACATCCATTAGCCAGAACTCATATTCAAAATTTGTAGTTATGGCACTTAATATCCTAATCGACCTTAGCATTGCCACGGGCGTAGGATTTTCATCATAATCAACCAATTGAGTTTGATGGAAACCTTATGCTATAAGTCTTGACTTATAAGTATTCAAGTCTCCATGTATATTTGTTTTCATCCTGAAAACCCACTTGTATCCAACCGGTTTGGAGTTAAGTGGAGGTTCAACCAATTCCCAAACTTGGTTGTTATACATGAATTGCATCCTTACATTCATGGCTTCTAGCCATTTGTTCCAATCCAAATTGGACACAACATCTTGGTATATGGTTAGCCCACAGGGTACAACAACATAGCATCCATTCATGGAATATCCTTATCTTTCATATGGAATGCTAATTCTACCAGATTTGTGAACGTTTTGCATGTATTGATCAACCTCTTCATCATCATCAACAACCTCTTATTGATACCTAGTGTCAACCAAACGTGTATCGGCTCGTGGATCTTGATCCTCATCAGATTCCACTGATCCATCCGTCATTCCTTCCATATGGAACTTGGCTTCCAAGAACTCGACCCATGGAGTAATAAATTCCTTTTGCTTTGTTGGATCAAAGAAGTAGTATCCTATACAATCTTTGGGATTTCCAACAAATATACACTCAGTGGATCGACTTTCCAATTTGTTTTGGGTGTTAAGCTTAACATAAGCTTCACAACCCGATACCTTTAAATATGATAGCGATGGAACCTTTCCATGCCATATTTCAATAGGTGTCGAACCCACTTTCTTGGTTTGGGGTATATTCAAAATACGAGCCGTGGAGAGTAGTGCGAAAAACCAAGATGATAAAGGTGATAAGCTCATAGCCATAATGAATTGAACCATATCCAAATAGGGTTCAGTTTCTCCTTTATCATAATGAAGAACATAGATAATTATGCGGAGTTGATTTTATACTTCATTATTGAAGATTTTGAACATTTCAAAGGTTCATGCTTATGTGTCATCAAGTGCACACAATAATACCGACTGTAATCGTCGGTAATAGTAATGAAGTATCTTTTACCAGTTTTAGACATTGTCTTAAAAGGATCATATACATCCAAGTGTATCATTCCTAATAAGTCTTTGGTTCATACTCATCAAATGAAACATTTTCATTTGTTTCCAAAAGACCATTCTTTTGAAGTGTTTGAATCCAATTCTTGTTTATGTGACCAAGATGACAATGTCAACATAATAATAACTTAAACCCTTTTAAGTTTTTGTTGCTTAATGTGTATAATGAGTTATTATAGGACGATCTATGATGAACCAATTCATGGATATCATTAAAAGGGCATATTCATAAAATGATATACATCATCCAAAAACTTAATACCATTATTTGCAAACTTTAAATCATGATCATATTGTTTTAATAGGATACATTAATTATGTTCCTAGTCACACTAGGTGCATACAAAATGTTTTGAGAACAACTTCCAAACCTTTTGAAGGTCTCAAAATAGAGTTTCCCTCCTTGAAGCGCACATTTCATTTGAACCCCTTTGCAATAATTGCAAGTGTGAGTCTCACATCGGTGTCCAATACCCATGTGATTGAAGAAATCGCATTTAAAACAACGTGTGAATCATGGAATTGTATTTGAGGTTTGCCCAAAACCCCTCTTGTCTTTCAACTCCTTGAAATAGGAGGGACAATTCCCTTTTTATAGTCCTATCTCTCCATACTCAAAGCATGGATCGTTCTCCGTTACCTTCGGCTTTATAAGCTTAGGTTTTTGAGGTTTCGTTTAACCTTTTCTTTGATGTATCCTTTTCTTTTGGCAATAATTGCTTTAGGATCGGGATGAGCCACTTCTTATAGCCTCCCTTATTGATCGAGAGAATAGGTAGAACCTCTCTACCTATCCCCGCCTCGGTTGCTTTGAGAATTGCATGAAGTTCACCGATACTCTTGTCCCATCGTTCATATTACAGTTTATTATGAATGTCTCAAACCTTTAGTTAGGCAATTAAGGATCAAATCCTTGGCCAACTACTTTGAGACAGGACAGTTAAGCATCTTGAGGCTATCAATATGGCTTTTCATCTTAAGAATATGTAAGATGATATCGACTGGGTCTCTTTCATGAGACATGTATAAAGTGCTTGAACCGTTTCGAAGCAATTTTACTAAAGTTAGTTGAAGGAACATTTCCTCTTTAGATCATCATGTCATGTGCCCCATGAGGCTCCAAACGCTTTTGGAGTTCGGGAATCATATTCCTAACATGAGATCAGATGCTTGCACAGAATCCTTAGTGTGCTTAACCCAATCGTCAAAAAGCCTTAACATCAACAGCGTGGGTTGGTGAGGTATGGGATGGTCAAGGACATAGACCTTTACTCATTCTTGAGAACGATTCTCAAGTCTCAAAATTGAGTTCATAAGATAATTATGGTTAGGACGATCCCTCTTGGGAATGGATCTTAGTGATAGGGAAGGGACGATCGAGGTGGGGCGTTATAATTAGCGATCATCACTACAATATTTGACAAAGTTCATTTTAGTATTTTTTGATAAAATTATTTTAATATTAATACCCTTAAATGTCTCATGGACAATTAACAACTAAAATCTAGAATCCAATGTTACATTTAAATGATGGTTAGGTGACCTTTATCCCATTATTTAAATTAAGAAGGTAGTCAACAGTTGACAATTGCAACCTATTGCAACTTCTAGTCTTATGGGATCGGTTAAACATCATATATTTAGTGGGCATGTTTAATCCCATCAACACCATTGTATGCCATGCTTCGGTGACCCTAAGCACATGGTTTCCAATTCAAGTCATCCTACTTACACACACTGTGAGTTTTCACATACAAGCGGTTAGGTGACCTTTATCCCACAAGTACGTTAGACTCATCTCAAAACACAAGTTCCCTACAAGTGGTTAGGTGACCTTTATCCCACAAATAGTTCTCAAGTGATTCGAGTGTCGTGTAAAAGGATGGTGTTAAACTTGTTTCCAAGGGATTTAAGTTTCCATTAATTCAAGACTTTGAAAGCTCTATGTACCTTGTAATTGCATGCTTTCAAGTACATGGTACCCTATGGTTCTCTTTTAATAAAACCTCTTTTATTTTGAAATCATTAATCCTTTTAATAACCTTTTATTTGTTACTTAATGATTAGGAACCATAAAATTCAGCTTGTTAGTTTGCTAATGAGTTTGTTATGCATATCCAAATATTAAACAACAATCATACAACAAACAACCAAACAAGCATAATCATTCAAACATATGTGCATAACCATAGCCACTAAGTTGACTACACTTGTTTGCCATCACAAGTGTTGTCATAAGGTCTTTCCTAAGGGTTCAACATAACACAAATGATGAGATCTCCAAAGACCCCCACTTGAACTTGCATCCAAATGCTTCAAGTCCATCCTTTGTGTCTTCCTTTTATGCTTCAACTCCCGAGCATCTTCTTTTACAAAATATATATCCTAATACATATTTTCTAGTAAAAGAAAAATACTCCTAATCTATTTATTATATTGCCAAATGAATAAACAAATTACAACCCATAAAGAATGAATGCAACCAACATGACAAGATTACAATCAACCAAAACCATAACAAAACATGGTCAAGGCTATGTTATGCACTAATACATGTAATCATATACATCATTACAAGATCCAAAATGAACCCCATTTGACCCTAAATTTTCAGCCAACATAAACCAAGAATTTAGGGTCTTTTTTCCAAACAAAACACAATCAACCAAAATGATATCTTCCTTTCAAGATTCAATCATAAGCATGCATGATTATAACCTTGAAAGGTTGGGGTATCATCAAATCATCACAAAACAGCCCTAATAATGGTTGTAAAATCCTTATAACACAAAATTTATAAGAACACATGAAACTAGTCATCCACATATCCGGCTCTAGATGCCAATGTTGGGGTTTGTTGGACCTTAACAATGTTGTTTAACCATTTAAACAAGAAAAACGCAGCGGAATATGAACTTAATATCATGTTCTATAATGTGAAAAATTAAAGCTCATAACTTTGTTTCAACAAACCCAAAACCATAGGATCAAATATATGTGTTTGAACTAGTTACCAAGATAAAACAAAACAACCAAAACAACACAATGGAATTACCTTCCAGAAGCTGTCAAAACCGTGGATTGGATCAAGATGATGATGCTTTTGAACGACCAAAACATCAAGATAGATGTCCTCAAGCAATCATACCCACAATCCTATAAGAAAACACCATCTTTGCTAGGATTTGACACCAAAATCAGATCAAGAAAGTTGCGGGAACTTTCTTTCAGCCGTGAGACATCAAGAGGCTGCTGGAGCCTTGTTCCAGCCGTGAGACTTCTCTTCCAGATGAGAAACTCGAATTCTTGTGTCGATTTTGCATGTGAGAAAGGGCTAGATGAAGTATGTGTGTGTTCAAGAAGATCTTTTGTTCCAAGAACACAAAACAAAAAGAGAGATTTGGCTGCCATGGGGTGGCCGAAAAAACTTAAACCCTTAGGGTTTCCTCTAAAAAATCTCCCTTTTAAATTTTACAAAAGTTTAAATATTATACATAATTAACCTTTTAATTATATATAATATGTACACACACTTTTATTATTTGATGTTGCTTAACTAATTTAAACAACATAACAAATAATATCCATGAACAAAATATCCTCATAATTTGTTCCTTCTCACATACAATCTATTTAGAAAACCCATTTTCTAAATTGGTGCAATTATTTAATTGTATGATCATATCATCAATTAGATATTAATTGGTGTTTGCTAAGCTTGTTATGGGTATGACCTGACTTGGATCACAACGTACTAACCACATCAATGTTCTATGTGTCTTGGGGATACAAAATCCAACATATTAATCATCAAACATTCATCAAACAATCATCCATCATGCATAACCATAGTATTTTCGAATTAGGGTTTGTTCATACACAAGGTTCATGATCAATCCACTAAAACATAGAATTCTTGCATAATCGACGTTAACTAACATGTATACAATCTAACTAACATGTTAACATCATCAATTTATTAAAACTCAACACCAAGAACATCAAATTCGCAACTAGGGTTTCGGCCATACCCAATTTCATGCAAACAAAACACCAACTAACCCCTAATTCGTGAAAAGTAACAAAATCGAGACTTCTAATGTGTTGTATGCCTTCGAATCGACCAAAATCCAATGCTTGAAGCTTCATTCAAGTTAAAATCTCAAAGGGAGAGGGTTTAGATGGGGGATCGCGGCCGAAGAGGTGAATTAGGGTTTGGAGTTTTGTTTTATTAAATTTTAATTTACACATTTACCCTTTTAACCCTTGTAATTTGTATTTTATAAAAAGTAAGCTTTAAACTCTTGGTAAAGTGTTTTTAACTTCATAATATAAAGATATAAACTTATGAAAATCATTATATATCTTATCTTTATAAAAACACAAGACATACGAATAAATAGGCACGTTTCCGCGTTACGCGATAAATTTTCTAATTAACCTTTTAAAAATGTGTAAACACATAAACATAACCCAATACTCACATAATCAATTAGATTCACATCAAACTAACATTATCCATTATTATTAGGTCACCAACGTTAAACGACAACTAGTGTGTGCTCACGACACGTAACGGAACTAACGGAGTTTGGTAACAGAAATTTACCGGATGTCACAGTTAGTTCATAAACAGAAGGTCCGTTTATGACACCAAACGCATCCACTTAATACTAAATGAATTATTATACTACTAAAATGCCATTTTCATGTATGACGTTTTGTTAAATTTGTCGTTATAATCCAAAACTTTTTATCGTCATTTCAGTCACTATGTTTTACTAAATGTTGTCATTTTTATCCACTCCACTAACTCCATTAAATATGGTCGTATTTTAGTCTTTTTAACACCCTAATTGTCCAATTAAAACAATTAAATATTTAGTTTAAACTAAAAGAAAAATATGAAAAAACTAATGAAATCAGACGCTTCAATTTAAAAATTTTGATTAACGCTAACTATAAAAACCCGTCTACTACACATATTGTATGAAAAAACTAAATAATAGTTATTTAGTACCATTAAATAGGAGGGTATTTAGTCTTTTTAACACCCTAATTGTCCAATTAAAATAATAAAATATACAATTTAAAGTAAAAGAAAAATATGAAACAACTAATGAAACCGGACGCTTGAAATTTAAAAGTTTTGATTAACGCTAAATATAGAACCCCTCTACTGCACATATTGTATGAAAAAACTAAATAATAATTCTTGAGTACTATTAAAAATTATAAAAAAATAAAATTTTGAAATATAATAAAATTATTAACAAAACATTTAAAAATCATATTATATGAAATATTATGTTTTTTAATACAAACATTTAAAAATAATTGAAGAGTTAAAAATCAATATTTTTTAAAAGCAAAACCTTTTAGAGATAAAATTTTGTAAAATTGGTGTTATTGTTTAGTTACTTAATGGTTAATTATAAGTAACTTGAAGTATATTTATCGCAAAAAAAATTATTTTTTTAATTTAAATATTACAAAATAATTATTATTTGAAATTTTCATACAACACCGGTGGTAGATGGGTTTGTAAACTAGTTTGCGTTAATCAAAATTTTTACATTAAAGAGTCCGGTCTCACTAGTTGCTTCATATTTTTTTTTACTTTTAATTCAATATTTTATTGATTAACTTTGTTTTAATTGGATAATTAGGGTGTTAAAAAAACTAAAATACCCTCATATTTAATGGACAATTTAAGGGAGTTAGTGGAGTGGATGGAAATATCAACATTTGGTTAACCACAGTGACAAATGACAAAAAACAGTTTGGATTGAAATGGCAAATTAAATAAAAAGTCACGAATGAAAATGACATTTTACTCTTATTATATCTTTCGAGCAGTCTGACAGCCGATAATGTGTCTTCATCTGCTTGCAAATGGGATCTTTCGAACTTTTCTAACACTCGTTGATGTCTATCATGAAATTATTTTACTCTTATTATATCTTTCGTGATCCATGATGATGAAATTTAAAATATAAGTTAAATTATACAAAAAACATTTATAGAATAGTTTGATGACATAGGTGACAACCATGGGTTTCAAAATACATCCCACCATAGTTACTCAACTAATGTTTAAAAAAAGTTAAAATTTTGACATCCAATAAAATATTGTCAACATGGGGGTGTGGCTTGTGAAACGTGGGGTGCGGTTAACATTTTGAGGTGCGAAATTTTAACTCGGGCATGTGTGGTTTTATTTGTAAACCTTTAATTAAGCATGGGTTTAACATTTATTTGCTTGAAAAACGAAAGATTATACGTTTAGCATATCAATCAGTTGTTAATAATTTAAGATTGTCAAATATATATAGTGTTTAACACTACTTGTGAACTCTTGTAACTTGAATATGATTAACAATGATTTCACCACAAATTATGAACATAGTCTTGTTAATAGAAAAAGAAAACATACTAAAAACTAACTAAACATACTAATTAACAACTAATCAACTACAAAAAGAAAATGAACAATATGGTTTAATGCATTTATCATTCCATAATACGTTAAAATACAAGGGTTTACATATAATTGCTAGGATTTCGGTTGTTTAAAGACCAAATCACCTAACCACATTTAAATGACCATCATTATCATATGAATTAGTATACTAACCTCTTGACCAATAATCTTGAAAGAACTCTAGAAATGGTGAAAGAAAAATGGAAAATATAGTGAAAATGGAAGAGCATATGGTTCTTAGCACACAATGCGTCGTCTTTTAACATGCAAAATTTATGGGGAAGAAGACAAAATTCTGAAAAAAGTCACATGGTATCATCCATTATCGACCACGGGGTCCCTAGGAATGGGGACATGTAATCCTTATGTTGTTCGGTTTCAGTCTTTCGATGTTCCATTTTTTAGTTTCGCATGTTACACATTTTACTAGGTTAAGTTTTATCACTTCTAAATCACTAGGAAAGATACAAACGTAGTCGTAGAGTTAACTAACACAAGACAAATTCACAAATACATTTCCTAAGGTCCTACAGTTACATGATACGGTAAAAGCCGATATTCTAAAACAGAAAAAACAGATTCCTTAATGTGCATCAGCACACCTAACACATAAACAAAATGCTTCTAAAAGAAGCCTTCACACATTCCGTGTGGAGGCTTAAGGATGGGATAGTGAGAAGTGTGGTTGCACAGCTCCGCAAGCTGACAATTAATGGAAACGAGTTCCTCGCCCATCTTTTTAACTTTTTGGATATATTCAACTAGGTGTTATGACATGACAAGGTTCATTTCAGTCATCAGCTTGATTAGTTTATGCAGCTTGAAGAAGTATCCTTATATGGTTGGCTCTCACGTTTTAAAACGAGGTATCTTTGTAGGATTCCTGTTTGAACTTCTATGACTTGATGCTTTTATTTTTTCAGACGTTTTAAAGCAGGAATGGGTGTGATGAAAGAAAGGAACAAGTGTAGTATTTATATACAGGTCGTGAAAAGTGAAGAAAGGAGCGTGCTTGGCCCAGCACGGCCCCGTGCTTGTCAGAATCCATCTTGAATTCAATGTGCAATGTTCCAGAGTTGTTAGCGGAGATCATGGAAAAAATTGTTAGAGACACGGGGGCGTGATTCATGAGGCACAACCCCGTGCTTATGCTTGTGAGGTCCTAGATAAACTTAAAAATCAAAGAAAAACCTACGTATAAGTTTCGTGTTTAAGTTTCAAGTCTTCAATTGTTAGAGACACGGGGGCGGAGTTATGATTCCTCTAGTTTGATAGAACAGTCTTTGTGGTTTTCACATATGATTTTCTCAAGGATTTATTTGATGCCTCGGTTAGTGACTTCGACTTGCCCATTCTCTTGTCGATTATACGCAATTTTGAAGCAATGGTGCACTCCATAATGGGTCCCCGCACCTTCGAGTTCTTACAGAAATGCATTCCTCGATCACTAATTAAAGCTTTCGGGACACTAAAATGAGAGAATAGATTCTTAAGAAATCTGACAATGTTTATTGCATTAGTAGTAGGTAGGACTTGAGCTTTTGTCTATATTTTAATGTAATCGACTGCTACCAATATGTTATGAGTGCCAAATGATACCGGAAATGGCCCTATAAAATCAATACCACATATATCACATATCTCGCATACTTGAACTAGTTTATGAGGCATTTCATCTCGTGTTGAGATATTGGTTGCTCTTTGACATGCATCATAGGTGCAAAGCATGTTATTAACATCTTTGAAGATCAGGGGCCAGTAAATCCAAAGTCAAATATTTTCTTGGCTATTAAGAAAAACATATCCGAACATGCATCATAGCAACTGATCCGAAGATGCGCATAGCATCTGATCCGAAGATGCGCATAGCATCCTCCGGTGTAAATGATTGTTTTTGAATGGATTAGATACGAGCAGAATTTGTCAAGTGCAAAAACTACCGCGACAAGCTCTTTCTCGGTTGTGGTGTACTTTTCTTGTGCGTCATTAAGGGTTTAATTCGGATAGTGAATTGCATGGAATTCCTTATCTTTCCTTTGTCCTAATATTGCTTCTACCATGAAATCGCTTGCATCATACATGAGCTCAAATGGTAGCGTCCAATCTGGGGAAACCATGTTCGGAGCGGTCACCAAATTTTTTAAGCAAATTGAATGCATTAATGCATTTGTCAGAAAATACGAATTATGCCTCTTTCTCAAGAAGTTGAGTCATCGGTTAAGCGATTTTCAAGAAATCTTTATTGAAACGATGGTAAAATCCTGCATGACCTAGGAAACTTCTGGTCAAATACCGTGATAGTATCCATTCTGCCCTCTTTGTTCAGAACTATGACAGCTTCCCCTATTCTCCAATCATAGTACCACCACTTAAAGTGTGGAGTGAAGTCCTGTGGCATTTCCCTGAGAGGGATTCTTGACATTGTGCATTGAGGACTCCACTTGAGCACTATCTTTGGCTTTCCAGTTACGGGATCAACTTCAAACAGTCTGATATACCTCGTAGGCTGTTGAGGTTTGAAGTTGACCCACCTGGTGTGGTACTCTTTTTTTAAAGCAGCCTCAAACTAACCTGACATCTTTCTCGGTCAACGTATAACAACTTTAGTTTAGCCAGCAAGTTGAGCTCAAAATCAGGTAGAGAGTTAAGATCATGCGGGAATCTAAAGTACTCAATACCTTTCTCTCTCTTCACCGCGTATACATTAAGATCATCAAAATGTGCCCACACAATAATCTTTCCTGAAACGTTGTGATGTTTCTTCACTTTGTAGAGATTAGTGTAGACATTCTGTTTAAGAGCAGCGCGTTGGGCTCGAATCTCCTCAAAAAAAGCAGCCCATTCAGCCTTTCTGATATCAACATCGGTGTTTGCAGCTTGGTCTTGTTCTTCAAACTTGTCGGACCTTGCTCCATCTTATCTAATATCTCAAATGGATCACTGACCAGGGAGTCACCCAGATTGGGGACCATATTTCCCTCTTTGTCAGCATACTCCGGATAGTGCTCTAAAGTGACGTCCTCGATCTCTATCTCATCAATGTCGTTCAGCTCGTCGTCACTAGTTTCTTCAAAAGTTGGAGCATCCTTGACAATCTCATGTGCATTGAGTTTGAACATTTTTGCTATTTGCTCGCCAGTGAGATTGTGAATTATTTATTCGTCTTTAGGAGTGTACATCACCAATCTCCTGACTATACCTTGCACATCAAGAATCAATGTGAGCTGAGTATTAACCTGTTAGAGGGAAGCAACATCATATTCATCCCTCTGAAAGTTTGGATCTGCTTGATTTATATATGTAACATAACAATCATTAGTTAATAATCAAGATAGAAATACCAACATTAAATATAAACATTCATTAGATTAATGTGATACAAGATTCGAATACATATGATTTAAATAAAGTAAATAACAAAAATACTACTCTTATCCTGTATCCTCTGCCCTTCTACTACTGGGGTGGATATGGAGGCACTCTGATCTTGTGTCCTATTGTTCCTCCGTTCGCTTGTAGATGTGGCACCTACAGCAGAAGAATCCTCTTTATCATCATCAACATCTTCATCCGTATCACCCTCTTGATCATCACCATCATCATCATCATCATCACTCTCATCATCATCAGCATCATCATCTCCGTCTCCTTCTCCCATCATGAAGGGCTCTTCTTTGGATCCCTTGAGCTTTAGCATAATAGTCTTGTTTGCAGCCTCCAGCTCCTCAATCTTCTTGGCATGTTGCTCCTCGAGCTGAGACATCTGCTCAGCCTGCTCATCAAATAATCGAGCCTGCTGAGAAATATGCAGAGATTGTGCAGCAATAAGATCTACTAACTGAAAAATCTGTGTAGTTTTCTCGTCATCGGCTGCTCACAGACGCATCACCGTACGGTTCAGTGCTGATAGTTGTTCCTCTACCCCGAAGGGAGGTAGAGGTGTTGGACCAAAAGAACCAATGAGCCGGATCAGAAAAACCTTTAAGTCCTACAGACGTCACAACAACTACTGAAGACCACAACAGCTGAAGACAACAGCTGATTACAAAGTCTAAAGACACAAGTGCTGAAGACAAAGTCTGAAGACACAAGTGCTGAAGACACAAGTGCTGAAGACAAGTCTGAAGACACAAGTGCTGAAGACAAAGTCTGAAGACACAAGTGCTGAAGACAAAGTCTGAAGACACAAGTGCTGAAGACAAAGTCTGAAGACACAAGTGCTGAAGACAAAGTCTGAAGACACAAGTGCTGAAGACAAAGTCTGAAGACACAAGTGCTGAAGACAAAGTCTGAAGACACAAGTGCTGAAGACAAAGTCTGAAGACACAAGTGCTGAAGACCAAAGTATCAGACATTGTCACAACAGCTGAAGAGGTCTTCTTCAGTAGTTGTGATGGTTTACCTTTCAGTAGTTTTCTTTGTTTCAGTATTTGTAAAACAACAGAAGAGTATGTTCTTCAGTTGTTATAGTTTCAGTAGTTTCTTTTTAGTAGTTGTAATAATAGTTAACACTTAGCATTTTTGTTAGAAGATGTCAGCTGTTTGACATCTTCAGTAGTTGTGTTAACTATCAGTAGTTTGTGATAAATTCTGTTAGATGTCACTATCAAGTGACATGAGCAGACGTCACATCTCTTATATAAGAGGTATCGACCTAATTGTAATTGTGACATTCCGTTACCACGAAAGCGAATATTGAATGAAATATATCTGCAGAATTCTCTCTATCTATAACCGTTTTGTTCTTACATCGAATATCTTTTTGTTCTTGTGAATTGGCTAATTCATTGTTAGAATTCCGCTGTTATACTCTCTAATCAATCAAACGTAGATCACTGATCCTAACAAGTGGTATCAGAGCAGGTTAATCATTGATTGATCTAACAATTGATCATTGAAACTGCTATTTGATATCTATGTTTGATTGAATTAGCATATTTGCAAGAACTGGTTATAGATTATTGAATTTCTGACGCTTTCGTTCATTTATTTTGAGATCTCTCTTGGTTCAATTGGTTGTTGTGTTTTTGTTCTAAATCTTTTATAGCTTAATTGAATTTGATTGAATCTGGGATGACTACTCCTTCTAATGATCCTCACAATACTGGTTCCTCAACCAAGCCCCTGATGCTGGTTAGGAGCGAGTATAACATATGGCAGCGACAATGCTTCATCACCTATCTGTTAACAGTTCAGGTTGTTCGACATCTGTGGTACATGGACCACATAAGCCTATGGTGAACAATCCGGAAACCAATCAAATGGTTCCGAAGAAGAAGGAACAATACTCTGATGAAGATCGAAAACTATTCGAGATTGATGATAAAGCCCATGAAATTCTGGCCATGGCACTGCCTAATGAAATCTATTCAGGGCTTATGCATCATGAAACTGCTCATGATCTCTCGAATGCCCTGAAGGAACAATTCGGTGGCACATATGAGGTCTTATCAAACAACAGAGAAATCCTTGCCCAACAATATGAGACATTCTCTCATAGAAAGGGTGAGACACCGACTCAACAGTTTGAGCGTTTTTCCTGCTTGATCTCTGAGCTTAAAATGGTGAAACAGGAATACACCAATAGCCACATGAATAACAGGTTCCTCAGATCACTGCCTGAGAGATGATACACATACACTATTTTCCTACGCTCCAGTGCAAATCTGGATAGCCTATCTCTCACCCAACTTCATGGGAAACTGCTTACATTCGAAAGAGAGATAGAGCAGAAGAGGAAACTGTCCTCATCAGGAAAGCTCACTCATGACTTTGCACGAGGGAATACTGCCTTGGTTGGTCATGAGTCAGAATATGCTGCATCTAAAAGTAATTATGATGAGCATATTGATTTCTCTTCAAATAGTTCTGATCATGCATTTGTTGGTATTGAGAGTCATTCTGGCAGTAATAGTGACAATCTATGCTTCATCATGGATGATTTGAAAGGAATAGCTGATGATGATCTAGAAGAGATGGATATTCTGAGCCAATTGGCATTGATTAATATCAGATCTCAGAAGTTCTATAAGAGAACTGGCAGGAAATTTCCTGGCAAAACCAAAGTTGGTTTTGATAAGAGTAAGTTGAGGTGTCACAAATGCCAAAGGCTGGGACACTTTGCAAGAGAGTGTAGATCAACTGGATCTAACTCTTCTGCACCCTTTGTGACTTTTCCTTGTACTAGTCCACAAAACAGAGGGCAACATCCTGCTGGTTCTGGTCATCATTCACATCCTAGGTCTCCTGCATACTTTGTCCCCCAGGGTCCAATGTCATATCCTTATCCCTGCTATTATATGCCTCAACCAAATCCTGTTCAAGCTCCAATTGCACAACAACCACAAGCATTGCCTCAACCACAAGCTTCCCAATCTCATCAACAAACTCAACCTCAACAACACAGCTTCTTCACCCCAGGAGTTGTTGACTGGAGCAGTTTACCAGATGATTTGTCTGGTCATGAACAACTGTTCACTGGTGCTGGTCAACATGGTGGTGATAGTCCCTTTGGGAATCTAGCTATTTTGGCTTTGGATTCTGCTGATACTTCATCCACTAATGCCTCTACACCAAAGGTATCATAGGTATCCTCTGAGGCAAAAGCCAAATTATGTTCTGAAACATGCATAGCAGCATTTGCATCTATTAGAGAAGCAAATGTAGCTTTGATTAACAAGAACATTGAGCTAGAACAAACAATTTCCAAAAGAAAAGCTGAATTTAAGTCTGTGCTTAATGAAAAGAATGATGAGATTTACAAACTTAAATGCCAAATCACAGATTATAAGGCTAGGGAAGAGGTACTTCTAGAGAAGTACAAAGATCTCAAAGAAACCCTTGCAGTCACCCAAGTAGAGTGTGATCGATGGGTACAATCATGCAAAGGTTTTGAAATGCTTCTTAGTAAGCAATCTGCTTCCAATGTGAAGTTTGGCATTGGTTACAATCACACTGCTCCACCTACAGATTTTACTCCCAGAGCAGAGGTAGAATCTGATGGTGAGAGCAATAACCAATCCATTTCATCATGTGATCTACTTTCTGATTCGGCACCATCAGAAGTAGAAGTCAGCACTAACCCCTCTCAGAACCTATCAGCTGATGTTGATGGTTCCACTGCTAACACTCACATGATCAATGAGTTGATCAACTCAGGAGTTAACTCTGAAAGTCCTGAAAGGACTAGAGAGGAAGATTTAACACCTGAAATTCAAACTCCAACTACTGTCAGTACTGAAAAGAAGAAAACTGTCAGTAGAAAGAGTTTGAAGACTACTAAAGAGGAAGTCAAGAAAGCAAACAATGCTTTCAAAGCACTGAAGAGCAAGTCTTCAGTTGTTTCATCCTCTTTAGTTGATGATCAACATAAGATGAAGAAGAAACCATGTGAAGTATGTGGTTTGTTCAATCATCTTACAGATGATTGCTGGTACAAAAGAGGATCCAAACTCAAACATAAAGATGAATTTAAAGAGAAAATGGTTAAAATGAAAACTATGTTTGAGACCATATTTGTATCAGCAACATCAAATCCTGTAACCCTTAAGTCCATAAAGAAATCCAAAAAGGAAGGGGTTAAACAGGTAACAGCTGAGATTGCTCAAAAGAAGAAGGTGCAACATAGGAACTTATCAAACTCCAATGCCAATGTGTCTGAAAAGCTGAAAGCTTATCACAAAATCATACACAACTGGTTATGATGGTTCAAAATCTATTGGGAAGAGTTAACCAATTAGATGTTCCTATGTTGAAACCACAGAAAAGGAGGTCCAAGCCAAAGGATTCCTCTTCTTCACCATCTTCTTCCTCTCAGGCTGTTGTTTCCATCAAACCTGTTAGTTTACCATCTGTTAATGAGAACAGGCCCAAAACCAAAAAGGTTTGGGTCTCCAAAACTAACTGTTGTTTATAATTGCAGGGTTCTTCAACATGCCAAAGTAGCATCTGGTATGTAGACAGTGGGGGATCTATGCACATGACTAGGAACAACTCTCTTCTTCATGACTACTCTCAAGGAAATAAGGGGTTTTTTCTTTTGGCAATGATGCTAGGGGTTAAATCATTGGAAAAGGCTTTGTCTCCAATGGAGAAATAAAGTTTGATGATGTTAATCATGTGGAAAATCTCAAGTACAATCTCTTGAGTGTCAGTCAAATGTGTGATAAAGGCCATGTTGCTCTTTTCACCAGTCAGAACTGTAGGATTCTGTCATCCAAAGTTTTGCATTTGATTGATAAGGTGTTGGATGATCACACTCTCCTGAGAGCCAACAGGATAGGAAGAGTGATGCCTTAGATCTTTCCAAGAAAATAGATCTCAGAGGCAATCCTTGCCTATTTTCCAAAGCCTCTTCTCAAGAATCTAAACTGTGGCACAGAAGGCTGGGTCATGTTAATTTAAACAATATGAATCAGCTAATCCACAATAGTTTAGTCAGAGGCTTACCAATAAAGGTGTTCCACTATGATGAAACCTGCACTGCTTGTTTAAAAGGAAAAAAACACAAAGTCTCATTCCCTCCTATTGAAGAGCCTAAGTCCACTGCCTGCTTGCAATTACTGCATATGGATCTATCTGGTCCTGTGAGAGTGATGAGCATGGCAAAGAAGAAATACTGTCCGGTAATTGTGGATGATTACTCCAGATTTGTATGGACTTTCTTTCTACATTCAAAGGATGAGGTTGCTCAGAAGATTATTCACTTTGTGTTGTATGTTGAGATGCAGTATTCCCTTCCAGTCAAGTGTATTAGGAGTGACAATGGAACTGAATTCAGAAACCATACACTTGATGACTTCTATCTTTCAAAGGGAATCAAAAGGCAGCTTAGCATACCACGGACTCCAGAACAAAATGGAGTAGTGGAGGATGAAGAACATGACCCTAATTGAAGCTGCAAGGTCCATGCTGGCTGACTCTGGTTTGCCACTAACCTTTTGGGCTGAAGCTGTTAACATAGCTTGCTATGTGCAGAATAGAGCCATAGTAAATCAGAGGTTGATGAAGACTCCATATGAAGTTCTCCATCACTTGGCTCCTCTAATTTCATTTTTCAAAGCATTTGGGTGTCCCTGTTTTATTCTCAACACAAAGGATCAACTCCAAAAATTTGATCCTAAGGTGGATGCAGGGTATTTTGTTGGTTATTCATCTACTTGCAAGGCATACAGAGTCTTCAACTGCAGAACAAAGATAGTTGAAGCGACTTTGCATGTGAAGTTTAGTTAATCTCCTATGGACAAGATTCCACAAAACCCTGTGGAGTTGTTTGATTTGGACATTCTGCAATATGTTCCTTATCAACCTCCAGCTGTTGCAGATCATGTGGATAAATCATCTTCTGCAACATGTCTTCCACCTGGTGGTATTGATGATGATGATGATAATATCAATACTCACCTATTCAAGTTTAGTGACCAACTGCCTGTGTCTGCTAAATTTGATGTTCCTGTAGCTTGAGCAGTTCCATCCACAACAAATGCTGATGAGATCTCTGATTCCTCTACATCTTTTGGGTTACCATCTAATCTTGGTTTCAAGAGTCTGTATCAACATCTGCTGCTGTTGAAGGTCCTACAAACACTTGCACAGATCTCATTGTTTATCAAGAACTGAAGAATCACCCAATGTCTCAGATTATTGGTGATATCAATGCTGGCGTTTCAACAAGAAGTCAATTGTCTAACTTCTGCTTCTATGCTCTCTTCATCAGTCAGCTAGAGCCAAAGAACTACCATGTTGCTTTGAGAGACAATGGATGGGTTGAAGCCATGCAGCTTGAGCTACTTCAGTTCAAGAAAAAGCAAGTGTGGGAACTGATTCCTCTTCCCCTAGGTAAGTGTGCAATAGGCACTAAATGGGTGTTTAGGAATAAAACTGATGAAAATGGGCTTATTGTTAAGAACAAGGCTAGATTGGTTGTATAGGAGTTTTCACAAGAAGAAGGTATTGACTATGATGAAACCTTTGCTCCTGTAGCCAGACTAGAGGCAATCAGATTGTTTTTAGCCTATGCTGCATTCCACAATCTTAAAGTTTTTCAAATGAATGTCAAAAGTGCATTTCTATATGGTAAAATAAAGGAAGAAGTTTATGTGTGTCAACCACCAGGTTTTGAGGATAATAAACATCCTGAATGGGTGTATAAACTTGATAAGGCTCTTTATGGGTTGAAACAAGCTCCTAGAGCCTGGTATGAGACACTTTCCACTTTTCTTCTTAAGAATAATTTCACTAGAGGCTCCATTGATAAAACTTTGTTTATTAAGAAGGTGGATCAGCATAAGTTACTTGTTTAGATTTATGTTGATGATATCATTTTTGCATCCTCTAATCCCCAGTTGTGTGATGATTTTACAAACATTAATGAAAAAGAGGTTTGAAATGAGTGCAATGGGAGAATTACAGTTCTTTCTAGGCTTGCAAATTAAACAAAAAGCTGATGGAACCTTTATTCATGAGTCAAAATATACAAAAGATCTTTTGAATAAGTTTGATTTACAAAACTGTAAGCCTTGTTCTACTCCCAAGTGCAACACCACACAACTGGATGCAGATGAGAAAGGTAAAGCTGTTGATGAAACACTTTACAAATGTATGATTGGGTCCTTGAAGTATT
This sequence comes from Flaveria trinervia, assembly GCA_025506515.1. Lineage (NCBI taxonomy): Eukaryota > Viridiplantae > Streptophyta > Magnoliopsida > Asterales > Asteraceae > Flaveria > Flaveria trinervia. The sequence goes on from CM046444.1 coordinate 45,439,689, forward strand.
TAACAGCTTCTAGACCAGATATATGTTTGCTACATGTGTTTGTGCTAGATTTCAGGCTGCTCCTAAAGAGTCTCATTTGATTGCAGTCAAGAGAATCTTTAGATATTTGCAAGGTACACAATCTCTGGGTTTATGGTATTCCACTGGACACTCTTGCAAATTAGTTGCTTTTTCTGATAGTGACTATGCAGGGTGCAAGTTAACTAGAAAGTCAACTTCTGGTGGTTGTCAATTCCTAGGTAACTGTTTGATTTCTTGGCAGAGTAAGAAAAAAACATCTGTTGCTACATCAACTGCTGAGGCCGAGTACATTGCTGCTGCAAGTTGCACTTCTCAGGTACTCTGGCTTCAGAACCAACTTCTGGATTATGGCATTACAGAGACTAAGACTCCATTATTAATGGATAGTGCTTCAGCTCTGTGTATTGTCAAAAATCCAGTCCAGCAATCTAGGACCAAACATATAGAGATCAGACATCACTTTATTCGGGATTGTTTTGAAAAAGGTCTAATTGATCCTAAGTTTGTGCCTAGTGCTGATGAGCTGGCAGATATTTTTACTAAGCCTTTGGATAGTTCTACTTTCCAAAATCTTGTGTTAAGGCTTGGTATGCTGCAGCTAGAATAAGTGAGAACTACTGATGATTTCAGTAAAAAGTACTGGTGATCATTGGTAACCATGTCACATATAAGTACTGATGAGTTCTTTCACCTTTAGTAGTTTTTATAACTACTGACGGCTAAATGCCTCACAAGTACTGAAGTACTTTATCTGTTCTAAACCACTGATGTAGTTACTACTACTGAAATCAGTACAAACAGATAAGTACTGACGTCCCATGAAACACCTGAAAAGCAGATGCAAAGTCTAATGAGTAAGTGTTGAGGACAGTATGAAACAGCTGAAAGGCTATGAATTGACGAAAACTACTGAAGAGAACTTTCTCTTCAGTTGTTTCTACGACTGCTGTTTCATCCAAAACAACTGATGACAAAACCATGTCTTCAGTAGTTCCCAACTACTGATGCCTAATACCAAGTCATCAGTTGTTTTCAACAACTGATGACAAGCCATGTCTTCAGTAGTTTCACAACTACTGAAGACTACCACCAAGTCTTCAGCTGTTTACAACTGCTGACAAAACCAATGTCTTCAGTAGTTTCCCAACTACTGATGACTGATACCAAGTCTTCAGTTGTTTCATCATCTGAAGTCAAAACCATGGTCTTCAGTAGTTTTATAACTACTGATGCCTAAAACCACGACTTCAGCTGTTTCAACGTCTGAAAGGGTAATACCATGTTAACAGTCGTTTAAAACTACTGATGACTAACACCAAACCCTTCAGTCGTTTTCTAACCCGTATCCTATAAATATCCGACCTAATCCTTCAGAGCCTCATCTTCTTCAAACCTAACGTTCATCTCTCCAAAACTTCTCTCTCATAAATGGCGTCCATGCAGCTCAAACCGCGACACAACTGTGTAGCTTACCTCACCAAATCGCCATTCTGGGCTAAGTTCGATAATGCTATTGATCTTATGGTCCAGTCACCCTACAGAACGACCTTTCTTCTCAATCCAATCCTTCATGCCGAATCCCTTAACCAGTTTTGGATGACGTCACCCTCACCACTTGGGAGAACAACACAGCGTCTCTCCGGTCGGTCATCAACAACCACGAAGTGGTCATCACTCCCGATATACTTCGTCAAACTCTACACCTGGATGATGCCACTTCTCCTGCTGGATATCCAAAGGGCACAACTGATTTATCCTTTGCCCACCATGGATATCAGGGAAACCTTCGTGCCTCCACCATACTGAAGAAACATTTCCATGATGCTGAACGTCTCATATTTCACATGGTAAATGTCTGTTTGGCTCCTAAGACTTCTTCTTGGGATCAAATGACTACAAGGTGGCAGCAGGTAATGGACTCCATCCTTGAGCAACAACCTTTAAATTTTTCGGAAATCCTATTTTTAGAGCTCAAGGATATGGCTCAAAAACAAACTGCTAACCGTTGGATATTATATCCTCGGTTCATAATGGCCATCATTGCAAACCAGCTTCAAGTTGACGGACTTGTTGGCCTGGGAGTCCCTGCTATGGCTGTATTGCCTGAAGTATACTCCCGGCACAACTCTGACCAATCACTCAAAATGGCTGCCAGGCTGCGCAAACCCACGCAGCTGGAACCCACAGCCACCACCTCCAAATCAAAAGTCCCCACCAAACCCACTAAAAAGAAAACCAAAAAGGCTACTCAGGGAAATGAGTCCCCTGAGGATGCCCCTGCAACACAAACGCACGCTATATCCACTGGTTATAACCCCCTAGTGGATATAAGGACTAACCCAGCCACAGCCGCTCAGGATTCCTCTCAAAAGGAGCCTGCAGCAACCTTAGAAGGGGTACCCACCAATCTGGGATCTTCCTCATTTGAGGAGATTGCCATTGAAGAGCACCATCCTCCCTAGGTGCAGACTACTTTTACCCCATCTCCCCATGCAACCGCCCCCCAAAGTCCTACATTACTTGTTGCACATGTGCTGACTCAGTTGCACTCCTCACCCCCTCCCCAAATAGCAATTACTACTGGGAACACTTCTACCATTGAGGGGAGGACCAAAGTGTAGCTGAGAACCCACAACATTGGGGTTACAATGTTCCTTCTCCTAGTGTAGCAATGGAGATTGGAATTTCTGGTGAGGCTGCCACTTCTCCTGCGTCAGCATATGATCAGGTTGTAGTTGGTACCATTACTAAGACCTTACCAAAGGCAACTGCTGATGACGGACAAAGTCCTGAGGCAAGAAGTCCCCAGTTCCAAGACAAAGGGGCACATGCTACAACTGAGCTACACTCAGTGCATGTTCATCCTGATCCTATCAGGAGGTCAGGTGATTCAGTATCCACTGATGATGACCTGGGCTTCTTTTACGATGTAATCGCCCAAAACACCATCCTGGAAGAGGAGGTGAGCAGACTCAAAGAGCTGCTTGCCAAAACTTCTATGGAACAAAGACCATCTGCCTCTACCACCTCACAGATGGCACCTTCATCTGAAGGTCTCCCAAACACTGAGCCACTCCCAACAATTAAGCCACCTGCCTCTGCTTCTGGCACTATTTCTCAGGAATAGAACCCTCCTGAGCAAATAGTTGCTATTCTTCAAAATTCCTCCCTCTCATCACACCCATAATCACTGACATCGTGATCAAAGCCATTGATGAGAGGCTTTCCTCAGTAATACACCCATTGATAGAGGAGGTTGTGGGCAAACACCTTTTTGGCAATCAACCCCTTCAACCAATGCAACCAAAAAGGGGGAGATTAAGTCAGTGAAAGGAAAAAGAAAGAGGAGTACAGAGGAGAAAGAAAAGGAGAAAGAAACAGAAGGGAGAGTAGTGGAAAAGGAGTTGGAGTTGAATGTGGAGACCAATAAAGAGAAGGAAAAAGAGAAAGCCTTGGAGCTACTGATAAAAGAGGCTGATGCCGAACATAGCAGATCAATGGACAACATCATTGATCAGCTGTTTAGGCAAGGCCATGACACCGATAAACTTGACTCTGAGATTCGACGATTAGAGATTGAAGAAATCCAGAATGATGGGCAAGTTATGAAGTGTTAGAAAGAGAAAGGCTTGAGATCATGATTAGATTTATTGCAAAATATCTGGAAGATCAATGATCAAAATCAAAGCTTGGTCCAGGGACAGTAGCTTGGCAATCACCACCAAGATCTGTTCATCTGAAGCATATACTAAGGGACTTGTTATTGAAGCTTTGAATGAAGCAGGAGCAGGGAGCAGGACTGAGCTAGCCAAATACTCAAAAGCACACTCACCTCCAAAATGCTAACTCAGCCTGTCAACATTCCCTCTCCAAAACAACCACAACCACAACCCACAAAACCAACTCCCTTACCATCTAAACCAACAGCCGATGATGCACCAAAGAAGAAGAAGAGAAGGGTGTTGAGGCTAGAAGAAGAAGAAGAAGAGGAGGATGTGGAAGAAGATAGGTTGCCTCTGTCTGCAGTTCTAACATTGGCGAAAGCCAAACCCATGCCCATCACTCCCACCTCACAGATGGAAGCTGTGAGAGTAAAGATTGAAGAAGAACAACAGCAAAAGCTTCATGATGATGAAATGTTGAAAAGCATTGACAAAACTTATGCTGCTTCGTCATCAATTATTAGTATGAAGAAAGAAGCTCTGAGGTTGTACACCCTTGCCAACACATTTCAATATCAGAAGGAAAAGGTGAGAGTATGGCCTGATCCTAGGGTGGCTCACAGGATTGAAAAGAAAGACATTCCTTCGAGATACAAGGGCCAAAAGGATCGTAGATGAAGAGATCACAGTGGTCCTTGTAGTATCACCCTGGGAGATTGTAGAAGACTTCAAGAAGGCCTATGAGACTAAACAACCACACCAAAAGATGTTAGAGAATAGAATTATTAAAAAGGGGTTAGTCTACAAGAGGCTTGAGAACTTCAAACAAAATGAGCTCAGTCTGTTACTTGAAGGGACTCATCCTGATGAGTTTGCATACCGACAGATTACAACAGTTGAGCTCAAAAATGGTAAACAGGACTAGTACATCTCAGAGCTGTATGGGTGAGAAGGATTGTTTGATGGTGAAGCCGAGAACCTGACCATGGAAGAACAAATCATGTTTCTCAGAGCATACACCAGAGAATCCTACAGGCTTATACATGGGAAGTGAGTCTTGTGGATGGGGGAACAACTCAGTGTCCAATTTCCCAATACAGGGCTCCCATCCATACATTGCCAACCAAATCTTCAACGACTCATTTCCAGGCCAGTGCTTATATGGGTCATCTTCTCAACTGATCAAGAAGGAAAAAGACCAACCATTCTGCCAACAATAAGTGGGACCTCAATAAAGTTAAAGGTTTTGGTTGCATTGGTTCAGGGGGAGTTTGTTGGACCAAAAGAACCAATGAGCCGGATCAGAAAAACCTTTAAGTCCCACAGACGTCAAAACAACTACTGAAGACCACAACAGCTGAAGACAACAGCTGATTACAAAGTCTGAAGACACAAGTGCTGAAGACAAAGTCTGAAGACACAAGTGCTGAAGACAAAGTCTGAAGACACAAGTGCTGAAGACAAAGTCTGAAGACACAAGTGCTGAAGACAAAGTCTGAAGACACAAGTGCTGAAGACAAAGTCTGAAGACACAAGTGCTGAAGACAAAGTCTGAAGACACAAGTGCTGAAGACAAAGTCTGAAGACACAAGTGCTGAAGACAAAGTCTGAAGACACAAGTGCTGAAGACAAAGTCTGAAGACACAGTGCTGAAGACCAAAGTATCAGACGTTGTCACAACAGCTGAAGAGGTCTTCTTCAGTAGTTGTGATGGTTTACCTTTCAGTAGTTTCTTTTTTTCAGTATTTGTAAAACAACTGAAGAGTATGTTCTTCAGTTGTTATAGTTTCAGTAGTTTCTTTTCAGTAGTTGTAATAATAGTTAACACTTAGCATTTTTGTTAGAAGATGTCAACTGTTTGACATCTTCAGTAGTTGTGTTAACTATCAATAGTTTGTGATAAATTCTGTTAGATGTCACTATCAAGTGACATCAGCACACGTCACATCTCTTATATAAGAGGTGTCGACCTAATTGTAATTGTGACATTCCGTTACCACGAAAGCGAATATTGAATGAAATATATCTGCAGAATTCTCTCTATCTATAACCGTTTTGTTCTTACATTGAATATCTTTTTGTTCTTGTGAATTGGCTAATTCATTGTTAGAATTCCGCTGTTATACTATCTAATCAATCAAACGTAGATCACTGATCCTAACAAGAGGTGATCCAGATGTATATGGAGAGAAGGATGATGGTGTAGCTGGATGGCTAGTCGTGGTGGTGGTGGCAATGGTGAAGATTAGGGGTAATATAGATGAAGATGGTGGTGGTATGGGTGTGGTGGATATGGTGGTAGATTGGGTGGTAGTAGTGGTGGTAGGTGGAATGGAGGTAGTGGTGGCAGTAGTGGTGGTAGAAGTGGTGGTGGTGATGAAGGCCAGTCTTTTCTTCTTCTTCTCCAAGCCATGGGGCTGAGCCATCCTTTTCTTCCACGAGCCTTTCGAGGAGGATCCCCCCTGGAACACGGCTAGGCTGATTCGGAGCAATGGTAGGATCAGTGTCAGTCTCTCCTAACCCACCAGGGCAATCACCAACCGCCCGGAGCCCTCACTCTGTGGCAACCACCTTGCTGCCAATAGTCCGAGTGAGGGGCTCCTCATCCGTATCCTCCTCCTCATCAGGTTGGGACTCCTGATGGAATCCAGCATCCTCAATCTCTTTGTGGGTGGGTGCTCGAGATGCTATATCAGTAGTGGGGGCCCTCGGTTGAGTGGGCTCTGCATCTCCACCAGCACCGCTGTCATCGTCATCTGAATCATCTTCTGGGAGCTCAATTTCCTTAGTATCTGAGTCACTGTGGTTGTGGTGCCACTTTCTTCGTGACGATGCCACATAGTCTTCACGAGCCAAATGCCCAAACAGTCGCCTCACAGGGGGTTTCACCTGTTTCCCCCTGTATACCTTCATCCGACCCAAGGTGGTATCATCCATTACCTCGAGTGCTACGACATCCTCCTTTTCCTTTGGCAACGAAGGGAACTTTTGGTCAATTATTATCTGCATGAATCGAGGGTACATGAAAAAGCCCTTCTTGCCCTTGGCGTCTATGTTCTCCACCAGGTCGGTGAAGATCATCCTAGAAAAGCTGAACGGATGGTTCAGCACCAACGCCACATAGGCGTTCTGTAACTTATCAGCCAACTCATCGAACCCCTTCTTCTGTGAGGCAATGCACTTGAGCAGCACATGAGATAAGTACTTAAACTGAGGACATAGGTTTCTCTTGGTGAGCACACCTGAGTTGATGTCCCCAGAGTACTTGGCCCGCAGAAAACAGCCTCGTACTGTCAGCGTATGTAGTCGGGTAGGGCAATCAACATCATCCCCAAGCTCTAATACTGTCGTGAGATCATCCTCAGTGATCTCTATGGGCTGATCAAAAATAGAACTCCTGATCTGGTGGGGCTCTGAGGTCCTGTCAACAATTGCGCCTTCCCAGAAGGCCTGCTGAATCGAGCGATAGGGTATGCACAAAGTTGCGATGGCTGAGAAGATCCTTGATCTCCGTAGGAAACTAATAATGCCCAAGAAGTCAGATGCGTTCCTGGATTTCACATCCAGATGAGCACAGATGTTGTGCTTGGTGCGTATAGTCCAACGACTAGCCATCTGTTACACAATGAATAAAAACATTAGTGTGAGTCAATAAGTAATGAACTTAATCATTCGAACATGAATTCCTTGTTGTGTCATGCGAATGACAATATGCGACTGAGATCTAGTCGTGCGAATGACCTCATACGCATGATATCTCATGCGTTTACACCAGTCAGGCGACTGAACTCATACGCATGGTTTAGTTGTGTGATTTGGCCATTCGCCCCTTTCAGTCTTGCGACAAAAGTTCATCAGATTGTCCATTCCCATGACAGACTAAGTGTTCAATTCAAAATCAATTTTTGAGCAATCTTTAATGTTAGACGTCGTGGTTAGGCTCATTAGACTTGCTTTTAACCAACAAAACACATTAGAAACATTAATCGCTTAAAGGACTAAGTTTTAGTTGTTTATTAGTTAATCTAAGTATCGGTTTCTTTTAGTGTTCATATCAAGCAAATTTAGGGCATGAATCGATGGACATTCACATGGATAGCACCGCATTATACCTGTATAATCACTATAGACCATGACTAAGCAATAATCAAAGATCTAGAGTGCTCAAATAAAAATCGGGCGGAGTAACGGTATGTTCGTGCGATGTAGGGGCGATTTAGGAGTGATGACCAACTGCGACCGAATCACCCTCTATTATACTAGGGTTTACTTTCAATCGTGCGACTGAGCCCAGTCGCATAGTTGATTCATGCGATTGGTGATCAGTCGTGCGACTAGCACGGTCGGTCACCTTCAGTTGTACAACTAGACATCCATTGTGTGACTGAGTCATTCGGTCACCTTCATTCATGCGACTACACACATTCGTGTATACCAATCGTACGACTAATATATACTCATTGTCCGGTCGTGCGAATGAGTCATACTCAAGATTGTTTGAGTTTATGACCCTTCGACAATTAATACCCTTTTAGCATTTAAATATACTTTATGAGCATTTGACCATGTCAGACATGATCATTTTAAGCTTGAAAAACCTTTGATCACCTCAGATGTGATCCATTTTTATTTGAAAGCACCTGTGATCACTTCAGACGTGACCGTTTAGATGATAAGGTTCCCTATCAACTTCCATGACATAGTCTGATATTAAACAAGCTAAAATTGACAAACTTTATATAGAAATAAAAGAAATAAAACTGAAACTAAAAACTAAGACATGTTTTTGTGTTTTTGTGAGGGTTAAATCCTAAGATGTAAGTCTAAAGAATTATTTTTCTGAAAAGGTAGCTTCAATTCATTTAAACCATACATGGACCAATTCAATTTGGAATCATACAGGATATTCAAATCATTCGGGACAAGTTACCTAAAACCTTTGATGCTCTATTCTTGTTTTTTATCTTGAGTCATTTAGCAAATTTAGGAAATCATACTAGTACTATTAGGTCCCCACTCTGATTTGAACTTTCAAGAATCGTAGCCACAATGATTGTCAGTATACTTATCCTCTTAAATCCGTACACAGACTTTCAACACAGATTGGTGATGGTTTAAGGTTTGTTTATTTCAACAAGCATTTGTGGATCCCACACTTATATGGTAATCAACATTCCATAGGAGATTTTCGAGCGGTCTCAGGGTAGTATTCAAGAAGAAAGACAACCAAGCCAAGCCAAGCCTATTAGAACTTTCAAAGACAAGCCAAGCCTCAGGTCAGTGCCACCACACAGCACAGACGCGACAAACAACAATGAATTCTAGAATATATAGATTATGCTTATCCTCAGGTCAGCGCCACCACACAACAGAGAGGCACATAACCTATCTTCTTGTTTGAGCAATTTCATTCCTTTTGCACAGATCTCACCAACAACATAGGTTATCAGTTTGATTGTATTTTCATTTTTTATGTGGTTTTGCTCATGCTTTGGTCTTACGCACACATTCGTGGTGTTTATTTTGCTCCTCACCCCTTATCGGAATCTTGTTGATTGTGTTAACCAGGGATAAGGTGTTACCCGCAACTAGTCAAACATTTTAGTTTAATCTTGAGATCACCAAAAAGGTCTAGTCATCTATTGTATTCAATCTACCGACATATCATCTGTGGTCTAGCAACCTCTAGGTCTACTTTCTTTGTTTTATCTTAGTAGTAGCTAGTTTATCTATCATATTTCCTTTTATATTGCTCCGATTACACATACTTATACTTGAGCTTTGCATCTTTTTCAATTTAAAATTTTAAAGTCCCAAATGGTTTGCTCCTATGTATTACGATATTCCAAAGATTGAATCGGTATCACACATACGATCTTATTTTTTTTAGCTACCTCTCCTCCTCCCTTGTTTGTTTATTTTTTATACTGTCTAAACCTATTCTCCCACTAATGTTTTAAAACCGTAATGGATTAGCGTTTTAGGATTTTAATAGGCAAAGAAATAAGAACAATTTTAATTAAACTACTTAAAATTAAGCAAATAAAATTAATAATTGAAAAATAAAAGAAAATTTACACGACACATCAGACTACACATCATCATCTTCCGGAATGACCTTGTAGAGATTAATAAAGAGGCTGATGCAACCTAAACATCTTTAGTCTTTCCTGCATGCTACACAAGTACATTGAAGTGGAATGCTTTGGAAGTTTAACATGTGCAACAGAAATACTCTAAGTGTGAAATCTTTCAAAGCCAAGACCAACATCTTCCGAAGCCATAGATGAAGTCTTCCGAAGCCTCAGAGACAAAGTCTTCCCAAGCTTCAAGTTCATGAAGACAGATTTCTTCCGAAGACTTTTAGTAACATGCTTTATCTGATGTACTGTTCCATAAAGCTGGACACCTTTCCGCTGCAACTCTGCAAGTCACCAACTAACATGGTTTGGTGAAAAGGTCCATGCTTTTGGTAACTGTACATTGAGGTCTTGAGTGTGTAACTTTCTACTTTATGTACTTTATCCTTTTTGTAATATATAAGGATGTGAGCTATGGCATGTCATAGTCACTAGTCAAAAGGCAATCTGCCTTTTGACTCTACAATTGATTTTGTGTGTGTGTAGTCAATTGTATCCAGCTTGCTTTCAAAGTATAACTGGCTGTAGGATGTTGTATAAGTATCTCATGTTATTGTATCTTTCGAATATGCTTTTGTAACACTTGTAATAGAACATAGAGAAGACAATATACTGCATTCTTGAAAACCAAACACTTGTGTACTTTGTGTTCCGTCTCATATATTACTTGTGTTTTTAGTGTCACCACTTGGTTAATCCAGTTTACTGTTTGATCTAAGTTTAGTTTATCTCCTCTTGTGTTGTTGTGTTGTAACTCTTCATCTTTCAACAATCCTGCATTTGGTATCAGAGCTTTCCAGGCTCTGGATATAAGATCTCACCATCTTTAAATCCCTCACACACACAAATACTAAACTTTTCAAATGGCAGCCATTTCCAAAACTGATATGGAAACTGGAACCATGAACAAGTCCCCATGATCACTCTTGATGAGTTTGACACCTGGTTTTTAAGAATGGAAGGTTTCATCAGGTCTCTTGATACAAGAATGTGGGAGTCTATTGAGAATGGACCTTTCATACCGAGCACACCTTCTGCTACTTGTGCTGGTTTGATCCCCAAAGAGGTGGCTAACTACTCTCATGAAGATAGGAAGAGAGTAGAGGTAGACAGAAAAGCCATGACAGCTCTTCAAACTACACTTTGAATTCTGTGTACAGAGGTTTCAAGAAGTGCAAAATAGCCAAGCAGCTGTGGGATGCACTGAAACTGATGTATGAGGGTTCTTCTAAAGCCAAGGAGAACAAGAAGGATCTCCTAAAGCAGCAGTTTGAAAACTTCACCTTCAAAACAGGTGAAACTATGACTCAGCAGTACTTCAGGTATGTTGAGATTGTGGATACCCTAGTTGATGGAGGAGTTTCTGTTGAAAATAGAGACATTGTAAGGAAGTTCATGTCCTCACTTCCTAGGCAGTGGACACACTACTGAGTGGTTATCAAAAGAACTGAAAATCTCAAAACTCTTACTCTAACAAATTTATATGGGATTGTCAGTGGATACCAGATGGAGATGAACACGCAAGGTTCATCTAGAAACTCCAACAATCAAATGGGTTCAACCCTACATGTGGTTGAAAGGGATAGCATAGAACAAAACATCATCTCTTATGCTACCCTGAAAACTCACCCAAGGGTCCTTTCATCACCTTCCCAAAGACACCAAAGGAAAACACACTCAAGGAAGCCCATTCCAAGAGACAAGCTCTTCTCAAGCTTTTGTGTCTGCTGATGAAAGCTATGGCAACTCTCTTTTCACTCTTGAAGACCTGGACTGTATCTATCCACATGATCTGGAATACATGGAAATAGTCCAGCAGATGGCTCTTCTCTCTCACAGAGCCAAAAAGTTCTACAAGAGGACTCGAAGGAAGTTTCCAAGCAATACAACCAGTGGAAAGTCTGGACTGGACAAAGGCAAAGTCAAGTGTTACAACAGCAACCTGATGGGCCACTTTGCCAGAGAGTGTAAGGCACCTAGAACAAATGGTGGCCAAACACAATGCAGACCAATCTACACTAACAAAGCTCTCCATAAAGAGAAGTCAAAGCACCAAGCTGCTGTTGCTGTTGAAGATGGAGGCTTTGACTGGAGCTTTCAGGTTCAAGATGCCTCTCCAAACCAAGCACTGATGGCAAATCATGATGAAGCCAAGGTATTGGAACATCTTTGTACTCATGAATGCATTGCTAAATTTAACAGGTATAGGTCCTATAACTTGGAACTGAGATCTGATATTGAGTCCTTAAACATTTTAAAATCTGATTTTAGAAAGTCTAAAAATATTATAAGCTGAAAATAGAGGACTTAGAGAAAACCATTATAGTTCTAAAACATGAACACATAGATTTTAGGACTCAAATTAAAGAACTCATAACCAAGTTAACTGAGGGCCAGCCTGAGCTTGAGATCAGCAAAGCCAGGGCAAAAAAGAGTGTTCTTGAAGAAGAGACCTTCAAGAACATGATATCCTTATCCCTGCACAACAAAGTGTGCTATCAAAACAGACAGGGACTGGGATCCAATGAGATAGCTCGTCCACACACAATCTTGTCAGTAAGATCTCCTAGGTGTGGAACTTGTGAAGATGAGCTTCCTCTCATAGATCCTATGAGTTAGGAGGATGAAGAAGAGATAGTGAAGAATCCCTCTATAAAGAGTGAAGAGGAGGATTCCAAGAAAGGCCGCTATCCTTCTGAGGAGAAAGTGAAGACTGTGATGACCAAGTCCATGAGAAAGAACTTGATCCGAAAGAGAAAAAGAAAGGCAGGAAGGCTCAAGAGATCAAGGCTACTTTCGACTCTAAGTAAAAACAAGTTTTTATTTCTGCAGGGTTTAAAGTGGTAGGGACTGAAGACATCAACCAAAACTCTGCTAAGAGTTCTGGTTCTTGCTCAACACATCTCAGCAACAAGAAAAAGACTGATTTGCTGTGTACCACTACTGCACAGCATGGTCCATCAAACTCTAAGCACAGTTCTCAGCCCAAGAGGACTATCTCAGCATCTGCAAAGATGAAGGTGGAGAGGGAAGTGACCAAAGACAGTCTTACTCTCAAGGCAAGGCTCTTGTGAAGAAGAAGATGAATTGTGTCATGTGTGACAGCACCACTCACATTGCAAAGGATTGTCCCTTCAATCCTAAACGTACAGTCCATATGGCCAAAACAAAGGCTTCAAAGAATTCTAAGAAGATTCAAGCTTTAGAAGGAAAACAAGTTTCCTTCAGAAGTTCCAAATCTAACAAGAACGGAAGTGGAAAATTCTCTTCGGAAGAATATTTGGTCTTGAAAGAAAAGAGTTCTTCCGAAGCACTGAAGTCTGCTGCAGTGTTTGCAGAATCTTTCGAAGGTTCAGTCATCAAAAGTTCTCAAGCTCCAAAAGCATCTAAAGTTTTGAATGTCAAGTCCAAGACTCCAAAGGTTGTGTGGACGTCTAAGAAAGACCAACTGACTGAGATTTCTCCATCAAAAACAACTCAAGATCCTCTTAGTACAACCATAGGATCTATTACTGTTAATTTACCTTGTGCAAGTGAGCCCAAGACAAGCAAGGCTTGGGTTTCCAGATGTAACTAATCATTCTCTATTTTGTCGGGATAGCTGAAGACAAACAGAATGTGTGGATCACAGACAGTGGCCGCTCCAGGCACATGACTGGTAATAGGTCACTACTCCAGAACTTTGAAAGGATTGATGGAGGACCTGTTGCTTTTGGAGGAGATGAAGGTGGTTACATTTCTGTTAGGTGCAAGGTCACAAATGGAAAGCTCAGCATAGAAAAGGTAAACTTTGTAAAGGAGCTTGGATACAATCTTCTGAGTGTATCTCAATTTTGTGATCAGAGTCATAACATGCTCTTTACTGAGCATGAGTGCATTGTTCTTAAGCCTGGTATGGTCATTCCTTATGAGCATATCCTGCTTAGAGCCCCCAGGAAAGGAAACATGTACAAGATAGATTTGCAAGAAACCTCTCCCTCTGGAGAAGTTTCACGCTTTCTGTCTAAAGCCAATAGTGATGAGTCTTTCCTATGGCATAAAAGAATGTGCCATCTAAACTTTAAGAACATGAATAAATTTGACTTGGTAACTGGAATGCCAAAGAAAAAGTTTACAAGTGATGACCACTGTGTTGCATGCCTGAAAGGGAAGCAACATAAGGTATCTCACAAGACTAAGGAAAAGAACTCAATCACTACTCCCTTACACTTGTTACATATGGATCTCTTTGGCCCCACTAGTGTAATGAGTCTAGGAAGGACCTCATACTTTCTAGTGATGAGAGATAACTTTACAAGATTCACTTGGGTTTTCTTCCTTAAAACTAAGGATGAGACTCCTGAGATTTTGAAGAATTTCATCTTAAAGATTGAGAATCAATCTCATGACAAGGTCAAGATCATAAGATGTGATCAAGGATCCAAATTTAAGAACCATATCCTTGACACATTCTATGATGAAAAGGGTATTACAAGACCATTTAGTGCTCCCAGGACTCCTCAGCAAAACGGTGTTGCTGAGAGGAGAAATAGGACACTGATTGAAGCTGCAGAACCATGTTGTCTGACTCTAAACTGCCCATCACCTTCTGGGCAGAGGCAGCCAACACTGCCTGCTATGTGCAGAACAGAGTTTTACTAGTTAAAAGTCATGGCAAGACTCCTTATGAACTTTGGCACAAGAGGAGACCTTTCATTGGTTTTCTCAGGTCATTTGGATGTCCTTGCACCATCTTGAATACCAAAGATCAAATTGCCAAGTTTGCTGAGAAATCAGAGGACACTTTATTGGATACTCTTCCCAAGCTAAGGCTTATAGAGTATACAATCTCAGAACTAGAATTGTTGAGTAGTCAGCCAATTTGACTTTCAATGAACACACACCTTGTGTTATTGGTTCTGGTCTGGGTTGGCTGTTTGATCTTGATTTGGATACCAACTGTTTTAAAAAATCTTGTGAGAATGTTTTAGGTTCTGTAGAAAATTTGAATACAGATGATCCTAATCTAAGATTTGAGCTAGGAAGATCTTCAAGACACATATCTTCAGCTCCAGTTGGAACCACTTCTGTAAATAAGGTTTCTATCAGCCTTACAATGACAAATTCAGGTGATACATGTGGTATGCCTTCAAATTCCAGCTCAGCGGCTCTACAACCAGATAAGAACACCTCAACTATGGAAGACAACAATGGTGATGGTGACAGTGACCAAGAATTTTTTGATGCCACTAACCCACTGTGGATGAGAACATCAATGATGTCACACACTGCTTGGATCAAGTTTCACTTGAAAAGTGTGCTGATGTGGTGGGAGAAACATCTATGCCATATCTAAATTTCTCAAATTTAGATCTTTCTCAACAACTTGCTGTGATCCCTCAACTTAGGATCCATAAGTCTCACCCTACCACAACGTCATTGGAGATGTCATCTTAGGGGTAAACACAAGATGACAAACCCATGAAGCAAATGTTTGCCTTCACTCTTGTTTTCTATCCTAAATAGAGCCAAAGAAAGTTGATGAAGCTCTAAAGGATTGAATTTGGGTTGAAGCTATGCAACAAGAGCTGCTTCAATTCAAAAGGCAGAATGTTTGGAACCTTTGTCGTCTTCCTTTTGAGAAGACTACCATTGGAACCAAATGGGTGTTTAGGAACAAGAAAGATGATAGAGGCATCATTATCAAGAACAAAGCTAGACTGGTTCAAGGATACACACAAGAATAAAGGATTGACTACACTGATGTCTTTGCTCCAGTGGCAAGATTAGAAGCTGTTATGATATTCTTGGCATTTGCTGCATCCAAGAATTTCAAGGTTTTTCAACTTGATATGAAGTGCGCTTTTTTGTATGGAGTGATAGATTAAGAGGTTTATGTCAAACAAGCACCTGGTTTTGTAGATCCTGATCATCCTGATCATGTCTGCAAGCTTGACAAAGCTCTTTATGGGCTGCATCAGGCACCCAGGAAGTGGTATGAGACACTATTGAGTATTTCTAGTTCAGGTCTATATGGAACTCTCTTTATCAAGGTCTATGTATCCATCTTTGTAAACATGGATACAGGAGGTGTCAGGATCAGTGATCACAAGTGTGATGTATTAGAGTGTAACGCAGTGGAATAAGAACAAGAATTAGAAAAATTGTAGCAAGAATTTGATACTCATATGCATTAAGAACAAATACGGTTATAATGAGAGAATATGTTTCTGTAACAAGGAATGTTTCTATAATATCGAATATTTCTAATAAAATCATTCTGCTTATGACAATAGGTTGACACTCCTTATATAGAGTGCAATCGTTGCTGTTATCACGGGAAAGTGACAAGTGGCAGATCTATTACAAAAATAACTAACTCTTAACAAACTACTGAAATGTTCACAACTACTGAGAACATATGAGAGTGTTAAGTACAAAATATGAAACTACTGATAAGAAACTACTGAAACTACAACGACTGAAGAACAAGCTCTTCAGTCATTTTACAAAACTACTGAAAAACTACAACTACTGATGAGCACAACACTGAAGAAGTATTCTTCAGCTATTGTCAAACTACTGAACAGATAAACCAAACTACTGAAAGGTAAACCGTCAACAACTACTGAAGAAGACCTCTTCAGCTGTTGTGACAACGTCATACTTTGGTCTTCAGCACTTGTGTCTTCAGACATTGTCTTCAGCACTGTGTCTTCAGACTTTGTCTTCAGCACTTGTCTTCAGACTTTGTCTTCAGCACTTGTCTTAAGAGTTTGTCTTGAGCACTTGTCTTCAGACTTTGTCTTCAGCAGTTGTCTTCAGACTTTGTCTTCAGCACTTATGTTCAGACTTTGTAATAAGCTGTTGTCTTCAGCTGTTGTGGTCTTCAGTAGTTGTTGTGACGTTTGTGGGACTTAAAGGTTTTTCTGATCCGGCTCATTGGTTCTTTTGGTCCAACAAACTCCCCCTGAACCAATGCAGCCAAAACCTTAACTTTATTGAGGTCCCACTTATTGTTGGCAGAATGGTTGGTCTTTTTCCTTCTTGATCAGTTGAGAAGATGACCCATATAAGCACTGGCCTGGGAATGAGTCGTTGATGATTTGGTTGGCAATGTATGGATGGGAGCTCTGTATTGGGGAATTGGACACTGAGTTGTTCCCCCCATCGATGAGACTAACTTCCCATGTATAAGCCTGTAGGATTCTCTGGTGTATGCTCTGAGAAACATAATTTGTTCTTCCATGGTCAGGTTCTCAGCTTCACCATCAAACAATCCTTCACGCCCATACAGCTCTCAGATGTACTTGGCCTTTTGCCATTTTTGAGCTCAACTGTTGTATCTCTGTCTGTATGCAAACTCATCAGGATGAGTCCCTTCAAGTAACAGACTGAGCTCATTTTGTTTGAAGTTCCCAAGCCTCTTGTAGACTAACCCCTTTTTAATAACTCTGTTCTCTAACATCTTTTGGGGTGGCTGTTTAGTGTCATAGGCCTTCTTGAAATCTTCTACAATCTCCCAGGGTGATACTACAAGGACCACTGTGATCTCTTCATCTACGATCCTTTTTACTTGGCCCTTGTATCTCGAAGGAATGTCTTTCTTTATAATCCTGTGAGCCACCCTAGGATCAGGCCATACTCTCACCTTTTCCTTCTGATATTGAAATGTGTTAGCAAGGGTGTACAACCTCAGAGCTTCTTTCTTCATACTAATTATTGATGAGAAGCAGCATATGTTTTGTCGATGCTTTTCAACATCTCATGGTCATGAAGCCTTTGCTGCTGCTCTTCTTCAATCTTTAGTCTCACAGTTTCCATCTGTGAGGTGGGAGTGATGGGCATGGGTTTGGCTTTAGGAATGTTAGGACTGCAGACAGAGGTAGCCTATCTTCTTCCACATCATCCTCTTCTTCTTCTTCTAGCCTCAACACCCTTCTCTCTTCTTCTTGGGTGCATCATCGGCTGTTGGTTTACAGGGTAAGGGAGTTGGTTTTGTGGGTTGTGGTAGTGGTTGTTTTGGAGAAGGAATGTTGACAGGCTGAGTTAGCATTTTAGAGGTGAGTGTGGCTTTTGAGTGTTTGGCTAGCTCAGTCCTGCTCCCTGCTCCTGCTTCATTCAAAGCTTCGACTACTAAACCTTAGTGTATGCTTCAGACGAAAGATCTTGGAGGTATGGCCAAGATACTGTCCCTGGTCCATGATTTAATCTCGATCAATGATCTCCCAAGATATTTTGCAATGAATCCGATCATGATCTCTAGTCTCTCTCTTTCTAATGCATCATAACTTGCCCATCTTGAGTTAATTTCTTCAACTGCAAGTCCCCTGATCACTGAGTCAAGCTGTGCAGTATCGAACCCTTGTCTATACAGTTGATCAATAATGGCATCCATTGATTTACTATGTGTAGCATCTGCCATTTTGATCATCTCATTGAGTTAGAGTTCTTTCTCTTTTCCTTCACCCTTCCTCTTCTTATATGTGACATGAAAGTCTTTGTGACTTTCACCCACTTCACCCTTCACAGACTCCTCTTCCTTCTCAGTTTCCTTTTCTTTAAGTTTGTTCTTCCACTTTTCTTTCACTGACTGAGTCTCCCCCTTTTTGGTTGCATTGGTTGCAAGGGTTTGAGTAGCAGAAAGCCTGGTGCTCACAATCTCCTCCACCAGGGTTTGTATGATTGAGGAAGCCTCTCATCCATGGTTTTGATCACAATGTCTGTGATCATTGGGGTGATGAGAGGTAGGAATTGCTGAAAGATAGCAGCTGTTTGCTCAGAGGGGTTCTGTCCCTGAGAAGCAGTGCCAGAAATAGAGGCTGGTGGCTTGGAAGTTTTGAGTGGCTGAGTGTATGGAGACCTTCAGGTGAAGGTGCCATCTGTGGGTTTATGTGTGGTGGCATATGGACTTGCTTCTTGAGATAATTGGTCAAGTAGTCTTTGTAGTCTACTGACTTCTTCCTCAAGAATGTGTTCTGGGCCAGAACATCATAAAAGAAGCCCAGGTCATCATCAACAGATGCTGAATCACCTGACCTCCTGCTTGTAGCAGGATGTACATGCCTGGGTGTAGACCAGTTTTAGCATGTGCCCGTTTTTCTTGGAACTGGGGACTTCCAGCCTCAGGACTATGTCCTTCATCAGCTGTTGCCTCTAGTGAGGTCTTAGCTATGTTACCAGCCTCATTCTGATCATGTGCTGATTCAGAAGAGGTGGCAGCCTCACTAGATGTTCTAATCTCCATATCCACACCAGGAGAGAGAACGTGTAAACCCCGGTGCTGTGGGTTGTCAGAAGCATGGTGATCCTCGTCCTCAATAGCTGTGGTTCTCCCTTTGTGGTGGTTGTTGGGGAGGAGGAGAGGATGCAGCTGAGTCAGCATGTTGCAATGATAATGGTTGTACTTTGGGGGGCGGTTGCATGGAGATGGGGTAAAAGCAGTGTGCACCTGGGGAGAATGGTGCTCTTCAATGGCAATCTCCTCAAATGAGGAAGATCCCAGATTTGTGGGTACCCTTCTGTGGTTGCGGCAGGCTCCTTTTGAGAGGAATCCTGAGTGGCTGTGGCTGGTGAAGTCCTTGTATCCATTAGGGGTTATAACCAGTGGATATAGCCTGCGTTTGTGTTGCAGGGGCATCCTTAGGGGACTCATTTCCCTGAGTAGCCTTTTTTGTCTTCTTTTTAGTGGGTTGGTGGGGACTTTGGATTGGAGGTGGTGGGTGTGGGTTCCAGCTGCATGGGTTTGCGCAGCTTGGCAGCCATTTTGAGTGATTGGTCAGAGTTGTGCCGGGAGTATACTTCAGGCAATACAGCCGTAGCAGGGACTCCCAGGCCAACAAGTCCCTCAGCTTGAGCTGGTTTTCAATTATCGCCATTATGAACCGAGGATATAATATCCAACGGTTAGAAGTTTTTTTGGGCCCTATCCTTGAGCTCTAAAATAGTATTTCAGAAAAATTAAAGGTTGTTGCTCAAGGATGGAGTACATTACTGTTGCCACCTTATGGACATTTCATCCATGATGAAGTCTTGGAGGCAAGGCAACATTTACCATATGAAATATGAGACGTTCGGCATCCAGGAAATGTTTCTTCAGTATGGTAGATGCACTCAGGTTACCCTGGTATCCATGGTGGGCAAATGATTGATCTGTTGTGCCCTTTGGATAACCAGTTGGGAAAGTGGCATCATCCAGATTAAGGGTTTGGCGAAGAGTGTCTGGAGTAATGACCACTTTTTGGCCATGGACAAACGATTGAAGAGACTCTATGTCATTCTCCTCAGAGACCAGAGTGACGTTTGTCCAGAATTGGTTAAGGGATTCGGCATATATGGTGGGATTTACTAGAAAAGCCGTTTTGTAGGGTGACTGAACCATTAAATCAATGGCGTTGTGAAACTTGGTCCAGTATGGCGATTTGGTGAGATGTGCGACACAGTTGTGTCGTGGTTTTAGTTGCATGGTCGCCATTGATGATGAGAGGGTAGAGAGTGTTTGAACGTTAGGTTTGAGAAGAGAAGATAAAAACTCTGAAGGTGGGATAAGGTATTTAAAGGGTCGGGTTAGAAAACGACTGAAGGTTTTGGTGTGAGTCATCATTTGTTGAAACTACTGATGACGTGGTATTAACTTTCAGAGGTTTGAAAAGGCTGACCGTATTGGTGTGATCAGCATGTTATAAAACAACTGAAGACTTGGTTTTAACCATCAGACGTTGAAACTGCTGAAGTCTCTGATTTAGTCATCTTATAAAACTACTGAAGACAGTTTTGACTTTAGGTGATGAAACAACTGAAGACTTGGTATTAGTCATCAGTAGTTGTGAAACTACTGAAGACAGTTACTCTCAGCAGTTGTTGTAACAGCTGAAGACTTGGTTAGTATTCAGTATTTAAACTACTGAAGACATAGTTTTGGCTTCAGTTGTTTTAATGAAACAGCAGTTGTAGAAACAACTGAAGAGTAATTACTCATCAGCTGTTTTCGTCAATTCATAGCTTTTCAGCTGTTTCACACTGTCCTCAACCCTTACTCATCAGACTTTTCATCTGCTTTTCAGTGTTTCATAGGACATCAGTAATCTGCATTCTGACATCAGTAGTTGTAGCTGCATCAACTGTTGTGACTACATCAGCTGTTGTAGCTACATCAGCTGTTTTAACAGATAAGGAAAGTACTGGTGAGGTATGTAGCCTTCAGTAGTTATAAAAACTACTGAGGGAAAAAAAACTCATCAGTACTTATATGTGACAATATGAACTAATGATCATCGGTACTTGTGAGATGAGATCATCAGTAGTTGTCACTTATTCTAGCTGCAGCATACCAAGCCTTAACACCAGGTTTTGGAAACTTGAACTATCCAAAGGCTTAGAAAAATGTCTGCAAGCTCATCAGCACTAGGAACAAATTTGGATCAATCAGACCTTTTTGAAAACAATCTCTAATAAAATGGTGTCTGATTTCAATATTTTTAGTCCTAGAGTGCTGGACAGGATTCTTGACAATACAAAGAGCTGAAGAGCTGTCCATAACAATGGGTCTTAGTCTCTGTTATGCCATAATCCAATAATAGGTTTTGAAGCCAGAGTACCTGAGATGTACAGCTTGCAGCGGCAATGTACTCTGCTTCAGCAGTTGATGTAGCAACTGAGGTCTGTTTCTTGCTCTGCCAAGAAATCAAGCAGTTGCCTAGGAATTGACATCCACCAGAAGTTGATTTCCTGGTCAACTTACACCCTGCATAGTCACTGTCAGAAAAAGCAACTAATTTACCAGAATGTCTAGTAGAATACCATAAACCTAGAATGGAGTGCTTGCAGATATCTAAAGATCCTCTTGACTGCAATCAAATGAGACTCCTTAGGTGCAGCCTGAAATCTAGCACAAACACATGTAGCAAACATAATATCTGGTCTAGAAGCTGTTAAATACATCAAGGACCCAATCATACATCTGTAAATTGTTTCATCAACCACTTTACCTTTCTGATCTGTATCCAGTTGTGTGGTGCTGCACATGGGGTAGAACAGGGCTTACAGTTTTATAAATCAAACTTTTCCAAAAGATCTTTTGTGTATTTGGACTGATGAGAAAATTCCATCAGTCTTTTGTTTGATTTGCAACCCAGAAAGAACTGTAATTCTCCCATGGCACTCATTTCAAACTTCTGTTGCATCAACTTTGTAAAGGCATCACACAACTGTGGATCGAGCATGCAAAAATAATATCATCTACATAAATTTGAACAAGTAGATTATGCTGCCCAGCTTTCTTAATGAATAAAGTCTTATCTATGGAGATCTAGTGAAATTATTTTCTAGAAGAAATTTTGATAATGTCTCATACCAGGCTCTAGGAGCTTGTTTCAACCCCTAAAGACCTTATCAAGCTTATACACCCAATTAGGATGTTTATTGTCCTCAAAGCCTGGTGGTTGACATACATAAACCTCTTCTTAATTTTCCCATACAAAAATGCACTTTGATATCCATTTGAAAACTTTAAGGTTTTGATAAGCAGCATAAGCTAAAAACAATCGAATTGCTTCCAGTCTGGCTACAGGGCAAAGGTTTCATCATAATCAATACCTTCTTCTTGTGCAAACCCCTGAACAACCGTCTGGCCTTGTTCTTAACAATAAGCCCATTTCATCAGTTTTGTTCCTAAACACCCATTAGTGCCTATTGCACACTTACCTGGAGGTAGAGCAACCAGTTCCCACATTGCTGTTTCTTGAACTGAAGAAGCTCAAGCTGCATGGCATCAACCCATCCATTGTCCTTTAAAGCAAGTGATAATTCTTTGGCTCTTGCTGATGATGAAGAGAGCATAGAAGCAGAAATTTGACAATTGACTTCTTTTTGATACGCCAGCAGTGATATCACCAATGATTGGAGACATAGGGTGATTCTTCAGATCTTGATACACAATGAGATCCGGACAAGTGTTTGTAGCAGGCTCAGCAGCAACAGATGGTGATGGTGAATCATTTCCTTGAAACCAATCAGTGGATGGTAATTCAAAGGAAGTTTAATTTGAAGAAATCTCATCAGCATTTGTTGTGGATGGTGCTACTGGAGCTACAGGACCATCAGGTCTAGCTGAATCAGGCAGTTGATCACTAAACCTGAAGAGGTGAGTACTGCTATCATCATCATCATCAGCACCAGCAGAACCACCAGGTGGTGAACTGTTGACAGGAGAAACAACAGGAGTTTGATAGGAACATATTGCAGTATGTCCAAATCAAATATCTCCACAGGGCTTTGTGGAATCTTGTCCTTTGGAGATTCATTAAACATAACATGTAGAGTCTCTTCAACCATCTTTTTCTACAGTTGAAGACTCTGTATGCTTTGCAAGTTGAATAACCAACAAAATACCCTGCATCCACCTTAGGATCAAATTTTTGGAGTTGATCCCGTGTTTAGAATGAACAAGGACACCAAATGCTTGAAGAATGAAATTAGAGCGGGCCAAATGATGAAGAACTTCATATGGAGTCTTCATCAACCTCTGATTTACTAGAACTCTATTCTGTACATAGCAAGCTGTATTGACAGCTTCAGCCCAAAAAGTCATTGGCAGTCCAGAATCAGCCAAACATGGACCTTGCAGCTTCAATAAGGGTCCTGTTTTCTCCACTACTCCATTTTGCTAGAAGTTCTTGGGATGCTATACTGCCTCTTGATTCCTTTGATAAGTAAAACTCATCAAGTGTGTGTGGTTTCTGAATTCAGTACCATTATCACTCCTCACACACTTAACTGGTAGGGAATCCTGCTTCTCAACATGTAACACAAAGTTCATAATGGACTGCGCAGCCTCATCCTTTGAATGCAAGAAGAAAGTCATACAAATCTGGAGTAATCATCCACAATTACCAGACAGTATTCTTCTTAGCCATACTCATCACTCTCACAGGACCAAAGAGATCCATGTGAAGAAGCTGTAAGCAGGTAGTGGACTTAAGTTCTTCTATGAGGAAATGAATCTTTGTGTGTTTTCCTTTTAAACAAGCAATGTAATTATCTTCACACTTGAACTCCTTCATAGGCAGTCCCCTTACTAAACCATGGTTTATCATTGATTTATGTTTTTGAGATTAACATGACCCAGCCTTCTATGCCATAGAATAGATCTTGAGGGGAAGCCTTGGAAAATAGGCAAGGATGGCCTTGAGATCTATTTTCTTGGAAAGATCTAAGGCATACACTCTTCTGTCCTGTTGGCCTTTAGGAGAGTGTGTTCATCCAACACCTTATCAATCAAACTTAGAACTTTGGATGACAGAATCCGACAGTTCTGACTGGTGAAAAGAGCAACATGGCCTTGTCACACATTTGACTGACACTCAAGAGGTTGTACTTGAGATTTTCCACATGTTAACATCATCAAAATTTATTTCCCATTGAAACAAAGCCTTTGCGGATGATGTAACCCTTTGCATCATTGCCAAATACACACAAACCCCTTCCTTCCTTGAGAGTAGTCATTAAGAAGTGATCTGTTTCCTGTCATATGCATGGATCTCCACTGTCTACATACCAGATGCCTCTGAGGTATGTTGAAGAACCCTGCAAAAAAAACAAATAGTTAGATTTTGAGACCCAAACCATTTTGGTTTGGGCCTGTTCTCATCAACAGATGGTAAACTAACATGTTTGTTGGAAACAACAGCCTGAGAGGAAGAAACTGGTGAAGAAAAGGAATCTTTGGCTTGGACCACCTTTTCTGTGGTTTCAACATAGGAACATCTATTGGTTAACTCTTCCCAATAGATTTTGAAGCATCATAACCAGTTGTGTCTGATTTTGTGATAAGGCTTTCAGCTCTTCAGACACATTGGCATTGGAGTTTGATAAGTTCCTATGTTGCACCTTCTTCTTTTGAGCAATCTCAGCTGTTACCTGGTTAACCCCTTCCTTTTGGATTTCTTTTTGGACTTAAGGGTTACAGGATTTGATGTTGCTGGTACAAATGTGGCTTCAAACTCAGTTTTCATTTTAACCATTTTCTCTTTACTTTCCTCTTTATGTTTGAGTTTGGATCCCCTTTTGTACCAACAATCATCTGTAAGATGATTGAACAAACCACATACTTCACATGGTTTCTTCTTCATCTTATGTTGGTCATCAACTAAAGAGAATGAAACTATGAAGACTTGCTCTTCAGTACTTTGGAAGCATTATTTGCTTTCTTGACTTCCTCTTTGGTAGTCTTCAAACTCTTTCTACTGACAGTTTTTCTCTTTAGTGCTAACAGTAGTTGGAGTTTGAACTTAGGTGTTAAATCTTGCTCTCCAGTCCTTTCAAGACTTCCAGAAATAGCTCCTGAGTTGATCATCTCTTTGATCATATGAGTGTCAGCAGTAGTGGAACCATCAACATCAGCTGATGGGTTCTGAGAGGGCTTAGTGCTGACTTCAACTTTTGATGATGCTCTATAAAAAAGTGAATCACATGATGAGGTGGATTGGTTATTGCTTTCTCCATCAGATTTCACTTCTGCTCTTGAAGCAAAATCTGTAGGAGGAGCAGTGTGATTATAACCAATACCAAACTTCACATTGGAAGCAGATTGCTTACTAAGAAGCATTTCAAAACCTTTGCATGATTGTACCCATCGATCACACTCTACCTGGGTGACTGCAAGGGTTTCTTTGAGACTTCTCTGGTGTTCCAGAATAACCTCTAGCTTGGCCTTTTCATCATTTAATGGCATTTAAGCTTATAAATCTCATCATTTTTACTATTAAGAGCAGACTCAAACTCAGCTTTTCTTTTGGAAATGGTTTTCTCAAACTCAAGTTTTGATTTATTAATGCTACATTTGCCTCTCTAATGGAGACAAAGGCAGCAATGCATGATTCAGAACATAACTTGGCTTTAGCCCTGAAGATACCTGAGTTACGTGTGAAGATGATGCATTTGAGCAGGAACCCTCAGTAGACTCTAGGGCCATGAGAGCCAGATTCCCAAAAGGACTGTCACCACATGTTGACCAGCACCTGTGAACAGTTGTTCATGACCAGACATGTCATCCGGTAAACTGCTCCAGTCAACAACTCCAGGGGTGAAGAAGCTGTGTTGTTGAGGTTGTGGAGGTTGATGAGATTGAGATGGTTGAGGTTCTGTAGTGCATGAGGTTGTGGTACTATAGGAACTTGACTTGATTGACTGTGGCATGTAATAACAAGGGTAAGGATATGGCATTTGACCCTGAGGAACAAAATATGTAGGAGATTGTGGATGAGAATGATGACTAGAATTGATAGGATGTTGCCCTCTGTGTGTTGACTATTGCCAGGGAAAGTCACAAAAGGTGTAGAGGAATTAGATCCAGATGATCTGCATTCTCTAGCAAAGTGTCCAAGCCTGTGGCATTTGTGACACTTCAACTTACTTGTCAAAACCAACTTTGGTTTTGCCAGAGAGTCCTGGGAACTTTCCTCCAGTTCTTTTGTAGAACTTCTGAGATCTGATATTTATCAAGGCCATTTGGCTCAAAATATCCATCTCTTCTAAGTCATCATCAGCAATCCCTTGAGATCATCCATGATGAAGCATAGATTGTCATTATTACACCTAGAACTAACTATCAACACTCACAAACACAGAATCAGAAGTGTTTGAGGAGAAATCAATATGCTCCTCATACTGGCATTCAGATGAAGCATATCTAACTCATGACCAACCAAGGCAGTGTTGCCTGGTACAAAGTCTTCAGTGAGCTTTCCAGATGAAGACAGTTTCCGTTTCTGTTCTATCTCTCTCTCAAATGTGAGCAATTTCCCATGGAGTTGGGTGAGAGATAGTTTGTCCAAATTTGCACTAGAGCGTAGGATAATAGTATATGTGTCCCATCTCTGAGGCAGTGATCTGAGAAATCTGTTATTCATCTGGATATTGGTGTACTCAAGTTTGACCATTTTTAATTCAGAGATCAAACAAGAGAACCGCTCAAACTGTTGAGTCAGTGTCTCACCCTTTCTATGAGAGAATGTCTCATATTGTTGGGCAAGGATTTCTCTATTATTTGCCAAGACCTCATCTGTTCCTCCAAATTGTTCTTTCAAGGCATTCCAGAGGTCATGGGCAGTTTCATGATGCATTAGCCCAGAATAGATTTCATTGGGCAGTGCCATGGACAGAATTCCATAGGCTTTTGCATCAATCTCAAACAATTTCTTATCCTCATCTGAGTATTGCTCCTTCCTCTTTGGAACCATTTGATTGGTTTCCGGGTTATTCACCATAGGCTTGTGTGGACCGTGTACCACTGATGTCCAACAACCTGCGCTGTTAAGAGACAGGTGATGGAGCATTCGTCGTTGCCATATGTTATACTCATTCCTAACCAGCATTGGAGGCTTGGTTGAGGAACTAGTATTGTGAGGATCATTGGAAGGAGTAGTCATTTTCAGTCCAAATACAATTTAATTCAAGCTTTTAAACGTTTTTACATAGACCACAACAGACTCAATGAAAACCAAGAGAAAATCTCAGGATGAATGACCAGAAACACAGAAAATTCAATCTCTATACCCGTTTCTTGCAAAAAAATGCTAATTCAATCAAACTTCGATCTTGAATAGCAGTTTCAATGATCAATTATTAGATCGATCAATGATTAACCTGCTCTGATACCATTTGTCAGGATCAGTGATCACAAGTTTGATGTATTAGAGCGTAACGCAGCGGAATAAGAACAAAAATTAGACAAATTGTAGCAAGATTTTGATACTCGTATGCATTAAGAACAAATACAGTTATAACGAGAGAATATGTTTCTGTAGCAAGAAATGTTTCTATAATATCGAATATTTCTGATCAAATCATTCTGCGTATTACAATAGGTTGACACTCCTTATATAGAGTGCAATCGCTGCTGTTATCACGGGAAAGTGACAACTGGCAGATTTATTACAAAAATAACTAACTCTTAACAAACTACTGAAATGTTCATAACTACTGAGAACATATCAGAGTGTTAAGAACAAAATATGAAACTACTGATAAGAAACTACTGAAACTACAACGACTGAAGAACAAGCTCTTCAGTCATTTTACAAAACTACTGAAAAACATAAAACTACTGATGAGCACAACAACTGAAGAAGTATTCTTTAGCTGTTGTGTCAAACTACTGAACAGATAAAACATAAAACTACTGAAAGGTAAACCGTCACAATTACTCAAGAAGACCTCTTCAGCTGTTGTGACAACGTCTGATACTTTGGTCTTCAGCACTTGTGTCTCCAGACTTTGTCTTCAGCACTTGTGTCTTCAGACTTTGTCTTCAGCGCTTGTCTTCAGACTTTGTCTTCAGCGCTTGTCTTCAGACTTTGTCTTCAGCGCTTGTCTTCAGACTTTGTCTTCAGCACTTGTCTTCAGACTTTGTCTTCAGCACTTTTGTTCAAACTTTGTAATCAGCTGTTGTCTTCAGCTGTTGTGGTCTTCAGTAGTTGTTGTGACGTCTGTGGGACTTAAAGGTTTTTCTGATCCGGCTCATTGGTTCTTTTGGTCCAACAGGAGGGCTACTATAGATTGTACTCTCTTCATCAAAGGACAAGGAAAAGACATATTGCTAGTTTAGGTATATATGATGACATCATCTTTGGTTCAACTAATCCAAAGCAAAGACTTTGAGAAGCTGATGAAAGACAGATTTGAAATGAGTGCCATGGGGGAACTCAATTTCTTTCTGGGAATTCAAGTGAAGCAAGTTGAAGATGGCATCTTCATAATTCAGTCAAAGTATGTTCAGGACATACTTAAGAGGTTTAATATGACTGACTGTAAGATTTCTAAGACACCAATAGCCAGAAACCACTCTCTTGGTCCTGATCTTGAGGGGTAGTGTGTAGATAAGCATTTATACAGGGCTATGATTGGGTCTCTTATGTATCTTACTGCTAGCAGGCCTGATATCATGTTTGCTACATGTATTTGTGCAAAATATCAAGCCAACCCTAAGATGTCTCATTTATAACTGTCAAGAGGATTTTAAAATACCTTAAGGGTGCATCGACACTTGGCCTGTGGTATCCTAAGAATTCTGACTTAATTGTATGCCTATACAGATAGTGATTATGGTGGTTGCAACATCACTGCAAAGTCTACATCTGGGGGATGTCAATTTCTTGGTGGAAGGATTGTCTCGTGGCAATGCAAGAAACAATCCTGTGTCTCTGCATCAACTGCTGAAGCTGAATACATTGCTACTGCAAGCTGTTGTGCTCAAGTACTTTGGATTCGAAATCAAATGCTGGACTATGGGTTAAACTTCAAGGAGACCCCTATTCACATAGACAACAACAGTGCTATCTCAATCATAGTGAATCCTGTGCAGCACTCAAGGACAAAGCACATGAATATCACGTATCATTAATAAGAGATAACTATGAAAATGGATTAATTAAACTAGTCAAGGTTCACACAGATGAACAATATGCTCATGTGTTTACAAAGGATTTTGATGAACAGAGATTTAAATATCTTATATCAGCTATTGGGATGATAACCTTGAGTAAGCTTTTCTTAAAACTAATTCTTATTATTTTTAAAATATGTGTGTCCTAAGTTGTCTAGTTCATCACTTTCATAAGCTCATGTTTTCTTGGATGAAAATTTCCTTTTGAAGACTTTCCTTAGATTTTTTAAAACTTCTAATACTTTGGAAGTTTTGTTTTTCACTTCGGATGTAAATCATGCCTTGAAATTAAATAACTGTCTAAGAAGTTTACCTTGAGAAGAGTTTTCAAAATTTATCTTCCGAAGCTTAAATTTTTGTCTCGGACACTTACTAAATTTTAAGAACCATTTACTTTCGAAGCAAAATTAAGTCTCGGAAGCTTTGTCTATCTACACACAAAGCACTCAAGCTTTAATTTTTCTTCCGAAGCAAAATTTTCAAATCTCTTAGAAAATTCTTCCGAAGTCATTTTAGCTTCGGAAGCTTTTTAATTAAAACTTCCGAAGATAACTCACCTTCGGAATCTTTTTTAATTCCAAGAAAACTACTTTTTGAGCGAAAAGTAAACTACTTTTTTAGAGGTGGGACCGACATCCGGATTTCAAAGTTTATCCTCTTTCATTAAACTTTATGTGAAATCCCTCTCACATATAAACCCAACAGTTTCCCCCTCTTTCTATCATCTGTTCTTCCTCCAAACCTAAAAACCCAAATTTCTCTCTGACATTTCTTTCTTTCTTCTTCCTTCGTTCTTATGCTACTTCAAAATGGCCAACCTTGCTCACAGAAATGATCCCAACTTTACCATGCAGCTACACAGACAACACAATCAAGTTGCTCTGTTGTGCTCTGAGAAAGATCCTCATTTCTTAGAGGTTTGTTGTTTCTTGTCTCTGTCGAACTACTTCACCTCCCTCACCATTGAGCCTCCACTCTATGAGGATCAGTTGCTTGAATTCTGGGAGACCTGCCAAGAGGTCATTATGGATAGGGAGAAGGCATTGTCTGCCATAGTGCAGGGGAGAACAATCTTCATCACTCCGGCCATCATCAAAAGACATCTTCAGCTGGATGATGAAGAAGGTGAGGTGTTCTTCCCAAAGGAAATTGTTAATCATTCCTTTGAGCAGATGGGGTATGAGGGAGATTTCTCTGTAAAGACCATAAGGAAAGTGAAGGTCTCATCCCAACGGAGATTCCTGCTCTATGTGG
Source organism: Flaveria trinervia (assembly GCA_025506515.1). Lineage (NCBI taxonomy): Eukaryota > Viridiplantae > Streptophyta > Magnoliopsida > Asterales > Asteraceae > Flaveria > Flaveria trinervia. The sequence continues at coordinate 45,470,186 of CM046444.1, forward strand.
TCATCCACAGCTTATCAAACAAGCATGGTGGATGGGACCAGATTTCTGAAGATCTCTCCTTCATAGTCCTTGGAATGGTTCAAGGGGTCAAATTCAGGTACTCTCAGTTTGTTTATACAAATTTGCCTGCTAATTTAGACTCCTTAGAATATTACAGGTTTCCTAGATATGTCCAGTACATTCTTAACTATGAACTGGGCTCACAGTTAAGGGAAACAGGTAACATTCTTAAATTGGACAGATGAAGCCTGACATCTTTAAAATACTGGGAAATTCCACTGTTGGATTCTCTGGGGTAGAAACAGCCCTTGTCCCAAAAATGTTACAGCTCATTGCTCAAGGTGACAACCTAGCAGCACAAGCTAGTGTTGAACCCATACCTGCTACTTCCCAACCACCCATACACCTCAAATATCCATCACCTACCAAAGAAAATACAAACGAACCCCTGCTCAGACTATTCAGTCTGTGGAGGTCCCCGTATACTCACCCATACAGGAGGAAATGGACACTAGAGCTCCCATTTCTCCTGAGGAGCAGACCACTCCCATCTCTTCAAGAATCAGTGCTGAGGTTCCTCATGCTCAGCCTGATGAGCTCATTACCCCTACTGCCTTAAGCCATCACTCTGAGTCTTAACACTCAAGTGATCAACCTTCAGGGGATAGTTACCATCCCCAACCTATAGATCTTAACCAACCCATTCCTGACCTTGATTCTCTACTAATGAAGATATAGGTTTCAGTGAGTATAATGAATCTCTCTTCTTTCCCTCTACTCAAAGAGAGATGAGTACTACTAAGTCTCCTACATCTATCCCACATCAGTCACCTACTATTGAGGTGGACACTACTGAACATGTTCAGGATGTCCATATGGAAGAGGCTCTGACTTATGAATGTGATTACATCATTAAGACCTCAACCATGGCAACTCAGCCCACTGACATCTCAACTGAGACTGCCAGTGAGTAGAGGAAATCCAGTAGCCAAGAACTTAGAACTGTCATGAGAGAAAGGACTCTGGCCCAATCTTCACCACCCCCATTGATTCTTCTGATGAAGATGAGGGGGATCTAAGACTAAAAGTGCAAAAACTGTCTAGAACATGCACTTAACTAGTCTCAAAGGTCAGTCACCTTGAATCTCAGGTGACTACCTTACAAAACAGGATCAATGATCAACAACTTGAGATTTCATATCATAAGGAAAAACTAGCTGGGAGACCCTTAAGGAGAGCTCAACCAGGAACACAAGAACCTGTGGATGTGATTGACCTATCCTCCACCTCACTATGCAAGTAGGTGATGCTACCAAAAAGGAGGAAAAAGTCATTCCAGCCACAGAACGTGGGAGTTCCACTGAGTGAATGGAAATTGAGGACTCACCATCCTCACTTGCAACTGTGCATTCTCAGGAACCTCCTCTAGTTCACATTGATATGGACTACATAGACTCCTTCATACAGAGTCTGTTTGAGGATGGGATAACAAGGGCTATGTCACCTTCATCATCCTTCAATCACATTAGTGGGTGGAGGTATGTCAACAACAGGAAAGCCCACATTATCATAAGAGTTCAAGGACAGCAAGAAGTCATTAATTTTCAGAACTTGGATACAATGAAGGTCCGAATCTAGTCACCATGCCATTTTTCAACCCAAGCCAATCATGACAAGCTGACAGACTGGCTAAAAGAATCCAAGACAGGATCATTGTAGAGTTCAGTCTATGAAGGAGACTAAGGAAATCAGGCAATGTCATCGGTCAACTGGATGTTGAGGCAGACCCTAAGATTAACATCATAGGGGAAACCTTGACTGAAGGCCAAGTGACAGAACCTGAGAGCCCTGTCTCATCATCTCCAAGTACTGCAAGGATCCATATTCCTTCTGAGACACCTGCTGGTGAAGGTGCTTCTCAACCTCTCACTGGCCTGAGCTCAGATGCTGCAACGAGCAATGAAGGCCAAAGCTCTCTCCACCCTGAGTCACAAAGGTCTGAGAGTGACAAAGGGAAAAGAAAGATGACATCTGAGGAGATTGAGGAGGAGGAGAGAGAGAGGAAAAGAAGGCTAAGGGGTGAAATTTCCTCTACTGAGTCTCCAAGACTCATAGAGTCTGCAATCGGGGCTGTCCCCAGACCAAATACTCAGAATGATGAGTTAAGGGCAGTCAGGATTAACTATGTGCAGACTAGGAACTATGACATAGATAGTGTCATCTCTCTCCCCTTGGATGAATTGAATGAGCTGGTTGATCTGGAAAGGTCAAGAGAGAAGGAGGCAGAAGATGCAGAACTCCTAGTACAAGTCAAAGAAGAGAGAAGAAGAAAAAGACTGTACAAAGGTATGCCTACCCTCTCACCAGTTCACGAATGTTCTGAACAAGAGGATGTGGTTCAACAAGAACCTTAGGTAGATAAGGAAGAAAACAGAATCAAGATGATTAACTACCTGAGTGCCACAGGTCTCTATCAGGCAGACGCACTCCTTCCCTACCTTATGACAATGTTAAGTCTGAGGGAAGAAGCGGCAAAGTCAAGAGCCGTCATCCAAAAGAGCATGAAGAAGTCTGCTGAGAGGCAGAGGATGATGAGCTTCTTGAAGCTGTATGGATTCTCCGAAAGGAGACTTGGACCCATGTCTTTATCCACTATGGATGAGGATATCAGGGTAATCAAGCAGAAGATTAAGAGTGGAGAGCTCACTGATTTACACTCCACTCCAAGTCAGACCCCATCTGAAGTGGAGGTTCAGGTTGAACAAACAGACACAACACAACCGGGACCTCCTGCTAATGCTCAGCAAGCTTCATCTTCTGATGCACAGCAGGGTCAACCTCATTCTCCATTTGAACCTAAGAGAGAGGAAGTCCCAACTAAGAAAGACAGTGAAGATCAATTTTGTGCTGCAGGCCAGTCTTCTCAGTTAAAATTTGGAAAGAGAAGGAAAAGGATGGCTTCTAAACTAAAGTCGAAGAAGAAGAAGCATGCATCCCCTTCTGAACCTCAGGATGAATTAGAACAGCATGAGGATGTGTAGCTAGAGGATGCTGAATCAAATCCAACTTTAGTAGCACCTCTAGCATCAGGAAGACCCATCTTGTCTTGGACATACACCACAAATCCAGAAAGGTGGCATGTTATTAGAGATCAAGGCATTGAAGACATCTATACATGGCAAGATATGTTTCAGTTGCCTCTGCATGATCTCTTTGAGATGAGAAGACACTTTGATAGCCTGAAGGATCCTGATCATCTTATGATGAAAGGAATGGTGATCATCCTAATGAGGACTGTTAACATCTGAAGTTTTCTAAATGTTTTGGTAGCATCAGCCTAGGGGGAGTTTGTAGAGATTAATGAAGAGACTAATGCAACCTAAACATCTTTAGTCTTTCCTGCATGCTGCACAAGTACATTGAAGTAGAATGCTTCGGAAGTTTCACATGTGCAACACAAATACTCTAAGTGTGAAATCTTCCGAAGCCAAGACCAACATCTTCCGAAGCCAAATATGAAGTCTTCCGAAGCCTCAGAGACAAAGTCTTCCCATGCTTCAAGTTCATGAAGACAGATTTTTTCCGAAGACTTTTAGTAACATGCTTTATCTGATGTACTGTTCCATAAAGCTGGACACCTTTCCGCTGCAACTCTGCAAGTCACCAACTAATATGGTTTGGTGAAAAGGTCCATGCTTTTGGTAAGTGTACATTGAGGTCTTGAGTCTGTAACTTTCTACTTTATGTACTTTATCCTTTTTATAATAGATAAGGATGTGAGCTATGGCATGTCATAGTCACTAGTCAAAAGGAAATCTACCTTTTCACTCTACAATTGATTTTGTGTGTGTTTAGTCAATTGTATCCAGCTGGCTTTCAAAGTATAGCCGGCTGTAGGATGTGTATAAGTATCTCATGTTCTTGTATCTTTCGAATATGCTTTTGTAACACTTGTAATAGAACATAGAGAAGGCAATATACTGCATTCTTGAAAGCCAAATAGTTGTGTTCTTTGTCTTTTGTCTCATATGTTACTTGTGTTCTTAGTGTCACCACTTGGTTAATCCAGTTTACTGTTTGATCTAAGTTTAATTTATCTCCTCTTGTGTTGTGTTGTAACTCTTCACAATTCAACGATCCTGCAGACCTCACTTTTCTTTTTAACGCTCTTGACCTCTAACAGATATAGAAACCGTGGTTTGTCAAAAGTCTTTGTATAGAGGTCAACGCATTCGAAAGTTGTGTTTATTTTTACCACATCGATTATGTTCTTTTCAAAGCAATCACGTAAATTGATATTTAATTCCGATGTGTTTGGTCTTGGGATGTTGGACGGGGTTTTTAGTGATTGCAATTGCAGCAGAGTTATCAACAAAGATAGGAATAGAAGGGAATTTCAAACCATTATCCTGCATTTGCTGTTGAATCCATATGATTTGTGAATAGCAACTTGCAGCAACGTGTTCGGCTTCACAGGTTGACAATGCAACCGAGGTTTGCTTCTTACGCTGCCAGGTTACTAATTTCTCCCAAAGAACTGACACCCTGCTCATGTAGACTTGTAGTTCATCTTGCAGCTGCCGTGATCCGAGTCGCTATACGCCATAAGCTCATGTAGACTTGTAGTTCATCTTGCATCATGAGGAGGATACCACAACCCGAGGTGGGTGTACCCTTCGGATAACGAAAAATCCTTTTGACCCCAATAAGATGGTTCCCCTTAGGCTTTGCCTGATATCATGAACATAAACATGTAGCATAATGATCTCAGGTCGTGAGGCAGTGAGATACATTAGAGAACAAATCAACTCTCGGTACATAGTAGCATCTAATAGATCACCATTCTCGTTGGGTGCTACATCATGGTTTGTAGCAAGTGGAGTTCCAGGTATAGAAGCATTCTCCATGTCAAACTGACTGAGAATATCACCTACATACTTGGTCTAATGTAGGAAAATCCCATTGGGTGCATGATCCACCTATAACCCGAGAAAAAACTTCATCTCTCCCATTGCACTCATCTCAAACTTCGCCTTCATTACTGCTTCGAACCCTTTTCATGATTCTTTGTTCCGGGAAGTGAAGATTATATCATCAACATAGACTTGTACCAGCAGTAAATCCCCATTTGATTCCTTTATAAACATGTACAGTGAATGACTCCCGTGCGAAAGTACTTAGTTAAGGAAAAGCTCAGAGCAACAAGTTCAAAATCTCAACAACATAAGAGTCTACCTTTGCATTGATGGCTGATTCCATGGAATCCTCACAGGGTGTCTGCTACAACGCTATCCCATACTTGGATTATTGATAATAGGGCGTCCAGGCATATGACAGAGAATCTGTCCCTCTTTTTCAACATCACACAAATCAAAGGGGGACATGTTTCATTTGCTGGGAACAAAGGAGGCTATATCATATCACAAGGAGAAGTAACAACTTCAGAATAATTTACTCTCAGTCTCCCAGATCTGTGATAAAGGCTTTAAGGTTGTATTTGACAACAAGAAGTGCTACATATTTAACAAGGTCTATGTGATTGAGGAGGATAAGGTTCTCATGTCAGCTTCAAGATATAATGACCTGTATGTCTTGGATCTATCAAAAGCATCGACAACTGATCACACGGTTCAATGCTTCTTGTCAAAGGCAATGAGAGGGACTCAGTCTCGTGGCATAGGAGAATAGGGCACATCAATCCTAGAATGATTAATCACTTGATTCAAAATGATCTAGTGAATGGTGTAAATGTCAAGAACTTCCAGCTTCCAGACTTCTGCATAGCTTGCAAGAAAGGGAAACAAACCAAGAAGGTTCATAGGCAAGAAAGACAACTCAATTCATATGCCTCTTGAGCTTCTGCACATGGATCTATTTGGTCCTGTTAGCACAAAGAACATTGCAGGAGATATGTATTGCTTTGTAGAAACAGATGATTACTCAAGATGCTCTTAGGTGATGTTTCTAAAAGCCAAATCTGAAACTTTTGAATCATTCAAACAACTGGTAACTACATTGGAATCACTCTACAAGTTGAAATTTAGGAAGATTCGATTAGAGAACCGCACTGAATTCAAGAATCAGTGGATGGAGGCCTAGTATAAAGAAAGAGGAATTGTTCATCAATTCACCTCTGCCTACACTCCACAGATGAACGTCGTAGCTGAAAGAAAGAATCGAAGTTTGATAGGGATTGCCAGAACAATGCTTGCTGACTCAGAACTGCCTATTTAATTCTGGAATGAGGCAGTGGCAAATGCGTGTTACATGCTCAATCGAGTTTTAGTGGTCTAGCGAAATGGAAAAAAAATGTTATGAACTACTCCAACGACGTAAAACTAATTTGGAGTATTTAGAATTGTTTCACGCACCTTGTACATTGATGAAGAAGACTCAGAATGGGAAGTTCAGCAAGAAGGTAGAAGAAGGGATATTTCTTGGATACAAGAGTTTACAACAACTCAATGGATGAGGTAGAAGTGTGGTGCAATGTTGACGTTCAAAGATACACCACCCCCCAACTCAAAAATGACCCTCATTCTTCTTTAACTATGATGGATTCTTTAAATCCTCCAATCTGTTACCTTCTCATACTAAAGACGAGCTTCCTGCTAGGATGATGTACCATGCTCTGAACACTCCTCCCCGAGACTCGACATCAATTGGTCCATTATTTGATTCCACTAACCCTTTAGGGGGAGACCTTGACGTGAGTGAGTCTTCATCTGATGATGAGGCCGTTGAGACTGCTATTGTGTACAAGGAGGAACAGGTTCCTACCAATGAAAGTACACAAGCATCAAATCCTAATGCCTCTGACACTTCAGAACCTCATACTCCAATAGCTACAGATTCTAAACCTGAGTTTCACAATCTGGATAATGAGGTGGTTGTTGCAACAACTACCAGATCTCGGCTAAGCGTTTATGATCCTCTGGATAATGTCATTGGGAATGTTCGATCGGGCGCACAAACCAGAAATCAACTGTACTCAGCTGATTATCCCTCGATAATGGAAAAGGATACCTTCACGATGGAGCATATCGATGTTTTGTGTCTCAATTTGAGCCAAAATATGTTAGTGAAGCATTAAACGATGATGCATGGGTCAGTGTGATGTAAGAAGAACTCCTACAGCTCAAGAAGTTAGGAGTATGGACCTTGTGGATAAAGCAAAAGGTGCTATGGTAATTGGCACTAAATGGGTACTGAAATGCAAGAAAGATGACCAACTGGTCATAATCTAAAATAAGGCCCGACTTGTAGTACAAGGATTTCAACAAATCAAAGACATAGATTACATTGAAGTGTTTGCACCAGTGGGTAGATGGAAGCAATACGTATATTTCTAGCTTATGCATCCTACATGAAGATCAAAGTCTATCAACTAGATGTGAAGAGTGCATTCCCTCATGTTGAAATCCGTGAGACGGTTTATGTCAGTCAACCCGAAGGATTTGAGGATCCTTATCATCGGGACAAAGTTTATAAGCTAGATAAGGCTCTCTAAGGGCTCCATCAAGCCCCTAGAGGCTGGTATGAAAAAGTCTCAACTCATCTTGTGAAACACGACTTTTGTTGAGGAGTGATTGACTGTACAATGTTCATCTCAGAAAAAGATGGCGACTTAGTATTGGTATAGATTTATGTTAATGAGATAATCTTCGGTTCGAAAAATGAAGAGTTATGTAAAGAATTTGAATCTGTAATGAAAGTAGAGTTTTAGATGAGTGCCATGGGCGAGATGAAGTTCTTCCTTGGATTATAGGTAGATTAGACACCAAAAGGAATCTTCCTACATCAGATCAAGTATGTAGGTGATATCCCTAGTCGATTTGACATTGAGAATGCCTCAGCAGCTAGCACTCCACTTGCCATAAACCATAACATGGCACCTGACAAAAATGGTGATCTGGTTGATGCCACCATGTAAAAAGGAATGATTGGATCCCTCATGTACCTCACAGCATCACGTCCTGATATCATGTACGCGACGTGTCTTTGTTCCAGATATCAGGCGAAACCAAAAGTAAACCATCTCATCGGGATCAAAACGGTTTTCATTATCTGAAGGATACTCCAACACTCGGGTTGTGGTATCCTAATGACCATGACTTTGAGCTTACAACATATAGTGACTCTGATTATGGCGGTTGCAAAATAAATTAAAAGTCAACATCAGCGGGATGTCAGTTCTTTGGTAGACGGTTAGTCACCTGGCAGTGTAAGAAGCAGACCTCAGTTGCTTTGTCAACATGAGAAGCTGAATATGTTGCTGCTGCTAGTCGCTGTTCACAAATAATTTGGATTCAACAACAAGTGTGTGACTATGGTTTGCACTTTTCTAACAATCCTATTTTTTTGGATTTTGTTGCTATTGATGTAACCAAAAATCCAGTCCAACATCCTAAATCTAATCACATTGGTATTAAGTATCACTTTATACGTGACTGTTTTGAAAAGCAATTAATCGATATGGTAAAAATAATACGGATTCTCAACGCACCGACCTCTACACAAAAGTATTTAATAAACCGAGGTTTTTATATCTTTTAGAGGTTAATGGCGTGAAAAAGAAAAGTGAAGTGATTCCAGAAGATGAAAGTTCGTAGTCCGACTAGTGTAGTTATTTTATTCTATTTTATTTCATTTTATTTTCCTGTCTATTAAAATCCAAAAACACAAAAAGTTTTTCGGTTTTAGAATTTTAAGGGGAGAATAGTTTAGTCTAGTATTTCCAATAAGGGATGACAAGCAAAATAAATGCCACAGTGTGTGCGGATGACCACAAATATGAGCAAAGCACATGTAAGAAATGCTAAAAGCAATCAAGCTCATAACTTATGTTGTTGGTGCGTTATGTGCAAAAAGAAAAAATAGATGCTCTAATAAGAAGATAGGTTGTGTGCCTCTTTGATGTGTGGTGGAACTGACTTGAGGATAAGCATAACCTAAATATTCTAGAAATTATTGTTGTTTGCACCTCTCTACTGTGTGATGGCACAGACCTAAGGCTATGCATCTCTTTGAAAGCTCTTAGAATAGTCTCTTCTTCCCCATGCCCATATATCGCTCAAAAATCGCCTGAGGGATGTTGATTACCAAATAAGTGTGAGATCCACAAATGCATGTTGAAATAATTAAACCTAATTCATCAACATTGTAAGTCAAAAGTCTGTGTATGGATTTAAGGGGACAAAATATACTAACAATCATCATGACTACAAATTCTTGAATGTCAAAATCATTGTGTGCATCTTATAGATTTAGTATGATTTCTTGAAAGTGCTTATGACTCTCACATACAACAACAATCTAGCATCAAGGGCATATTAATAAGGGGTTCCCAAACGATTCTGTTATATTTGTATGATTCCATAATGAATCAATCTAGAAATGATCTAATCAACCTGAAGTTGTTGTGCTCAAACCCCAAACAACAAAAATATGTCTTCTTTGTTTTAAGTTTTAAGTTATTTTCTATTTTCTAGTCATTTGTAGGATTAATCGTCGGACTATAAAACTTGACGTATTTTGTGAATCACTTACTAAAATGGGTCACGTCTGAGGTGACCAATCAGACTAAATTAAATGGGTCACATCTGAGGTGACAAATCAGTTTCAAATTAAAAGGATCATGTCTAAGGTGATCAAATGGTGTTAAAAGGTCATAATGTTTATCAAATGTCAGCATTTTAAAGGGTTGAAAGTTTAAAGGGCTCAATCTCATAAGTAAGAGCCCATCGCATGATTGGATCATAGTATGAGCCAATCGCAAGATTTAACCATAAGTATGTGCCAGTCATACCACTGGACCATGAGTATTGAACAACCATGTGACTGGACTACAAGACTGAACCAATCACACGAATGGATCACGGAATATGAGCTAGTCACGTGACTGAACCCCAGTCACACGACTGAAGCATGAGTATGGGCTCAGTCGCATGACTGGAGCATGCGTATGGGTCTAGCCGTACGACTGAACATTAAGATAGTATAAAAGAAGGGTAAGTCGGTCACCTTTCTTACCACCCCTCAAATAATTCAAAACTCGCTCATACGTAGACACCCTGCCAAAATTTCATCTCACCTAGAGATCAATGAAGAGGCTGATGCAACCCAAACATCCAAAGTCTATCATGCATGCCGCACAAGTGCATTGAAGAAGAAGGCTTGGGAAGTTTCACACATGCAACTGAAATATTCTAATTGTGAAATCTTCCAAAGCCAAGACCAATATCTTCCGAAGCCAAATATGAAGTCTTCCGAAGCCTCCGAGACAAAGTCTTCCGAAGCTTCAACTCATGAAGACAAATTTCATCCGAAGACTTTTGACACATGCTTTATATGATGTACTTTTCCTTAAAGCTAGACATCTTTCAGCTGCATCTCTGTAATGTCACCAACTTACATGAGTTGGTGAAAAGGTCCATGCTTTTGGTAACTGTACATTGAGGTCTTGAGTCCGTAACTTTCTACTTCATGTACTTTATCCTTTTTGTAATAGATAAGGATGTGAGCTATGGCATGTCATAATCACTAGCCAAAATGCAATCGGCTTTTTGACTACATAATTGATTTTTTTTTGTGTCTAGTCAATTGTATCCGCTGGCTTTCAATATATAGCCGCTTATAGTATGTAGTATAAGTATCTCATGTTCTTTTATCTTTCTAATATACTGTGTAACACTTGTAATAGAACATAGAGAAAGCAATATAATGCATTCTTGAAAACCATACACTAGTGTTCTCTTGTTTTGTCTCTTATATTACTTGTGTTCTTAGTGTCTCATTTGTGGTTAATCATGTTTACTATTTGATTAACTTTCGTTAATCTCCTCTTTGTTGTGTTGCGTTGTATGTGACCCCCTTCACCGGTCTTACATTTGGTATCACAGCTTTCTGGGCTCTTGATATAAGATCTCACCATTTTAAGATCTCTCACACACACAATATTCAACTTTTCAAATGGCAGCCATTTCTAAGACTGATATGGAAACTGGAACCATGAACAAGTCCCCACTAATCACTCTTGCTGAGTTGATACCTGGTATTTAAGAATGGAAGGTTTCATTAGGTCTCTAGATTCAAGAATGTGGGAGTCTATTGAAAATGGACCTTTCATACCTGGCACCCCCTCTCCTACTGGTGTTGGTATGATCCCCAAGGATGTGGCAACCTACTCGATGAAAATAGGAAGAGAGTAGAGATTGACAGAAAAGCAATGAGAGCCCTTCAAACTGCCATTCCAAACTCTATGTACAGAGGTTTCATGAAGTGCAAAATAGCTAAGCAGTTCTGGGATGCACTGAAATGAGTTATGATGCTTCCTCTGAAGCCAAAAAGAAGAAGAAGATCTCCTGAAGCAGCAGTTTGAAAACTTCACCTTCAAAATAAATGAAACCATGACTCAGCAATACTTGAGGTATGTTAAGATTATGGATACCCTTGTGGATGGAGGAGTTTCTCTTGAGAATAAAGAAATTGCAAGGAAGTTCATGTTCTCACTTCCTAGGATGTGGACACACTACTATGTGGTGATCAAGAGAACTGAAAATCTCAAAACTATTACTGTAACAGAGTTATATGGGATTCTCAGTGGCTACCAGATGGAGATGAACATGCAAGGTTCATCTAGCAACTCCAACAATCAAATGGGTTCAGCCCTACATGTGGTTGAAAGGGATAGCATAGAACCCAAACATCATCTTATATGCTATCCTAACAACTCACAAAGGGTCCTTTCATCACATTCCCAGAGACACCAAGAGAGAACTACACTCAAGGAAGCCCATTCCAAGAGACAAGCTCTTCTCACGCTTTTGTGTCTTCTGATGAAAGCTATGGAAACTCTCTTTTCACTCTTGGGGACCTTGACTGTATTCATCCAGATGATCTAGAATACATGGAAATAGTCCAGCACATGGCTCTTCTCACTCATAGGGCCAGGAAGTTCTACAAGAGGACTGGAAGGAAGTTTCCAAGCAATGCAACCAGGGGAAAGTTTGGCCTGGACAAAGGCAAAGTCAAGTGTTACAACTGTAACTTGATTGGGCACTTTGCGAGAGAGTGTAAGGCACCTAAAACAAGTAGTGGCCAAACACAGTCCAGACCTAACTACACTGACAAAGCTCTCCAGAATGAGAAGTCAAAGCACCAGGTTGCTGTGCTGTTGAAGAAGGAGGCTTTGACTAGAGCTTTCAGGTGGAAGATGCTTCTTCAAACCAAGCATTGATGGCAGATCAGGATGAATCCAAGGTATTGGAACATCTCTGTACTCCTGAATGCATTGCTAAAGTCAATAGAAACAGGTCCTATAACTTGGAGAGGAGATTTGATCTTGAGTCCTTAAACATTTTAAAATCTGATTTTAGAAAGTCTGAAACTGATTATAAATTAAAGTAGAGGAACTAGAGAGAACCATTTCAGTTCTAAAACATGAACACACATTTTTAATAACTCAAATCAAAGATCTCATAACCAAGCAGACTGAGTGCTAGGCTGAGCTTGTGATCAGCAAAGCCAGGGCAGAAAAGAATGTTCTTGAAGAAGAGACCATCAAGAACATGACATCCTCATCCCTGCACAACAAGGCGTGCTATCAAAATGGGTAGGGACTGGGATATAATGAGATAGCTCATCTACACACAATCTTGTCTATGAGACCTCCTAGGTATGGAACTTCTCAAGATGAGCTTCCTCTCATAGATCCTATAAGTGAAGAGGATAAAGAAGAGATAGTGAAGAATTCATCTGTGAAGAGTGAGAGGGGGCTTCTAAGAAGGGCCACTATCCTTCTAAGGAGAAGTCGAAGAGACTGTGATGACTAAGTCCATGAGAAAGAACATGATCAGAAAGAGCAAAAGAAAAGCAAGGAAGGCTCAGGAGATCAAGGATACTTTTGACTCTAATCAGAAACAAGTTTTCATCTCTGCAGGATTTGAGGTAGTAAGGACTGAAGACATCAACCAAAACTATTCAGCTAATAGTTCTGGTTCTTGTTCAAATCATCTCAGTAGCAAGAAGAAGACTACTCTGTTGTGTACCACTACTGCATAGCCTGGACCATCAAACTCCAAGAATAGTTCCCAGCCCAAAGGACTGTCTCAGCATCTGCAAAGATGAAGGAGGAGAAGGGATGTGCCCAAAGACAGTCTTGTTCCCAGCAGAAGACTCTTGTGAAGAAGAAAACGGTGTGTGTCATATGTGAAAGTACCACTCAAATTGTTAAGGATTGTCCATACAATCCTAAAGGTACTGTCTATATGACCAAGACAAAGACATCAAAGAGTTCTATTAAGATTCAAGCTTCCGAAGGAAAATCTGTTTCCTTCGGAAGCTCCAAATCTAAGAAGAAGGCAAGTGGAAAATTACCCTCGGAAGAGTAGTTGGTCTCGGAGAAGGAGTTCTTCCGAAGCACTGAAGTTTGTTGCAGTGTCTGTAGAATCTTCCAAGATTCAATCATCAAAACTTCCAAAGTTCAAAAGTTTCTGAAGTTTTGAAGGTCAAGTCCAAGACTCCAAAGGTGGTGTGGAAGTCTAAGAAAGACCAAGTGATTAAGAATTCTCCATCAACAACAACTAAGGTCCTCTCAACACAACAATAGGATCTATTACTGTTGCATTACCTTCTATTTCTGAGCCAAGACAAGCAAGGCTTGGGTTTCCAAATTTAACTAATCTTTTCTTTGTGCAAGGACAGCTCAAGACAAACAATAATGTCTAGATCATTGATAGTGTTTGTTCCAGGCACATGACAGGCAATAGGTCACTACTCCAAAACTTTGAAAGGATTGATAGAGGACTAGTTGCTTTTGGAGGAGATGAAGGTGGTTACATTTCAAGAAGGGGCATGGTCACAAATGGTGAGCTTAGCATTGAAAAAGTAAACTTTGTCGAAGAGCTTGGGTACAGTCTTCTGAGTGTATCCCAATTTTGTGATCTGAGTCATAACACACACTTTACTAAGCATGAGTGCATTGTTCTCAAGCCTGATGTGGTCATTCCTCATGAGCACATCCTGCTTAGAGCCCTAAGAAAGGGAACATGTACAAGATGGGATTGCAAGAACATCTTCCTTTGGAAAAGTTTTATGCTCTCTGTCTAAAGCCAATAGTGATAAGTCTTTCCTATGGCATAAAAGAATGTGCCATGTAAACTTTAAGAACATGAATAATTAATTAAGAATGATTTGGTAACTGGAATACAAAAGGAAGAGTTTACAAATGATGACCATTGTGTTGCATGCCTCAAAGGGAAGCAACATAAGGTATCTCACGGCCTATGGAAAGGGACTCCATCTCTACACCCCTACACTTGTAACATATGGATCTCTTTGGCCCCACCAGTGTATTGAGTCTAGGAAGGACATCTTATTGTTTAGTGATCACACATGACTTTACAAGATTCACTTAGGTCTTCTTCCTTAGAACTAAGGATGAGACTCTTGAGATTCTAAAGAATTTCATCTTAAAGATTGAGAATCAATCTGATCACAAGGTCAGGATCATAAGATGTGATCAAGGAACTGGTTTAAGAACCAAATTCTTGATACATTTTGTGATGAAGTATTACAAGACAATACAGTGCTCACAAGACTCCTCAGCAAAATGGAGTTGCTGAGAGAAGAAACACGACACTGATTGAAGCTGGAAGAACAATGTTGTCTGACTCTAAGCTGCCTATCACCTTCTGGGCAGAGGTAGTCAACACTGACTGCTATGTGCAGAATAGAGTTTTAGTGGTCAGGACTCATGGCAAGACTCCATATGAACATTGCATAAGAGGAAACCTTTTATTGGTTTTCTCATGTCATTTGGATGTCCATTCACCATCTTGAGTCCTAAAGATCAAATTGCTAAAATTGCTGAGAAAGCAGATGATGGACACTTTATTGGATACTCTTCTCAAGCTAAGGCTTATAGAGTATACAATCTCAAAACTAAAATTGTTGAGGAGTCAGCCAATGTGACTTTCAATGAACACACACCCTGTGTGGTTGGTTCTGATCCTGATTGGCTATTTGATCTTGATTTATTTACCAAACTGTTTTAACAATTCTTCTGAGAATGTTTCATGATCTGTAGAAAATCTAAATACATGTGATCCTGATTCAAGATTTGAGCTGAGAAGATCTTCATGTCACATATCTTCAGCTCCAATTGGAATTACTTCTGAAATGAGGTTTCTATCAGCATAACAATGACAAACTCAGCTGATGCATCTGGGGTGCCTTCAAATTCTAGCTCAGAGGCTCCATAACCAGATAAAAATACCTCAATTGTGGAAGACAACAATGGTGGTGGCGACAATGATCAAGAATTTCTTGATGCTACTAACCACACCATAGATGACAACATCAACGATGTCACACACTGCTTGAATCAAGTTTCTCTTGATAAGTGTGTTGATGTGGTGGGAGAAACATCCATGCCACATCTAAATTTCTCTAATTTAGATCTTTCTCTACAACTTGCTGTGATCCCTCAGCTTAGGATCCACAAGTCTCACCCCACCACAAACGTCATTGGAGATGTTGTCATAGGGGTAAGAACAAGAGGAAAAACCCATGAAGCAAATGCTTGTCTTCACACTTGTTTCTTATCCCAGATGGAGCCAAAGAAAGTTGATGAGGCTCTAACGGATGGAGGTTGGGTTGAGGCTATGCAACAATAGCTGCTTCAATTCAAAAGGCAGAAAGTTTGGAATCTTTGTCTCTTCCTTATGGGAAGACTACCATTGGAATCATTTTGGTGTTTAGGAATGAGAAAGATGATAGAGGCATTATCATCAAGAACAAAGCTAGACTAGTTGTTTAGCACTATACACAAGAAGAAGGGATTGAGTAGACTGATGTCTTTGCTTCAGTAGCAAGACTAGAAGCTATTAGGATATTCCTGGCATTTTCTGCATCCAAGAACTTCAAGGTCTTTCAACTTGATGTTAAATGTGCCTTTCTGTAAGGAGTGATTGATGAAGAGGTATATGTCAAATAGCCACCTGGTTTTGTAGATCCTGATCATCTTGATTAAGTCTGCAAGCTTGACAAAGCTCTTTATGGGCTGCATCAGGCACCCAGGAAGTTGTATGAGACACTGTCTGAGTATCATTGCAAACATGGATATAGGCGAGGTACTATAGATGGAACTCTCTTCATTAAAGGACAGGGAAATGACATTCTTCTAGTTCAAGTGTATGTGGATGACATCATCTTTGGTTCAACTAATCCAAAGCTCTGCAAAGACTTTGAGAAGCTAATGAAAGACAGATTTGAAATGAGTGCTTTGGTGGAACTCAATTTCTTTCTTGGAATTCAACTAAAGCAAGTTGAAGATGGCATCTTCATAAGTCAGTCAAAGTATGTGTAGGACATACTCAAGAGATTCCAAATGACTGATTGTAAGATTGCTAAGATACCAATAGCCAGAAACCACTCCCTTGGACTTGATATTGAGGTGGAGTGTGTAGATGAACACATATACATGGCTATGATTGGGTCTTTTATGTATCTTACTGTTAGCAGGCCTGATATTATGTTTGCTACATGTATTTGTGCAAGATATCAAGCCAACCTTAAGATGTCTCACCTTATCACTGTTAAGTGGATTCTTACATACCTCAAAGGTGCCTTAACACTTGGTTTATAGTACCCAAAGAATCCTGACTTCAATTTATATACTTATACAGATAGTGAATATGGTGGTTGCAACATGACTGCAAAGTCTACATCTAGGGGATGTCAGTTCCTTGGTGGAAGGGTTGTCTCATGGCAATGCAAGAAACAATATTGTGTCTCTACATCAACTGCTGAAGCTGAATACATTGTTGCTACAAGTTGTTGTGCTCAAGTACTATGGATTCCGAATCAAATTCTGGACTATGGGTTAAACTTCAAGGAGACTCCCATTCACATAGACAACAACAGTGCTATTTTAATCACAGAAAATCTTGTGCAGCACTCAAGGACCAAAGACATCAATATTAGGTATCATTTAACAAGAGATAACCGTGAAAAGGGATTAATTAAACTAGTCAGAGTTCACAAAGATGAACAAGAAGCTGATCTATTTAGAAAGGCTTTTGATGAACAGTGATTTAAATATCTAATATCAACTATTGGGATGATCAACTTTGAGTGGGTTTTTCTTAAAACTAATTCTTATTATTTCTTAAAATATGTGTGTCCTAAATTGTCTAGTTCATCACTTTCACAAGCTCCTGTTTTCTCTGGATAAAATATCTTTTTGAAGATTTTCCTTAGATTTTAGACAACTTTTGATCCTTCAGAAGTTATGCTTTTAACTTCGGAAGCAAATCATGACTTCAAAATAAATAAATGTCTAAGAAATTGACCTTCAGAAAAGGTTTTCAATCTATCTTTCGAAGCTTAAACACTTGTCTCAAACACTTATTCATTTTAAAGGAATGTTTTCTTCCGAAGCAAAATTAACTCTGAGAAGCTTTGTATTTTATATACAAAGCAATCAAGTTTTAATTTCTCTTTCGAAGCAAAATTTTAAAAACTCTCAGGAAATTCTTCCAAATCATTTTAGCTTCGAAAGCTTTTTAATTAAAACTTCCGAAAATAATTTACCTTCAGAAGCTTTTCGACTTCCAAGAAAACTACTTTTTGAGCAAAAGTAAATTACTTTTTCAGAGGTGGGACTGACATCCGCATTTCAGAGTTTATTCTCTTTCATTAAACTTTATGTGAAATCCTTTTCACATATATACCCAACGGTTTCCCCCTCTTTCTATCATCTGTTCTTCCTGCAAACATAAAACCCAAATTTCTCTCTAAATTTCTTTCTTCCTTCTTTCTTCATCTTTAAGCTACCTCACAATGGCCAATCTCGCTCAGAGAAATGATCCCAACTTTACCATGCAGCTACACAAGCAACCTAATCAGGTTGCTCTGTTAAGCTGTGAGAAAGATCCTCATTTCTCAAAGGTTTGTTGTTTCTTATCTTTGTCAAATTACCTCACTTCCCTAACCATGATCCTCCACTCTATGTGGATCATCTGCTTGACTTTTAGAAGACATGCCAAGAGGCCATAATGGATGGGTTGAAGGCACTGTGTGCCACAGTGCAGGGAGAACAGTCTTCATCACTCCGGCCATCATCAACATGCATTTTCAGCTGAATGAAGAAGAAGGTGAGGTGTTCTTCCCAAAGGAAGATATTAATCATTCCTTTGAGCAGATGAGATAAGAGGGAGATTTCTCTGTAAAGACCTTTAGGAAAGGGAATGTCTTATCCCGGTGGAGAATCCAGCTCCATGTGGTCATCCACAGCTTGTCAAACAAGCATGGTGGATGGGACCATATTCCTGAGGATCTCTCCTTCATCATCCATGGAATTATTCAAGGGGTTAAGTTCATGTATTCTCAGTTTGTTTATACCAATTTCCTTGTTAACTTATAGTCCTTATAATATTACATGTTTCCTAGATATGTCTAGTACATTCTTAACTGTGAACTGGGCTCACAGTTAAGGGAAACCGGTAACATTCTTAAACTGGGACACATGAAGCCCGGCATGTTTAAATTACTGAGAAAGCCCATTGTTAGCTTCTCAGGGGTAGAAACAGCCCTAGTCCCAAAAATGTTAGTGCTCATTGCTCAAGGTGACAACCTAGCAACACAAGCTAGTGTTGGAACCACACCTACTGTTTCCTTACCATCTCAACAGCCTCAAATTACATCACTTACCAAAGAAAATCCAAACGAACCCCTACTCAGTCTATGGAGGTCCCCATACACTCACCCTTATAGGCAGAAGTGTACACTAGAGCTCCCACTTCTTCTGAGGAGCAGACCACTCCCATCTCTTCAAGGATTAGTGCTGAGGTACCTCATACTTAACCTGATGAGCTCATTATCCCAACTGCCTTAAGCCATCACTCTAAGTCTCAACACTCAAGTGATTAACCTTCAGGGGACAGTTACCATCCCCAGCCTATAGATCTCAACCAACCAATTCCCAACCTTGATTTCTATACTGATGAAGATCTAGGTTTCAGTGAGTACCATAATTCTCTCTTCTTTTCCCCTACTCAAAGAGAGATGAGTGCTTCTGAGACTCCTATTTCTAGCCCCCATCAGTCACCTACTACGAAGGTTGACACGTCTGAACCTGTTTTGGATGTCCATATGGAAGAGGCTCTCACTTTTGAAAGTGATTACATCATTAAGACCTCAACCATGGCAACTCAACCCACTGTCATCTCAACTGAGACTGCAAGTGAGCAAAGAAATCCAGCAGCCAAGAACCTGCAGCTGGTGGAGAGTGAGAGGACTTTGGTCCAATCATCTCATCCCCCACTGATTTTTCTGATGAAGATAAGGGGAATCTAAGAGTAAAGGTGCACAAACTGTCTAAAACATGCACTTATTTAGTCTTAAAGGGCAGTCACCTTGAATCTCTAGTGACTACCTTAGACAACAGGGTCAATGATCAGCAACTTGAGATTTCGTATCTTTAGGAAAAACTAGCTGGTAAACGCTTAAGAAGAGCTCAATTAGGAGCACAAGAACCTATGGATATGATTGACCTGTGTTCCAACTCACCTATGCAAGCGGGTGATGGTACCAAAAAGGGGGAGAAAGTCATTATAGCTACCAAACCTTGGAGTTCTTCAAAGAGTTGACATTGAGGACTCACCATCCTCATTGCAAATGTTCATTCTTAGAAACCTCCTCAAAGTCACATTGATGTGGACTACACACACTCCTTCATACAGAGTCTATTTGAGGATGGGATACCAAGTGCAATGTCATTTTCACCATCTTCCAATAATATCATTGGGTGGATGTATGACAGCAATAGGAAAGCCCTAATCATCATAAGAGTTCAAGGGTAGTAAGAAGTCTTAAATTTTTAGACTTTGAACTACTATGAAGTCTGGATCTAGTCAACATGCCACTTGTCAATCCAAGAAAATCAAGACAAGCTCATAGTTTGGCTCTAAGAATCCAAGATAGGATCACTATAGAGTTCAGCTTCAGAAGGAGACTCAGTCAATCAGGCAATGCAATCGGTCAACTGGATGTTGAGGTAGACCCTAAAATTAGTTTCATAGAGTAAACCTTGACTGAAGGCCCAGTGGCAAAACCTAAGAGCCCTTCTCATCATCATCAACTGCTGCAGAGATTCACATTCCTTTTGAGACACCTACTGGTGAAGGCACTTCTCAACCTCTCTCTTGCCAGAGCTCAGAAGCTGCATCAAGCAATGAAGGCCAAAGCTCTCTCCACCCTGAGTCACAAAGGTTTGTGAGTGACAACGGGAAAAGAAAGATGACATCTAAGGAGATTGGGAGGAGGAGAGACAGAGTAAAAGGAGGCTGAGGGGAGAAAGTTCATCTTCTAAGTCTATAAGACTCATGTACTCTGTTATTAGGGCTGCCCCCAGACCAGTTACTCAGAATGGAGAGTTAAGGGTAGTCAGGATAAACTATCTGCAAACAAGGAACTATGACATAGACAATGTCATCTCTCTTCCCTTGGAAGAGCTAAATGAACTGGTTGACCTGGAAAGGTCAAGGGAGAAGAAGGAGGCAGAAGATGCAGAACTTCTAGTACAAATCAAACAGAGAGAAGAAAGAAAAGATTGTATAAACATGTGCCTACCCTCTCCCCAGTTCAAGAAAGTCCTACGCAAGAGGATGTGGTTCAACAAGAACATCAAGTAGATAAAGAAGAAGATGGGATCATGATGATCAACTACTTGAATGCCACAGGCCTTTATCAGGCAGAAGCACTTCTTCCCTTGTCTTATGACTAGTTGAGTTTGAGTATTTCAAACAACATGAACTTGAGATAGTCAGAGAGAGAAAGACAACTAAAAGGAATCTAAGGGAAGAAGCTACTAATCAAGAGCCATCATCCAGAAAAGTATGAAGAGGTCTGTTGACAGGCAGAGGATGATGAGCTTCTTGAAGCTATATGGATTCTATGGAAGGAGACTTGGCCCCATTTCTCTATCCATGATGGATGAGCATATCAGGGTGATAAAGAAGAACATAAGAAGGGGAGAGCTCATTGATTTACACTTCCCTCCAAGTCAAGCCCCACCTGATGTGGAGGTTAAGGTTAAACAACCAGAGACAACACAACTTGGACCTCTTATTGAACCTCAGCATGCTTCATCTTTTGATCCACAGCAGGGTCAACCTCCCTCTCCTTCTGAGCCTAAGAGAGAGGAAGTCCCAACTGAGAAAGACAATGAAGATCAATCTGGTACTCCAGGCCAGTCTTCTCATTTCAAATATGTAAACAGAATGAAGAGGATGGCTTCTAAACCAAAGCAAAAGAAAAAGAAGACTGTACCCTCTTCTAAACCCCAGGATGAGTCAGAACATCCTAAATATGTGCCCCCAGAGGATGCCCAATCAACTCCAATATCAGTAGCTCCTCTAGTATCAGGAAGAGCCATCTTGTCCTGGACATACAACACAAATCCAGAAAGATGGCATGCCATTAGAGAACAACGCACTGAAGACATTTACACATGGCAAGATATGTTGTAGTTGCCTCTACATGATCTCTTTGATATGAGAAGACATTTTAATAGTTTGAAGGATCTTGATCATCTCATGAAGAAAGGGCTGGTTATCATTCTAGTGTGAAGTGTTGATATCTGAATTCTATAAGTGTTTTGGTAGCATGAACCTAGGGTGATTTTGTAGCGATTAATGAAGAGGCTAATGCAACCCAATCATCAAAAGTCTATCTCGCATGCTGCATAAGTGCATTGAAGAAGAATGCTTAGGAAGTTTCACACATGCAACTAAAATATTCTAAGTGTGAAATCTTCCAAAGCCAAGACCAATATCTTCCGAAGCCAAAGATGAAGTCTTCCGAAGCCTCAGAGACAAAGTCTTCCGAAGCTTCAACTCATGAAGACAGATTTCTTCCGAAGACTTTTGACACATGCTTTATCTGATGTAATTTTCCATAAAGCTAGATAGCTTTTAGCTGCATCTCTATAATGTCACCAACTTACATGAGTTGGTGAAAAGGTCCATGATTTTGCTAACTGTACATTGAGGTCTTTAGTCTGTAACTTTCTACTTTGTGTACTTTATCCTTTTTGTAATAGATAAGGATGTGAGCTATGGCATGTTATAGTCACTAGTCAAAAGGCAATATACCTTTTGACTCTACAATTGATTTTGTTTGTGTCTAGTCAATTGTATCCTGCTGGCATTCAAAGTATAGCCAACTATAGGATGTAGTATAAGTATCTCGTGTTCTTTTATCTTTCTAATATACTTTGTAACACTTGTAATAGCACATAGAGAAAGCATTATACTGCATTCTTGAAAAACATACACTAGTGTTCTCTTGTTCTGTCTCCTATATTACTTGTGTTCTTAGTGTCTCATTTGTGGTTAATCCCGATTACTATTGGTTAATCTCCTCTTTGTTGTGTTGTGTTGTAAGTAACTCCCTTCACCGGTGCTGCAATCTACAGGTATTGTGGGACAAAAATCAATCAAAATGACCACTGAAACCAAAACCTAAATGACCAAATCGCCTAAAAGCAAGAAATCTATAAAAATCTTAAAATAGACCATTAAATGGACATAATCATTGAAATGAAGGAAATTAAGTGATATTTAGAGTTCCTGTAAATTAAATGAGTCTAAACATGACAACTAACCTCAAGATTTGACCAAGATTCAGGGTCAGAGTGTCACACAGAGCCTTCTCTGAATGGACACTCTGAATGAACTTCAGTCGCATGATTGTGCCAAGCGCAAGATTCATTCATACGATTGAATCATTCAGTGGCTCAGTCGCACGACTTACTGAACCGCATGGCTTACCACACGACTAACTTCAGTCGCAAACTCAATCGCACGACTGAACTCAGTCGCATGCTCAATCACAAGACTGAACACAGTCGTATGGTTCAATCGCACGATTGAACCAGTTTGATCGAAAACAGTTGAAGTGTCAAATGTCATCTCTAATACACATGTCTAATGTATATGTTTATTGTGTTACAAAAACATGATTGATAGATGGACCATTACCCCCAGGCACAACATTTGTCCCTACTTGGATGACACCACTAGGAATGCTTCTGAGTTTCCTGGGATCATTGCATTTCTTAGGAGATCGGGGATCTCCAAAGCTATTTTGACACCATGCACACCTTATAGATCCATGTAGCAGGCATTTTGGGAAAGTGCCAGGGTTGACAGTTCAGCTGAGCCACACTTTATAGGGAGCTTCATATTCGGTCAAGAGATCGAGATTACTGAGGATGACTTGAGACGGGTCTTAGGTCTGCGTGAGGATGGAGCCCACCCAACTAAGCTACATCCCCTAACGGTCCAAGGATGCTTTTTGTGGATTAAGTACGCTGGTGACATAAATGTTGGTGTATTGAACAAGAGTAACATCTGCCCACAATTCATATATTTGGCACATGTGGTCATTAAATGTATAAGCCACCAGGTGGGGAGGATTTGACAAAATGTCCGACCAAATCCAGAACTCATATGTTGCACTCGTACTGAACCATCCGTTTAGCTTTTCACGCATGATCCACTCCTGCTTCATACAGAACCTCGAGGAGAAGGGAAACGAACGCTTCTGTATGTACCCACGGTTTCTACAAATGATTATTCATGTGAAGTTTCCTATGCTGCCAAAGGAGAAAGATGTTGATGCAGTGGTGCATAAGGTAATGGGTGATACTACTTTGGATAGAATGAATGTATACTAGGGAAAGCAAGTGAAACCCTTGGTGACGAGACTATATGGGCACCTTGCCCGAGAAGACTATGTGGCGCCTGCTAGGAGGAAGTGGCGTCACAATGATAGTGACTCCAACGTCGAGCCCATCATGGCACCAACTAAAGAAGACGACGACGAAAATGATGACCAAGGTCAAGGTGGTGATGCACCTGGTGCAACTGAAGGGGCTGCCTTCCACCAAGACTTCATGGTTGAACAATATGAGGAGTCAGATGAAGAGCCTCTGGTGAGGACTGTTGGGAGTAGGGTCGTGGCCACAAGAAAAGGCATAGAGGCGGTAAGGGGACGGTAGGCTGAGTCTACGGGTGTTGTTGATGACAATACTGATCCTACATTAACCCCGAACCAGTCTAGAAACCAAGGGGGAGTGCCTATTGCTAAGGGCTCTAGGAAGAAGAGGGTGGCTCATCCCCACGAGAAGAAGAGCAAGAGGCCAATGATTATGGTGATCATATCTCCTGCCACTACCACAACCACCACCACTACCACTTCCACCACCACTATCACAGCTACCACCACTACTACACCACATATCATCACCCCCAAACTACTACTACCACTACGACTCCTCCCGATACTACTATCTCTCATCCTACTACCACTACGACAACCACTCCACCACATCCCACACACATTCCACCTCTATTATTCACCTCATCTACCACAACGAGTCACCAAGTGGTCCTCTCAGACACACTCCATTCATAGCTAGACACACTCTACCCCATATTGGGTTAGAGGAACAACTGGCGAACCTAAACAACACTGTACTTAGGCTGCTGGCCACAAATGAGCTTTGGGCTTCTCAGTTACACAAGATAATGGAATTTAATGCTGCTCAAGCCAAGAAGATTAGGGAGCTTAGTGAGAAGACAAACCTGTATGAGAGAGCTCTAAGCCGAGCCCACCATGCACTAAAAAGTCAAGATGAGCTGGTGTTGGCTTTAGTGAAAAGAATAACAGAGCTGGAGAAGAAAAATAAGAAGATTATGCTTAAGCTCAAGGGGTGAAAGAGTGAGCCTCTAAAGATGAAGGATGGTGATGGTGATGATGATGAAGATGATGATGATGAGGATGAAGATGAAGATGATACTACAGAAGATGTTGAGGAGGGAGGATCGAGCTGAAAAGATCAAGATGAGGATGATGACCAGGAAGGTGATACATCTGCATCAGCCTCTAATCCTCAAACTCAGGAGAGGTGAACTAAAAGGAACCAAGATCAAAGAGCCTCATCCTCTGCTCCTCCTGTTGAAGAACCTACTATTCAAGACAAAAATGAAGCTCAATGAACAAACGAATATGATGTCCAACCCCTTCAGCAGGTCAAGTTTCAATTAACCATGATTCTTGACTTGCAATGGAAAGTCACAAGGTCTGTGAGATACACTCTCGAAGAATGAGAAATCATTCATGATTTGATCGATGACCAGCTAGCTGAGATATTCCGACTCAATCCTGATGAAATTGTCAAAGATGCTCCGGTAGTCGATGTACTGAGTGATGAGGAGCTACTGGATGTTGATGAGATTGAGATTGAGGATGTTTCAACTGAGCATTAACGAGAGTACGCTGACCATGAAGGCAATGGAATACCCAACTTTGGGTGATACTTTTGGCAGTGCTACATTTGAGAAGCTGGAGGAAGTAGAGAAAGAAAAGGAGAAATCAGAAAGCTAAGTCCAAGCTTCGGACGCCAATTTCGAATTGAAGAAAGTTGAATGGGCGGCTTGTTTTGCTGAAATGAAAGCCCAGGGGGCACCTTCAAAGCAGAATGCCTACACCAAACTATACAGAGTTAGGAACATCAGAAGGTGTCTGGAAAAATCATTGCATGGGCTTATTTTAAAGACTTGAATGTCTATGCTGTAAAGAGAGAAAAGGGGATTGAGTACTTGAGATATCCTCATGATGTGAAGACTCTCCCTGGTTTTGAGCTCAACTGACTGACTTGTTTAGATCTGTTGTATACTAATGCAAGGAAGATGTCAGGTTGGTTTGAGGCTGCGTTGAAGAAAGAATAGCACACATGAGGTGGGTAAACTTCAGACGTCAATAACCAAAAAGGTACATCCGTAGGTGCGAAGTGGACCCTATATCTGGGAAGCCGAAAGTAGTGCTGAAGTGGAGTCACTCCACACTGTCAAAGATTCCCTTACGGTAAATACCTCAGGACTTCACTCCACACTTCAATGGTGGTATTATGATTGGACGACAGGGTATTTGACCCAATGTGACTTACCAACTTGTCTGCTGAAGATGTCTATGACTTGGGTTGATGAAGAGTGAGATTTTTACTATGAATCGAATATGGTAATCAAGTTAGTGATTGAATGGCAGAAACAAACAATCAAAGAGCACTCAATGCAAGAAAGTTACTCATAAATGCTTTTGTATTGTATATATGAAAGTTGATAAATTACAGAGATTAATTAGGACAAAGATTCTCTCTCAATGAGCCATCATCTCATGTACGAGGTATCTATTCTATTTATAGGCAGACAGATGCCTTTTTACAAAATGACTAAACTACCCCTAACCTATTACATAAGAACCAGTCCAAGTCTTCATCTGAATCTTTGCTTGTTCATCCGCATGGACAAATGCGGATGAGT
The DNA here is from genome assembly GCA_025506515.1 of Flaveria trinervia. NCBI lineage: Eukaryota > Viridiplantae > Streptophyta > Magnoliopsida > Asterales > Asteraceae > Flaveria > Flaveria trinervia. The sequence continues at coordinate 45,496,576 of CM046444.1, forward strand.
TAACTTGATCAGCATTTCTTCACTTGATCATCCACATTAGTATGTTGGTCATCCGCATTGGTTAATGCGGATGAACAAATACTTATGTGCATTTGTTCGGTCATCCGCATTTGTCGAATGCGGATGAGCAAAGTCTTGTCCGGATTAAGTTTTAGTCTTCTACATTAGTCAATGTGGAAGAGTAAATACTTGTCTGCATTAGCATTATGTCTTCCGCATTGACAAATGTGGAAGAAAACACATTCTTTTCCTTAGTATAATTTCATCCGCATTTGTTCTTGGACTTGAGGGATTCTAGCAAAACAACTATCAAATCACCCATTGAGTTATACTCCCCCTAAGGATTATACAGCCTAGTTTTCTTCAATGTTTGGGAGGTGATTGATGTTGTAAGGATTATGCTGGGTCTTCTAGGGTAAAATGAATGCAGCTTTAGTAGGATCCAGGATAGCTTTCATATTCACACAATCTGTTTCTTTCTGACATCTTGTCTCTGCTTAGCACATGAGTCTTCATCTTGCTCATGTTGTAGATGGCTTCCATTGGCAGCTTCTTCAGTGAAATAGGCTCCTAAATAGAAATTGTAGAAAGTCCATCTCTATGAATCAGTAACCTCCCCCCACATCTACCTGAAGTTTTACAATATTCCCAAGCTACAATGGTGTCTTCTTCTTCTATCTTTTGTCTGTTTTAGTTCTTATCTCATCATAGGCTAGGTTTAGCAGCTTGATGCACTTTAGAAAAAAGTGCATATCTAATTCTCCCAATTTATTATTTAATTCCCCGAAGTGTCTGTGTATGTGTAGTGGATGTATGATTCATCAAGCAATCTAACCTCATATCCACTGAATAATCTGATTTCAGCTCCCTCCTTACCTCCGCACTTCCTTTCAATCACCATCTTATATTTTTTCTCATCATAGTACACATTTAAGATGGGTGTGGAGGAATGAGTACCAGATACCATTTTCCTCCCTAGTGATTCTGTTGGCCTCACCTTCAGCTCAAGGAATACAATCACTTCTGCTTGCATCTTTTTCTTCTTCTCAAGAGGATTGACAAATGTTTTATCTTTTCACATGCATATTGTCTTTAATAAATTGAATTTGTCTGGTCTTCTCAATATCTTAAGTATGTTCTTAAATTCATATCCCCTGAACATAACTGTATGATTGATCAGTTCAAGTTGATCTAGTTCCTTTAAATCATGAATCTCTAGGGCATGTACAAGAGCTGAGTACTCTGTAAAGAATTGTACTAGCCCTGAGATCCTTCTCACATGAACATATTCCATGTATTGTCATACTTCCAAGCAATTATCTTTTGATCAACTTTGCCCATGGGAGTAGACACCCTTCTGATCAGCTCTGCCATGGTCAATCCTTCTTGTAGTTTCAACTGAGATGGGTTTGCAAACCATTCAGGGTACTTCTATAGTACAGGAGCCAGTAGCTCTTGGTCTTTTTGATTGAGCATCATGTCTTGAGCTGATACTCTATTTCTTGGCTTAGTGCTTCATAATTCTTCGTCTAGCTTTTTAAGTTTTTCTTTCTTCTCATTAATTAGTTGAAGAGTTGCAGCCCTTAATGAGTTGGTTTTCATGTTCCCAATATTCCTTCTTGTGAACCCTTGACTTGAAAGATAGTCCTTCATTTCCTTATCTGAGATACTATAAAGATCAGGAAATAGTGGTTTACGCGCGTTGGAAGATTTCTTCATATAATGACAATTTAGGCAGAGGAGCTTTCCTTGGAAAAGATCTTTCATACTTAGTATATTTCTTCATAGGGAAATTTTTGGTGCAAAATCCTTTCTAAGTGCTGATTTCTCATACTCAGTTTCAACACTTGGATCCAGTGGCTTGTTCATCTCTTCTTCTTCTTGATTCCTTCATATGTGATCCCAAACACTTCATCCGGATCATACCCAGGATTGATCAAGAACATGGCTTTAATCATTAATCATCAGTTTGAGCCTTAGACACCATTTCTTCAACTGGTTTTTCAAGCTTTGAAGGACATCCATTCAACATCCTATGTAACATCATATCGTCCAGCAATCTCTCCTTCTTCTAAATCAAGTACACAAGCTAATTTCTTCAATTGAGCTTCAGCCTGCTCATGCTCTTCAAGAAATTCAGCAATTGATGCAAAGCTTCTTGGGTCATCTTTTTGTTTCTTAAATATCTTCTTCAACCACTGGCCTGTTACCTTAGCCTTTTCAGCTAAATATTTTCTTTTTCTTGAGTAAGTTTGAAGTTGTGGGCTTGAAATTTTAGCTTTTTCTACCACTTTAGGTACTTTTTCAGGTGTGATTGGCTCTTGATCTATAATTTCAATTTTCTCCTCTTCTTTCTTTTCTATTTCTTTTTCCTTTCTTTTCCTTTTCACACATCTCTCTTATTGCTTCTTTCTGTTCTTCAGATAAAGACACAGCAGGGACAATTTGCATGGTCAACTCCTTCTCCAACGGAACTGGTGATTTAAGGATGAATACAATAGGCTCTGAATCAGTCCTTTGATTGTTTACAAATTCCCAAAAGTCATCATCTATACTGAATTTTTCAGATGAAAAACTGTCTAATGCACTACAAAGTTCCTTAAATTCAGCTTTCTTAGTGTGAGAATCATGTGTGTTTCCAGAGTAGATCAACATGTCTAGACTTTGTTCCTCATGCCTTGTTTGACTTGTATCTTCTTCTTGTTCTTCATTCTCAGATACAACCTGATTTTCATCATTTTCATCCTTTTCTTGTTTATTTTTCATTTCATCAAAAACAACATTTCTTTGAATCTCAATTACCGCTCATGTTCACATATCCTTTTGTTTTGTCTTTGAAGCTCTTTTTTCAAGACTAGAAATGAGTTCTGCTTGTTCCTCATGATATTCTCTTGTTCCTGATGGGTTTGTAAGAACACAAAACATAGTTTAACCCGTTAAACTTTCTGAAAATGCAGCGGAATAACAACATTATAAACATACTTATAAGCTGAAAAATATGTTCTTTAGGTGACCATATAAATGTATAAAGCAAACCCAAAATCAAAGGATCTTAATATGTGAATAAGCAAGCTATGAACACAAAAACAAGCAAAATGGACAGTCATAAACAAGCTGCCATAATCTAACCTTTCAACAGCTCAAGACGTGGATGAATGCTTCCAAAGGGGCTGCCAAACCGTAGATGAGATGAAGATGGAGATGCCCAAAATCGGCCAGACTCCAAGAGAAGGAGCCCTCAAGCTTGTATACCCCAAGCCTCCTTGCAAACAACTCTTCTTGCTAGGGAGATAACACCAAAATCGACCACAAAACCCTCCAAACTTGCCGCGTGGCCGAGAAGTTTTAGAGAGAGAGATGTTTTTGTGTGTGTTGCATGCAATGAGATTGGATGAGATATTTTTGAGTCTCCAAGACTAGTTAAATGTATATGTTAGTTACAAGACAAAAGGGCCAATGAAAGACAAGGGGGGGTGGCCAAATTGATTCAAAAGGTTCCCCTTTTTAAACCAAGCATACACATATTAAAAAAAGTCTTGTAACTAGACATATAATTAACCACTTAATTGTATGTATAATTAATATAAGTTATACATTAAGCAATTAACTTATAAATTTCATTATTATTTGGTGTTATCTAACTTATTTAAATAACACTTCAAAAATATTATTGAACAAATATCCTATAAGTTGTTCCCACTCGTATGCAACTTGTTTAGAAAACTCATTTTCTAAATTGGTGTAAATATTTATTGCATGATCATATCATCAATTAAATATTAATTTGTGTTTGCTAAGCTTGTTATTGTGTATAACTCGACTTGCATCATAACGTACTATCCGCATCAATATTCTACGTGTCTTGGGCACATAGAATCCTACAATCTCCCACTTGCCCAAGATTCATAAAGATTGATGCAAGCAGTAAATACCGCCTAACAACGGTTTACTACCCTTAATATGCATGACTTATAGCCATTCAATAACATCATCTTATTCAAGTATCCTACTTGAAATGATTTAGGTAAATCAATCATCTATCCTTTTGTTACAGATGTCATGTTAAATCCAAGAACACAGAGTGATCATTCCTTGTTGATTTAACTTATCAGGCCTTAGACATCTAACTCTCAACGAATAAGAGGAACAAATTCCATCTTGACTACATACGTTTCTCACAAACACCTCGTGTCATACCTGAAGATACCCTTATGTGTTGTACACTATTTCAGGACAGTGAAGAATTAGCTCAAGGTATAATACTTGGTGAATATCAAAACCCAATATGTATCTCATGTCGGAGGATACCAAATGATATTCGCCTTTACTCAAATTTACTTATGATCAATCAATAAGATTCCATGTTGTAAAATTTGAGATGCGGGTTATTCCAATATTGTGTCCCACAAATATCTATGAAGCTTGGTAGCACCCATTGCTCTATATTCATCCTTTGAATATCAACCAATCCAAGTTCATAATAATCTTACCCTCACACTTGTTCCCACAAGTATGAACGACTACGACATTTAGAGTAAATAATTACTCATGGATTAAACATGCTAAATTGGAACATTAATTGAAAATTATAACCAAATAATTTTATTCAAATAATAAAGAGTTCCACATATCCAAATACAAAATTTAAAAATCAAATCCAATCATTAGAATATCGAAGTCCCATGGCACAAGTATGACCTTCATGCTTTGCCCTTTCAAGGAGCATCGTGAGAGGATCCATAATGTTTTGATCCGTGTGAAGTTTGCGAATACATATCTTTCCCTTTTCAACCTCATCTCGTATGTAGTTGAATCTCCGCTCAATGTGCCTTGTTTTTTGATGAGCATGAGGTTCCTTGAATTGAGCAATCGCACCCTCGTTATCACAAAAGATCTCAAGGCGGTCCTGAATGGAAGGGACAACCCCTAGATCGGCAATGAATTTCTTCAACCATGCAGCTTCTTGAGCTGCCAATGAGGTGGCAATGTATTCTGATTCTGTAGTTGATAGAGCCACCACTTCCTCTTTGGAGCTCTTCCAAGAGACCGCTCCTCCATTCAGAATGAAAATATATCCCGATTGTGACCGAGAATCATCACGATCGGTTTGGAAACTCGCATCCGTGTAACCTTTTACAACAAGTTCCTCATCACCAGATCCATAGATTAGGAACAATCTCTTGTCCTCCTTAGGTACTTAAGTATGTTCTTAACAGCCATTCAATGACTATTTCAGGATTTTGCTGGTAGCGACTTGTCATGCATAAGGTGCATGACACGTCCGGTCGAGTGCATATCATTCGATACATGATGGATCCAATAGCAGATGCGTATGGGACTGCCTTCATTTTATCTTGCTCATCCTTTGAGCTAGGACATTGAGTCGTACTCATATCGTTCCTCTTTGAATAGGTACGGTACCTTTCATAGAGTTCTCCATCTTGAACCTTTTCAAGATCTTATCAAGTATGCACTTTGATTCAAACCAATCAACCGCCTTGATCTATCCGTATAGATCTTTATTCCCAGAATATAGGCGGCTTCTCCAAGATCCTTAATGAAAAACACTTCCAAGCCAGGTTTTTACACCTTCCAAGTTGGAATGTCATTTCCAAATAGTAGTATGTCATCAACATACAATACTAGGAAAGTTATTGTGCTCCCACTAGCCTTCTTATACACACAAGCCTCATCAGCATTTTTGATGAAGCAAATTCTTTACTTCCTCATCAAAATGATGATTCCAGCTTCTCGATGCTTGTTTTAATCCATAGATTTTCTTTCTTTAACTTGCATACTTTATTATGGTTTTGGATCGACAAAACCTTCAGGCAGAACCATATAGACATCTTCCTCAAGATATCCATTAAGGAAAGCGGTTTTGACATCCATTGCCAAATCTCATAATCATAATGAGCAGCTATGGCACACAATATCCTTAAATACTTTAGCATCGCAATAGGTGAGAAAGTTTCATCATAGTCAACCCCTTAGTTTGAGTGAAACCCTTGCTACAAGTCTAGCTTTATAAGTATCCAAGTTTCCATGCGTATTGGTTTTCTTCTTGAAAAACCACTTGCTTCCAACTACTTTGGAACTAAGAGGTGGTACAACAAGTTCCCAAACTTGATGTCATACATGGATTGCATCTCAACGTTCATGGCCTCAAGCCATTGTCACAATCCAATTTGGACACTGCATCATGGTATGTGGTTTTCATCTGATCTACCACATAGCATCGATCCATGAAAAATCCTTATCTTTCAGGTGGATTACTAATTCTACCACTTGTGCAAACATTTTGTGTGTATTGATCAACAATTTGCTCATCCTCAACATCCTCATGTTGAGTGCTAGTTTCAACCAAACGTGCATCAGGTTGTGGTTCTTGATCCTCCTCAAGATCCACTGTTCTACTGCTAGTTCCTTCCATAAGGAACTTTGCTTCTAAGAACTCACCCTTTCTCGCAACAAACACCTTTTTCCAGTGGATCATACAAATCATATCCCATAGAATCTCTAGGATATCCAATAAAGATACACTTGGTGGGTCGGACTTCCAATTTGTTTGGGGTGGGAGTCTTAACGTAAGCTCACAACCCAGACCCTTAAGTATGATAGGATGGGAACTCTTCCATGCCATATCTCAAAAGGTGTCCTTTCCCCTTTTTGGTTGGGGCCATATTTAGAATACGGGCTATGGATAGGAAGGCGAACCCCCAAAATGATAGAGGTAATGTGCTTCTAGGCAGCTCTCTACAGAACAACGAGGATTCCCATTAAAGATCTTACTCTAGATGATGACGATTATAAGAAATCAAGATTGACCTTAAGCATATTCCATCCTCACTCAAGCACTTAAGATGGATGTGCTTAAAAGGCTGGAGAAGTATGGAACTGCAAAAGAGTTGGGATGCTTTGCAAATTATGTGAAGGAAGTAGTGAGGTTGCTGAAATCAATCGAGACAAACTAATAAATCAATATGAACCTTCCATCATTTCAAAGGGGAATCAATTTCTAAAGAATTGCACAGATTCGTGCATTAGTAAATGATTTGGAGATAATGGGAGTGACTTACAAATCAAAAGACCTCAACAAGAAAATGTTACATAGTCTTCTAGAGCATTAGAAACAAAACGTAACAATGCTGAAAAATACTCTTGATTTGGAGAGTACCACTCTTGATATAATGATTGCAAAAATTGAAGCACTGGAACTTGATGAAAGAAGCAGGAATATTGGAGGACCAAAGTTTGTGAAGCCTATAAGTTTCCATCTGAAACTCATTATGTTGAGAATGCCTTCATCACTGAAGAGGATGACTTTCTGTCATCTGGAGATCAACACAAAACCACTGGATTCTTTGCAGCACACTCAATTAACAGACCATCAGCATCAGCATCAGCATCAACATCAACCAATCAATCAAGAGGATTCTCTTCTGTCTCTGCCACCCTACTGATGATCAAAAAATAGAAGAACAGAAGGCTACATATAATGCCTTTGTAGCAAGTTTTGAGGCGTATTTGGGAGGAAGACTGACTTCTGCTCATCTAATCCAAGAAGATCTGGAGGAAATGGATCCAGATGATGTAAAAGAGATGGATTGACAATGGCAAATGGCTATGATTGCCATGAGAGCTATAAAGTTTTTCAGGAAAGGCAAAAAACTCAAACTGAATGAAAATACTAAGCTCGCATACGACAAATCCAAAGTCAAATGCTTCAATTGTGGAATGGCCAGGCACTTCTCTAGAGAATGTAATGCTCCAAGAAGAAACAACAATACTCCACGACATTCTTAGAGTCAGTCATCATATCAACCGTCTTCAAGCATTCCCTCCCTCAATCAGCAGCAACAATATCATCATCAACAGCAGCAATCTTCTCAAGCTCAACCTCAACTGGCCAATCAAGCTTTTGGGAGCAACCAACCTTCAGCAAATGCACTTGTGATCAGACAAGACGGAGTGTGTGACTGGAGCTTGTATGCTGAGGAGGTCAAGCCACAATTCCAGAACCATGCACTAATGGCACGTTAATCATGGACCATCCCCCATGCCATCTGAGGTAAAATCCAATCTTTGTTCTGATAAGTGAATAATGAACTTCAAGGTTATAGAGAGCATAACCACAAATTGGTTAGAAAATAAAAGAGGAGAAAGTAAAGTCAGAGATGATGAAGAGAGAAATAAAAAGTTTTGAAATTAAAATTAAATCTCTCATCTCTGACATAGAAAAACTCATGGTGAGAAGTATTCTCTGCAGCTGAGAATGAGCTATTATCTAAAAAATTAGCTCAATCTAAAGCTGACCAAGCCCTTACTGAAATGAAACTTGAAAAGTTTCAACAATCTTCAGTAAAGCTGCAAGAGATGCTGGATTCTCAAAAGGATCCAAAGGACATGTCAGGGATTGGGTATAATTCATGTCCTCCACCATACAATGACAACTATACTGTCATGCCTGAATCTGTCACACTCAAAAATCAAACTGAACCTAACCTATTAAAACCCCACCTAGTAAAACAAATCACAAATCCTCAAAATGAACCAAGTGTTACATTGAAACTAGTGAGGATAAAATCAAGTTAGGTCACCCAATAAAAATAAAAGAGTGTTCAACAAGACAGTAAGTGTTGTCACCAGTCAGCCCCATTAAATCTATTGTTCCATTCATAAAATTCATACCTGCTATAGCTAATGGAAAAAGAAGTTTGTGCAAAAGGTTAAACCCTCTGCTGAAAGCAGTTCTGATAAGAGATCAATACTTATCAAAATTCAAGCATATCAGATGAAGGTTCATTAAGAGGAAATAACAAAAAATCTCTGAGTTCAAAATCACACAGTCAACCTGATCCTCAAACATCAAAATCAAGAAATGGAGTAGGATTTGACATATGCAATAAAGATCATGTTGAACAGTTTGAGAAAGAGCTACAGAAAAGGATGAGGAAACAAAAACAGCCTCAAAAGACAATCAAACTCAGTGCAGGAAAGCAAACTGCACAAAAGGCGGAATTTGATTCTTCTTCCAGCAAAAAGAATGATACTAAGTTGAAAAAGGGAAATCAACTGAGTCAAGACTAGTAAAATCTGAGAAAATTACAAGCATATGTATTGTGACATATGTGATATGTTTAACCACAAAACAGAGGAGTGCTTTTTCAATCAATATTGCTCCATATGTGACATGAACAATCATTCAACAAAAAACATGTTATTTCAACGAATATTGTTCAGTCTGTGACTTTAACAATCACAATACAAATGACTGTTATTACAAGCAATCGAGAGTGATAATTCCACAAAACAAGCCTATCTCACCAACATCATCTGACAAAACAACTGTTAAGAGTCACATTTATAATAACAAATCAAGGACGATAACCAACAAAGGATGAAAATATGAAACACTCAGGTAAAAATCAAAGAAACAAATATATCAAACAAACAAAAATTTGATTTTTCCAACTCAATTCAACAGTTGATAATAAAAAACAAGTCAATTTTCTCAAAAAAAACAGAGATCAACGATTTCATAATTTTTCTGATTTCCAATGATGGTGATGAAATAGCTCATTCTATTCTCACAGAAAATCTCAAAGACCACCTCTAATTAGGTCACAGGTTAGAGGAAAACTTCAAGAGGTCACCATTATACATAGAAACGGGAACCCAAGACCGTGGTGGCTTGGTTGCATATTCTAACTAGTTCTTTTTGTGCTTGCAGGTCATCCATATAGGTCTAATAGCCTGTGTATGGACAGTGCTCCACAGTGAGATGTCGTTCAGTTCATGATTCGTCATCCATGATTTCAAGCAAATTAAGGACATCTGTGGCATTTGGAGGAGATTCACAAGGTGGTAGGATTACAGCAGAAGGATCTGTGACAAACGGGATGCTCAGCTTTGATAAAGTGAATTATTGTGAACAGCTCAATTTCAATCTTCTAAGCGTGTCTCAGATCTGCGACAAGAGATATTCGACTCACTTTACCGACACCCACTGTTATATTCTAAAGTCAGGATTTCATATCCCGTGAAGAATGGGTTGTATTAAAGACTCCGAGAAGAATAATACTTATGTCTTAAACCTTAATTCTACTGCACTAATAGAAGAAACATGTCTCTTGTCAAAAGCATCATTTGATGAATCACAGCTTTGGCACCGACGTTTGGGGCACACAAATTTCAAAAACATGAACAGATTAGTAAAAGGAAACCATGTCATTGGATTGCCTCAAAAGATTTCATTTTATTGATCATTGTTCAGCATGCCTCAAAGGAAAACAACATAAATCTTCACATAAACTAAAACTTGTGAACTCAACAATACTCCATTGAAACTACTTCATATGGATCTCTTTGGCCCAACACATGTCATGAGTATGGGAAAGAAACAGTATGTTTGGTTATCATTGATGACTTTTCCACGATTCACATGGGTTTTCTTTCTACTTCATAAAAATGAAGCATCCTCAATAATCAAAGAGTTTATCACTAAAATTGAGAACCAACTTGACTATACGGTCAAAAGCATAAGAAGTGATAATGGGACAGAATTTAAAATGAAGACATGAGCTCACTTTGCACAATTAAAGGCATAGCTCATCAATTTAGTGCGGCTAGAACTCCTCAACAAAATGGGGTAGCTGAAAGGAGAAATAGAACACTAATTGAAGCAGCAAGAACTATGCTAGCTGATGCTAAATTACCAATAACCTTTTGGGCAGAGGCAGTTAACACATCATGTTTTGTACAAAATCGAACTATGATTGTCAAAGAAAGAAACATGACTCCATATGAACTGTTGTTTCAAAGAAATCCATTTATTGGATTTCTTAAGTCATTTGGTAGTCCAGTCTCAATATTAAATACCCGTGACCATTTGGGAAAATTTTCAGCTAAGTCTGATGAAGGATTCTTTTTAGGTTATTCTTCTGTGTCAAAGGCTTACAGAGTGTTTAATCCTCGATTAAACATTGTTGATGAATCAACTAATGTTCAATTAAGGAACATTCATTTCCCAAATCTACAAATGTCCCGATTGGTTATTTGATATTGACTCTTTTACAAAATCTTTTGATCAATTTTATTGTCTGATGCAGGTAACCTACTTTCAGCTAGTTCATCTTCAAGCATAGAAAGGAGAATTGACTTTCCATTAATTCCTCCTACTCACACTAAAGAACCAATGAAGATGTACCTCTGCAAGCTGACCCTATCAGACAATCAACCACAAATCAAATCATTTCAAATGCAGGAGGACCCAGCTTGTTACCATCTAATTCAGAAGATCAATCTATAGCAATTAGAAATGAAAAACAAGTTGCCTTCAGCTGAAGTGGAAAGAAGATCAAATGATAGATACAATGAAAGTGCTGCTAATGCTGAAGCAGACACTGAGACAGGGTCTGACAACCTTCATAATTCTCCAACAGTTCAAAGTGATGATGCCTCTGACCATAATGAACTGAATGTCTCCAATCTTGATGTAACAATTACCGGTGACTCAATTCCACCCACCAGAATCACAAGAATCATCCAGTTGAAACTATTATTGGTGATCTTCATGAAAGAGTGACACTGTGCAAACATCTGTTTGTTCTCATGCTTTCTTTGTCAAACAGTACCCAAAAACATCAAAGAGGCACTTCAAGACAACAGCCAGATTGAAGCAATGCAGGAAGAGTTGCTACAATTCAAGAAACAAGAAGTATGGCAACTGGTAGATCTTCCTAAAGGACAATATCTATTGGTACCAGATGGCTATACAGAAATAAAACTGATGACAGGGGAATCGCATTAGAAATAAAGCAAGATTGGTAGCTCAGGGGTACACTCAAGAAGAAGGAATAGATTATGATGAAGTATTTGCCCCTGTAGCTCGGCTAGAAGCCATTAGAATCTTTCTAGCATATTCTGCATCCATGAAGTTTACTGTTACCAAATGGATGTGAAATGTGCATTTCTGTATGGAAAGATTACTGAAGAGGTCTATGTGAGTCAACGTCCTGGATTTGAAGATCCAGATTTTCCTCATAGAGTTTACAAGCTTGACAAAGCTCTGTATGGCCTTCATCAAGCTCCCAGGAAGTGGTACGAGACTCTATCATCATTTCTACTTAACAACAGATATGAAAGAGGTAGAATTGATCAGACTCTCTTCAGAAAGAGAAAAGGAAAAGACATGTTGCTAGTACAGATATATGTGGACGACATCATATTTGGCTCTACAAACAAGCAACTCTATAAAGAATTTGAAGATCTCATGCATTCAAAATTTCAGATGAGTGCTATGGGAGAACTCACTTTCTTTTTAGGGGTGCAAGTTCTACAAACAGCAGATGGAATTTTTATCAATCAATCAAAATACGTAGAAACAGTGCTGAAGAAATTCCACCTTGCTGATTGTCAGTCTATCAGAACTCCTGTAGATCCTAAAGTGACGATAGGTCCCGATCCACATGGAAAATCAGTAGATCAGACCCTCTATCGATCCATGATAGGCTCACTCATGTATCTTACAGCTAGTAAACCCGACATTATGTTTGGAGTTTGTGTGTGTGCCAGATATCAAGCTGATCCTAAGGAATCACATGTCAATGCTGTCAAACGAATATTCAGATATCTGAAGGGAAAACCAGCTCTTGGATTATGGTATCCAAAGAAAGGAGACTTCAATCTCTATTCCTACACTGACAGTGACTACGGAGGATGCAACTTCAACAGAAAATCCACGTCTGGCGGTTGTCAATTTCTTGGTCCCAGATTGGTCTCATGGCAATGCAAGAAGCAAACAAATGTATTTGTATCAACAGCAGAAGCTGAGTATATCGCAGCATCTGCTTGTTGCTCTCAGGTACTCTGGATTCAAAACCAGATGCTTGATTAAGGTTATAACTTCTTGCATACCCCAATTTATATTGACAATACTGCAGCTGTCTTTATTACAAATAATCCATTTCAGCACTCAAAAACGAAACATATTGAAATTAGATATCACTTTTTGAGAGACTGTGCTGAAAAGGGTTTAATCAAATTGATTCAAGTACCAACTGAAAATCAATTGGCTGATTTGTTTACTAAGGGATTTGAACCGAGTAGATTCGAATTCTTAGTTCAATCAATTGGTATGATTAACCTTGAATAAAATCCATCAAAACATCAAAAACAATGTAAAAATTATGAGTAAAAAAAATCCCAAAAAGAAGAAATTTTTGATGAAGAAAAGAATGGGAAATGATATAATTACAGTCATTATATCATTCACTGTGCTTTATTTCCAAATTTGAAAAACTATCATGACTTACCTGATATGTAGGTAGGCTCAACTTGGAAGAGAAGATACATGCAGTGATAAACTAAAGATATACTCAATGGTGAAACACTCATCACAGAGTGTTGGTATGTATCAATTTATTCAAGTGAATGTAAGTGTAGTAACAAACACACACCAGGGAATGATACTTTATGAATCTCTTTCACCAACATCAGATTCATCTCTATTTTGTTGAGCAAAGACCTGATGAATCATGCACAAAGTGCAGATGTAATGATCCAAAAGATTCCCAATGAGGAACACATCCAAATTGGATGAATCAACATAAGCAACTCATTCCAAAGGAATGAACAAAAGAATCCGTTTATGGATCACCTTCCAAAGTGAAGTGAAAAGAATCCCAATGTGGATTATCATGATAAAGATCAAAGTAAAAGAATCCCAAGGTGGATCAGTGAAAATAAGATCTCATAACTTAAGTAACCTGGTCATGTAAGTTGTGAAAAAGTTCTACCATACAATTCATAAGGATGGTTGATCATTCCATGCATGGTGTGTGAGGTACATATTGAATATCTAAATCAATCTAAACATGATAAATGTCACTAGCATCAAAATATCAACCCGGTATGAGTTTAAGAGGACAATCATACCTTCAATCAATAATGTCATAAACATGTCAATCTTATCACAAAATATGCACTTGTGTAACGCAAGACTGATATGATCCCAACAAAAAAGATATACTTCTCTTCATCAATTATAAGTACATTCAAAAAGCTTTTTTAATACTTAATGTTTTCATCCACAAATGGATCAAAACTTTAGGGGGAGTACTTTAAAGTTTTTGATCAAGTATATATATATTTACAATTTCTTAAATTACTTTCCTAAAATCAAAACAAAGAGAAAAATGTTTATGTCAATGCAGAAGTTATACCATAGTATCTCAGCTTATGCAGATGCAAATTCTTGGAAACCCCTAAGCCCAAGATCAGTCAAACAATTGGAAACTTGTATCACTCCTGATATACAAGTCAATCCAAGCAAGAATTGACAACTTCAACAGTCAACCATGTCACAAGACATACTTCCTAAGCCATATCTTCATAACAAGTTCATCAAAATCAAGATTCATTAAATTTTGATTAATCTCAAAAGTTAATGCAGGTAAGTGCATTGGTTAATGAGGGTGAAGGTAACCCAGACACATAACCAATGCAAGTAACAACTTATTTCAAAGTTAAACCGAATGCGGACAATGATTTTACTCTACCGCATTGGTGTGCATCAAGAATTCAGAAAATTTGAAGTGTTTAAACCTATGCGGAACTAAAGTATTCTACCGCATTTGTTAATGCGGATGAAAATTTTACTAAGTGTTCAGCCGCATTTGTTAATGCGGATAAGGTTTACTCTCCCGCATTTGTTTAACTCTTCCGCATTCGATATAGTGTACAAATACGGATGTACAAATACAAGTGTTTCACTTCCGCATTGCTACAGTGTACAAATGCTCATTACTTTCAAATTTTTACATTTGCTACAGTACACAAATGCGAATGCTTTCATCAAGTTTTGTTCTACCGCATTTGCTACAGTACACAAATGTGGATGAAAGGATTAATGCGAACAGTCGGTCAAAAATGTGTTCTACCGCATTTTCTACAGTACACAAATGCGGATGTCTAAAATTATCAACATTTACACTTCCGCATTTGCTACGGTAGTGACCGCATTTGAAATCAAAACTTGAAAAAAAATTGTGAATTCTATTATCTGACTATTTAAAGAAAACCAACAGAGTCATTTAATACTTTTTAAATTTGAGCGACTTCATAGTGAGACGAGCACCACCAAATACTGTTCATCATCATCGTCACCTTTTAAACCTAGTTTCCCAATCGATTCAACAAAACCGTGGGCATTGATTCTTAACCAATTGGATTATGAGAAAAGGTGAATAATCACAAATGTCGAACATTCATTTGTACAATGATGTTAGTGACCTAGGTTAAGGAATGTTCACACTAAATCACAAAAAATATTCATTAACATGAAAGGATTTCGACTCATTCTTAAGTGTATCTTCAAGCTTCAAACATGTATTCAATGCTAAAGTGCACTTTTGAACCGTTGAGACTAAAATCAGAACAATTATGAAATCAAAAACTATGAATCTGATTATCCTATGTTAAAGATTAAGTAATGTTGGTGCTCATATTTACAAATAACAAAACAACAAAATCATGAATCACAAAATTCGAATAGGTCAAAATCAGGTGTACTGTTTTATATGATTTTAATTTTTGACCTATGAAAGTCAAAATGTGATGAACATTGGTTTAATTAATAAAGTGATTCTAATGCATATGTCTTGAATGCAGATTATAATGGCAAATCTCTCATGGAGCAAGCTCCATAATGTCAGTTGTTTTCTCAACCCTGATGTACCAGAAGCAGAAGAATTGAGAGACATGATCAGATTCATTTCTACTACAAGGGTAGCTTATGCCATGACAGTAAGACCCACCATATTTGAAAGCTGCATCAGAAACTTTTGGGAGTCAGCTGAAGTTGTTGAGGATGATGGAATAAGATCACTGACGGGGAGAATTGACAGTGAGCATACACTAATTGTTACTGAAGAAAGTGTTAGAAGATGCTTGAGGTCTGGTGATGATGCTGAAGCACCATTGGAACTTGAAGAAGATACCATAACCTCTTTCTTTGCAGAAATTGGTTATGAAGGTGGATTTGAAGCTAAACAGATAGTCAAGGGTTTGGTAGATTTACAATGGAGATTTATGATTCATTTGTATCAGCACTGTTTGTCCAAAAGGAAAACAGGATGGAATGATATTCCCATCACAACATCATGAGCAATATGTGCTCTCTGCACCAACCAACCCTTCAACATGTCTGCCTATGTCTTCAATGGCATGACATCCAATGTCCAAGAAGGAAGGAGATATAAATTTCTGATGTACCCAAGATTCCTCCAATGCCTAATCAATGAAGCATTCCCAAATGTGGTCATTCAGGGACCAGTACTTGATATTCCCCACTATGATGCAAAATCATACAAGTACATAAAGAAAAGGGATCCTAGGCACTTCTACATGGATCTCATTCACCACTTCTTCCTTGGATCATTCAACAGATTGAACTAGAACAGCCTGTTGCTTCACCATCTCCATAACACTCACCTCAACCATCACTACATCATACTCCTACACAATTACCACCTCCATCACCACAACCTATACCTCAGCCTTCACCTCAAAATATATCACCCCAATCACCACTACAAACACCTCACAATCTCCACTCAATCACCAGTACATATATCTCAACCAATCACCTCACCTTTCTTATCTCCAATTCAACCACCTCATACATCTCCCATTCAATCATCACCACCAAACACAGAACCTGTAAACCTTGATGACTCCACTGGTTCTTCAAGAAAATCCAAATCATCCTCAGATGAGGAGGTTCATTATGAGAAAAGAAAAACAACTTCTGAAGCTACTCCTTCAGAAAGCTGTACTGAATCAAATGTCTTAAAACCTGATGAAAAAGATGAGATGATTTCTCAACTGTTGAAAAGAATTGAAGAACTGGAGAAAATACTCAACAGAAGAGCTAGCATAATTCAAGACAGATTGATGGAGTTACATGAAAAAGATGCAGAATTGAAAGCCTTAAAAGAAAAGTATGAGACTGAAAAGAAGAAGAAGGATGGTGAGATTGAGAATTTAAAGGCTGCTCTTCAACTATCCAAGGATGAAATAAGTGGTCATGTTGACACTTTAACCATCCAGACTGTAGCCATGGTTGAACAAAAAGAAATTATAGAGGAGCAGAATGAAACAATCAGCAATCTACAATCTCAATAATAAAGCTCTCATTCAAAGAATAGCTGAACTTGAATTAATCCTTGAACTAAGGAGAGAGTCTGAGAGAGTGAATGAGCAAACTTGTACTGCTCATCAAGAAGAAGAAAACATGGGATCCAAGCAAGAAGGATCCAACATGGAGTTAGTGATTTACTCAGGTGAAGCAGAAGCTCCCAGTACTAAAGAAGAGGCTGAATTCAATGACATGATCAAGGCACTTGACATGTTTTCATGAGAAGACTTTATTATTGATGACAAAATCTGGGACTTCATAAATGATCAAACAAGCTCATCTGAGACTATAGTTGAAATTCCTCAATATCCTGTCCCGTTAGAGAAGGAATTGAGTTTACAAATTGTACCTGCTGTATCACTGTCTCATGATCAGAAAGAATTAATCAGAAAAATCTGTGAGGATCAAAGAATAATAAATGAAAAGGATGAAACAATCAAAGAGGCTGAAAGAGTGCCTGATGAAACTAAAATTCTAGAAACCTCTTCTTCTACTCCAATTCAAACCTACACCCGAAAAAGAAAGTATCTTGCTGAAAAAGCTAAGGGTAAAAGACCTATGGTGGAAGAAGAACCAATCAAAAAGACTAAAAAGGATGATCCCCGCAGTCTTGCAGCCATTGCTGAATTTCTTGAAGAGCATGAAAAGGCTGAAGCTCAACTGAAAGCAATGACTTATTATATTGATCTGGAAGAGGGAGAAATTGAAGAAGAATATACTCATGAGGACCAAATTGTCAAAGATAGCCCTGTCAAAGAAAAATCAAATATGCATGATATGATTGAGAAAGCCAAAACTGATGATTTGATGTCAAAAGCTTTATTTCTTATTGACCACGGCTATGATCCTGATGAGGTATTCAAGCTAACTGATGAGGGTATGATAGCAGAAGAAGAAAAAGTAAACAAGCTGCTTGACCCTATGGTTGAAGCAGAGTATGAGAAATCCATGTCCCCTAAACCTTCAAAGACAAAGTCTGTCCTGAAATCCAAACCTGCTGAAACTTCACAGACTACCCTTCATGATCCATATAGCAAGTCTGATAAGGAGATGAAAGAATATTTGTCTTCCCAAGGATTTACAAGGACAAAACTTGCTAATATGAAGAAAAACTCTCTGAGGGCTGCTATACTTATAGTAATCAATGAGAAGAAGGAAAGAATGAAAAAGATGGAGGAGGAGGTTGTCAGTCAAGAGCCCAGAATCAGAGTATCTGCTCAAGACATGCAACTCACTCAAAAAGATCAAGATTATCTGGCACCTATTCTGCATAAATACCCTGAATGGTTTGTTGAACCATCTCAAGTTACTTTACAAGAAGGGTTAACCACATCAGAGCTAATAAGAGGTGTCTCCACTCCAAAAGGCAAAGTTGATCAGAAAATAATCGCCTGGAAGTATGATAGTTCATGGAACATGTTTATGGTGAAAAGGATCTGAGGGCTTGTTCAATTTTTCACTGAATACTCAGCCCTAGTAAGTGCCCTGGAGATCCATGACTTAAAAGAACTAGCTCAATTGGAATTGATTAATCATACAGCTATGTTCAGTGGTTATGAGTTTGAAGATATTTTGAGAATGTTCAAAAGAACCAACAACTTCAATTCACTGAAAACCATTTGCATGAGAAAAGACAGATCTTTTGTAAACCCTCTTGACAAGAAGGAAAAGAAATCAGCAGAAGAGGTGATCTTTCCTGAAGTTAAAGTCAAACCCACAGAATCACTAAAAAGAAAAAGCATTGCTCGTACACATTCCTCGCTGCCTATATCCAATGTGTATTATGATGAGAAACATTATGAATTAGTGATTGAAAGAAAATGGGGAGGAAAAGAGGGATCTAAAATTAGATTGTTTAGTGGATATGAGGTAAGATTGCTAGATGAATCATATATCCACTACATCTATACAAGGCACTTTAGAGAAATAAGAAACAGACTTGGGGAAACTGACATGTACTTCTTCCTCAATGCATCAAACTTCTGAAGTTGGCTTATGACAGAATCAACGAAAAGAAGGAGATAAGAAAAAAGAAAAGGACTCCATTGCAGTTTGGCAACATTGTTAAACTAGAAGTTGATGTGGATGGTGCTCTCCTTATTCATAGAAATGGATTGTCTACTGTATCAATTGGGAGCCCATCTCACTAAGGAAGATGCCAATCAATGCCATTCATGATATGAGTCAAATGAAGATACATGTGCTCAACAGGGAAAGATTGACTGATGCTAAAGAGTTCTCAAACATGATCAAAGCAATCTTGGAACCTTCATTCACTGATCCTTCGTCAACAGCACTAGAACCAGCAGAATCTTTACAACCCAATCAACCCTTTGATCCTTGAAATACATAGGCTGTATAATCCTTAGGGGGAGTATTGTTGGACCCTGAAAGGATCATACATGCCAATTCAAGTGGTGGATGGTTGCTCTGCTGGAATCCCTCATGTTCAAGAACAAATGCGGATTAAGACAAGTATCTGCTGAATAAGAAGAAAAATACAAGTGTTCGTCATCCGCATTTGTCAATGCGGATGACAAGTTAATAAATGCGGATATACATTTGTTCATCCGCATTGACCAATGCGGATTACCAAAGAAATGCGGACAAGTGTTTTGTTCATCCGCATTTACCAATGCGGATGACCAAACTTCAATGCGGTTGAAGAAATGCTGATGAAGTCAACTCATCCGCATTTGTCAATGCGGATGATCAACAGCCAATGCTTATGAAGACTTAGACTAGCTTTGGTAAGGGTAGTTTAGTCTTTTGTAATGGCAACGTGTCTGCCTATAAATAGAATAGTATACCTCATACATGGGGTAACTTTTGTCTGTAATTTGATTCGATTCTTAGTTCCTAGAATGTTCTGTTTGCATTGAATGTTCTTGTAATCAATCAATCAAAGTATTCAATATATACAAACATATGTATGAGTATCATGAGTATTCAATGTTCATTGATTGTCTGATTCCGCCTCTCAATATTTGACTCAATCACTATATTCGGTCGTTATTGATTCACATCAACTGAGATTATCTTTCTCCAATCTTATCCAGTCAATAAAGGTCACCTCACCATTTAGAGGGAACTTCAGATTTAAGGTGGGGATACCACATTGGGGGATAAAGGTCACCTAACCACTTATGTGGGTAAACTCAAACGTGTGTGCAAGTAGGGTAACTTGATTTGCAAACCATGTTAAATGGATCACCTAAATATGGTTTCCAAATGGTGTTGATGAGATTAATATGCCAACTTTACATATGATATTAAAGTCGATCCCATACCTCTAGAAGTTGCAAATGGTTGCAACCGTCAATCGTTGACCACCTTATTTATTTGAATCGTGCGACAAAGGTCACCTAACCACAATTTAAATGTAATGTTGGGTTCTAGATTGTAATATAAAAATGACTTTAAAAGGCATTAATTATTAAAAATAGCAATATCAAAAATAGTAAATAGATCTTTGTTAAATTTTGTAGATCGCCACCAATAATGACTATCATGATAACGCATCCACGTCCACCCAATCATTACGAGCGATCCTCCAAATGGAACGTCTAAATCATAACAATTTCATTGATTGGTATCGAAACTTGAGAATCGTTCTCAAGCAAGAGAGACGATCATATGTTTTAGACGACCCTATCCCCGATCAACCTACTGAGGATGATGAGGAGGCCTACAACGATTGGCTGAAGTACACTGAGGACTCCGTCCAAGTGTCTTGTCTCATGCTAGCGAGCATGACTCCGGATCTCCAAAAGGAGTATGAACAGCACGGAGCTTATGACATGATAACCCAACTGAAGGAAACGTTCCAACAACAGGCAAGGGTTGAGCGCTTCGAAACGGTTCGAGCACTCCATGCATGTTGTATGGATGACAACCAATCAGTTTCATCTTATGTACTTAAGATGAAAAGTCATATTGACCGCCTCGAGAGGCTTAATTGTCCGTCTCGAAAGAATTGGCCACGGATTTGATCCTTAATGGCCTTACCAAGAAGTTCAAGACATTTGTGTTGAATTACAACATGAATGCATGGGAAAAAAAAACATTGGTGAGGTTCACTCAATGCTTAAAACGGCCGAGGCGGCCATGGGTAAAAGGGTTTTACCCGTTCTCGCCTCCATGAAGGTGGGAACAAGAAAAGGCCTCATCCCGCACCCAAGGCAAAGGTTGCCGAGGGTAAGGTACCCGTTTGGGGGAAAGGGAAAGGGGTGGCAAGGGTGCCACCAAACCACAAGAGAAGAAGCAAAAGGTTGCTACTAATGACCCATGCTTCAAGTGTGGGGAGATTGGACATTGGGCAAGAAATTGTCCTGTCCATCTCCAAGAGTTGAAAGCAAAGAGGGATGTCGGGCAGACCTCAGGTACAATATACATGATTCATATTGATCTTAATGTTACATCTTCTAACACATGGTATTGGATACCGGATGTGGAACTCATATATGCAATTTGTTGTAGGGGTTCAAAAGAAGTAGGGACTTCAATCAAGGGGATGTTAGCCTCTTCATGGACAATGGAATCAAAGTCCAAGTTGAAGCTCGTGGGGACTACATCCTAAAACTTCCAAGTGGCTTGGATGTTATTTTGAAGAATGTTTTGTATGCTCCTAGTCTGACTAGGAACATTATTTCTATATGCTAACTAAGACATTATGATTATGTATTATCTTTTGTTGGAAATGATATTCATGTTTCTTTAAATGAAATGTTCTATTTTAAAGCAATTCCTATTAATGGTATTTATGAATTGGTTCATGAAAATGCTTTAAATAGTACATTGTACCAAACTAACACCAAGAAACTCAAGTTGGATTTGCGTTATACCTATCTTTGGCATTGTCGTCTTGGTCATATAAACAAGAAACGTATACACACACTTCAAAAGAATGGTCTTTTAAAAACAAATGAATATGATTCACTTGATGTATGTGAATCTTGTTTACAAGGAAAATGACTAAGGCACCCTTTAGTGGAACTAACGAAAGGGCAAAAGATTTATTAGGAATCATACATTCGGATGTATGTGGTCCTTTTAAGCCAATGACTAGGAATGGTGATACCTTTACCGACGATTATAGTCGCTATGGGTATGTGTACTTATTAAGGCACAAAGATGAAGCTTTTGAAACGTTCAAGATCTTCAAGAATGAAGTAGAAAATCAACTCAACAAGTCGATTAAAGTTCTTCGCACCGATAGAGGAGGTGAATACCTAAGTGATGCTTTTCAAGATCGTCTTAGGAGTTGTGGGATTGTCTCACAACTCACTCCACTTGGAACACCACAACATAATGGTGTGTCTGAGAGGGGAATCGAACCTTATTGGATATGGTTCGATCTATGATGGCTAGAAGCACATTACCTCTATCATTTTGGGGTTTCGCCTTCCTCTCCACGGCCCGTATTCTAAATATGGCCCCAACCAAAAAGGTGGAAAGGACACCTTTTGAGATATGTCATGGAAGAGTTCCATCCCTATCATACTTAAGGTCTGGGTTGTGAGGCTTACGTTAAGACTCCCACCCCAAACAAATTGGAAGTCCGACCCACCAAGTGTATCTTTATTGGATATCCTAGAGATTCTATGGATATTAGTTCTATGATCCACTGGAACAAAAGTGTTTGTTGCCAGAAGGGTGAGTTCTTAGAAGCAAAGTTCCTTATGGAAGGAACTAGCAGTAGAATAGTGGATCTTGAGAGGATCAAGAACCACAACCTGATGCACGTTTGGTTGAAACTAGCACTCAACATGAGGATGTTGAGGATTAGCAAATCGTTGATCAATACACACAAAACGTTTGCAGAAGTGGTAGAATTAGTAATCCACCTGAAAGATACGGATTTTTCATGGATCGATGCTATGTGGTAGATTCAGATGAACCAACCACATACCATGATGTAGTGTCCAATTTGGATTGTGACAAATGGCTTGAGGCCATGAACGTTGAGATGCAATCCATGTATGACAATCAAGTTTGGGAACTTGTTGTACCACCTCTTAATTCCAAGTAGTTGGAAGCAAATGGTTTTTCAAGAAGAAAACCAATACGCATGGAAACTTGGATAGTTATAAAGCTAGACTTGTAGCAAAGGTTTCACTCAAACTCAAGTGGTTGACTATGATGAAACATTCTCACCTATTGCGATGCTAAAGTATTTAAGGATATTGTGTGCCATAGCTGCTCATTATGATTATGAGATTTGGCAAATGGATGTCAAAACCGCTTTCCTTAATGGATATCTTGAGGAAGATGTCTATATGGTTCTGCCTGAAGGTTTTGTCGATCCAAAACATCCTAATAAAGTATGCAAGTTAAAGAAATCAATCTATGGATTAAAACAAGCATCGAGAAGCTGGAATCATCGTTTTGATGAGGAAGTAAAGAAATTTGGCTTCATCAAAAATGCTGATGAGGCTTGTGTGTATAAGAAGGCTAGTGGGAGCACAATAACTTTCCTAGTATTGTATGTTGATGACATACTACTATTTGAAAATGACATTCCAACCTTGGAAGGTGTAAAAACCTGGCTTGGAAGTTGTTTTTCCATTAAGGATCTTGGAGAAGCCGCCTATATTCTGGGAATAAAGATCTATACGGATAGATCAAGGCGGTTGATTGGTTTGAATCAAAGTGCATACATTGATAAGAATCTTGAAAAGGTTCAAGATGGAGAACTCTATGAAAGGTACCGTACCTCTTCAAAGAGGAACGATATTGAGTACGACTCAATGTCCTAGCTCAAAGGATGAGCAAGATAAAATGAAGGCAGTCCCATACGCATCTGCTATTGGAGCCATCATGTATCAAATGATATGCACTCGACCGGACGTGTCATGCACCTTACGCATGACAAGTCGTTAGCAGCAAAATCCTGGAAACAGTCATTGGATGGCTGTTAAGAACATACTTAAGTACCTAAGGAGGAAAGAGATGTTCCTAATCTATGGATCTGGTGATGAGGAACTTGTTGTAAAAGGTTACATGGATGCGAGTTTCCAAACCGATCGTGATGATTCTCGGTCACAATCGGGATATATTTTCATTCTGAATGGAGGAGCGGTCTCTTGGAAGAGCTCCAAACAGGATGTGGTGGCTCTATCAACTACAGAATCAGAATACGTTGCCACCTCATTGGCAGCTCAAGAAGCTGCATGGTTGAAGAAATTCATTGCCGATCTAGGGGTTGTCCCTTCCATTCAAGACCGCCTAGAGATCTTTTGTGATAACGAGGGTGCGATTGCTCAATTCAAGGAACCTCATGCTCATCAAAAAACAAGGCACATTGAGCGGAGATTCAACTACATACGAGATGAGGTTGAAAAGGGAAAGATATGTATTCGCAAACTTCACACGGATCAAAACATTATGGATCCTCTCACGATGCTCCTTGAAAAGGCAAAGCATGAAGGTCATACTTGTGCCATGGGACTTCGATATTCTAATGATTGGATTTGATTTTTAAATTTTGTATTTGGATATGTGGAACTCTTTATTATTTGAATAAAATTATTTGGTTATAATGTTTCAATTAATGTTCCAATTTAGCATGTTTAATCCATGAGTAAATTGTTTACTCTAAATGTTCGTAGTCGTTCATACTTGTGGGAACAAGTGTGAGGGTAATAGTTGTCATTGTATGGTGGAGGACGTGAATTATACCCAATCCCTGACATGTCCTTTGGATCCTTTTGAGAATCCAGCATCTCTTGCAGCTTTACTGAAGATTGTTGAAACTTTTCAAGTTTCATTTGAGTAAGGGCTTGGTCAGCTTTAGATTGAGCTAATTTTTTAGATAATAGCTCATTCTCAGCTGCAAGAGAATACTTCTCACCATGAAGTTTTTCTATGTTAGAGATGAGAGATTTAATTTTAATTTCAAAACTTTTTATTTCTCTCTTCATCATCTCTGACTTTACTTTCTCCTCTTTTATTTTCTCAACCAATTTGTGGTTATGCTCTCTATAACCTTGAAGTTCATATATGCACTTATCAGAACAAAGATTGGATTTTACCTCAGATGGCATGGGGGATGGTCCATCATTAACGTGTGCCATCAGTGCATGGTTCTGGAATTGTGGCTTGACCTCCTCAGCATACAAGCTCCAGTCACACACTCCGTCTTGTCTGATCACAAGTGCATTTGCTGAAGGTTGGTTGCTCCCAAAAGCTTGATTGGCCAGTTGAGGTTGAGCTTGAGAAGATTGCTGCTGTTGATGATGATATTGTTGCTGCTGATTGAGGGAGGGAATGCTTGAAGACGGTTGATATGATGACTGACTCTAAGAATGTCGTGTGGAGTATTGTTTCTTCTTGGAGCATTACATTCTCTAGAGAAGTGCCTGGCCATTCCACAATTGAAGCATTTGACTTTGGATTTGTCGTATCCGAGCTTAGTATTTTCATTCAGTCTGAGTTTTTTGCCTTTCCTGAAAAACTTTATAGCTCTCATGGCAATCATAGCCATTTGCCATTGTAAATCCATCTCTTTTACATCATCTGGATCCATTTCCTCCAGATCTTCTTGGATTAGATGTGCAGAAGTCAGTCTTCCTCCCAAATACGCCTCAAAACTTGCTACAAAGGCATTATTGTAGCCTTCTGTTCTTCTGTTTTTTGATCATCAGTAGGGTTGGCAGAGACAGAAGAGAATCCTCTTGATTTATTGGTTGATGTTGATGCTGATGCTGATGGTCTGTTAATTGAGTGTGCTGCAAAGAATCCAGTGGTTTTGTGTTGATCTCCAGATGACAGAAAGTCATCCTCTTCAGTGATGAAGGCATTCTCAACATAATGAGTTTCAGATGGAAACTTATAAGCTTCAACAACTTTTGGTCCTCCAATATTCCTGCTTCTTTCATCAAGTTCCAGTGCTTCAATTTTTGCAATCATTATGTCAAGAGTGGTACTCTCCAAATCAAGATTTTTTCAGCATTGTTACGTTTTTTCCAATGCTCTAGAAGACTATGTAACATTTTCTTGTTGAGGTCTTTTGATTTGTAAGTCACTCCCATTATCTCCAAATCATTTACTAATTGCACGAATCTGTGCAATTCTTTAGAAATTGATTCCCCTTTGAAATGATGGAAGGTTTCATATTGATTTATTAGTTTGTCTCGATTGATTTCAGCAACCTCACTACTTCCTTCACACATAATTTGCAAAGCATCCCAAACTTCTTTTGCAGTTCCATACTTCTCCAGCCTTCTAAGCACATCCATCTTAAGTGCTTGAGTGAGGATGGAATATGCTTAAGGTCAATCTTGATTTCTTATAATCGTCATCATCTAGAGTAAGATCTTCAATGGGAATCCTGTTGTTCTGTAGAGAGCTGCCTGATCAGCTGACAGTGTTATTGGGATGTGGGGACCTTTACATATCGAAATCCAGTAGTCAGGATCTACACCTGTAATATAATTCATAATCTTATTTTCTATTGTTTGAACTCAGATTTATGTTTCAGCATTGGTGGTTTTGGGGTATGCCCAAGTTCTGAATAACTATGAGAATCCATTTTATCAGTTGATTTTTAGTATGGATTAGTGAGTTTTTAAGTCTATTCAGTGGGTTTAGTTCAAATAATCATTAAAAATGTCCAGTAGATTCAGATCTCATGACTATGATGTCTGTAATCAGGAGTGTCTTTGTATTGTTGTAGGTTGT
Source organism: Flaveria trinervia (assembly GCA_025506515.1). Lineage (NCBI taxonomy): Eukaryota > Viridiplantae > Streptophyta > Magnoliopsida > Asterales > Asteraceae > Flaveria > Flaveria trinervia. Next base: position 45,523,457 of record CM046444.1, read on the forward strand.
CGGACTTGTAGTCTGTAAGATGTTCTGTGTTCGACTAATTTGTTGAATTAGGGGCTGTTGATGAGTATTTCAGGTAGTATTTCGTGTGTAAACTGATTAGAGATGTATAAATACTCTGTTCAACTACTCAATCACCAGATCTATCGGGTTCAGACCAGATCTATGCAGATCTGAGTAAGAACTGAGAGCCGTGGCTCTGATACCAATTGACTGGATAAGATTTGAGAAAGATAATCTCAGTTGATATGAATCAATAAGGACCGAATATAGTGATTGAGTCAAAGATTAAGAGGCAAAATCAGACAATCAATGAACATTGAATACTCATGATACTCATACATATGTTTGTATATATTGAATACTTTAATTGATTGATTACAAGAACATTCAATGCAAACAGAACATTCTAGGAACTAAGAATCCAAATAGATCCATGTGAAGTAACTTCAATGGAGTATTGTTAGTGTTCACCGGCTTGGTTTTGTGAGACGATTTGTGTTGTTTTCCTTTGAGGCACGCTGAACATTGATCAATAAAACTAAATCTTTTTGAGGAAGACCAATGACATGGTTTCCTTTGACTAACTTGTTCATATTTTTAAAGTTAGTGTGCCCCAAACGTCTATTCCAAATCGGTGACTCATCAAATGATGCTTTAGACAAAAGACATGTTTCTTCCTTAAGCGATGCAGAACATAGGTTTAAGACATATGTATTTTTCTTCCTTGGAGTCTTTAAGACAACCCATTCTTCAGGGATCTGAAATCCAGGTTTCAAAATGTAGCAATGAGTGTCTGTTAAGTGAGTGGAATATTTTTGTCGTAGATATGAGACACGCTTAGCAGATTCAAATTCAGTTGATCACAGTAGTTCACTCTGTCAAAGCTTAGCATCACGTTTATCACAGATCCTTCTCGTGTAATTCTACCACCTTTTGAATCTCTACCGAATGCCACAGTAGTTCCTTGTATGTGCTTGAAGTCATCAAGGAGGGAACGATCTCCAGTCATATGTCTGGAGCATCCACTGTCAACGTACCATAGGCTATTAGGCCTGTGTGGATGAACCTGCAAGCAAGCAGAACTAATTAGAATAAGGAACCCAAGCCATGATGGTCTTAGGTTTCGCGTTCCTATTCATGATAGTGACCTCGAGGTATTTCCCTCTAAATTGTGATTTGGATGGAGGTGTCCTGGAAGATTTTTGGTAATGTATGGATTGAGTCATCTCATCAACATCTACTGAGGATTTAGATGAATAATGAAATCGTTGGTCTCTGTATATTTGTAAAAATTTAGCCCGTTTTTCTTTATCAATAGTAAATTTTTGTTTTGGAAGGTTAAGTTGGTGTTTCATTGTGAGATGATTTCTTTGATCCTTCCTAATTTCTTCAAATTATCCCTGTCATTTGTTGATCTAGGTGTCCTGGATTGAGTATTATGAAAATGAGGTCTGACATAATGCATCACAGTGGATGTTTTTGAGATGGGCTTATGTTGGGAAATTCTCAACCCCTTCTGATTGAAGTAACGATAAGATGTACTGTGATTGTTCATGTCACAGATTGAACAATACTTGTGTAGTGATTTTTCATATCACAAATAGAACAATATTGATTGAAGAAGCATTTATGTGTCTTATGATTGAACATTTCACAAATGTCACAATACATTTGTTTGTTTCTTGAATCAGATTTTTCCTTGTGTGACTCAACTGATATTTTCTTTTAATGAGTCACTTTCTTTTCTTTAGGTGATGAATCAGAATTAGCCCTTTTACTAGTTTGCTTCACAACACTACCTTTTTTAATTGTATGGGCTATTTCTGTTTCTTCAACCTATTTCTTACTTCTTACTCAAGTTGGTCAACATGTTCCTTGTTACAGATATCAAAGCCAAATCCCTACCTTAATCTTTAAGACTGAGGGTCTGATGATGTTTTAGGTGTTGAACTCAGTGTTACAGTTTGTTTCTTTTGTAGTGAAACCTTTTCTGATTTGCTTGAATTTTATGGAGATATAATCTCTTTATTAGAACTACTCATAGTAGGGGGTTTTACTATCTTGGCATATTTCTTTTTGCCTTGTAAAACAGATGGTATGAATTTTGTAAAAGGTACAATTGCTTTTACAGGGCTTGATGGTTTCACGACACTCACTGTCTTGTCTGAACACTCTTTGGTTTTGATTGGGTGACCTAACTTTATTTTATCCTCATTGGTTTCAATATAAACATCAGGTTTGTTTTGAGGATTGGTCACCTATTTCACTATAGATTTAGGTTCCATAGTTTTAGGTTTAATTGCTTCAGAGAGTGAGATAGATTCTGGCATGACAGTGTAGTTGTCATTGTATGGTGGAGGACATGAATTATACCCAATCCCTGTCATGTCCATTGGATCGTTTTGGGAATCAAGCATCTCTTGTAGCTTGACTGAAGACATTTGTAACTTCTCAAGTTTCACATCAGTCATAGATTGTTGAGCCTTAGAATGAGCTAACTTGTCAGTAAGTAGCTCATTCTTAGCTGCAAGAGTGTACTTCTCACCATGCAGTTTTTCTATGTCAGAGATGAGAGATTCAATTTTGATTTCTAAGTGTTTTATTTCTCTCTTCATCATCTCTGACTTTACCTTTTCTTCTTTGATTTTATCAGCCAGTTTGTGGTTATGCTCCCTATACCCTTGCAATTCATTAATGCATTTTTCACTACAATGGTTAGATTTTACCTAAGTAGGCATTGGAGATGGTCCATCATTATGTAAGCCATAAGAGCATGATTTTGAAATGAAGGCTTGATTTCCTCTGCATACACACTCCAGTCCATACTCCATCTTCCTTTATCACTTGAGCACTAGCTAAAGACCGACTGCTTCCATGAGCTTGATTTGTCAGTTGGGGTGGATTCTCATATGATTGGTGTTGATGATACTGCTATTGTTGGTTGTTTGAGTGAAAGCTTAAGTTAGGCTGTGAGAATGATTAGCCTTGAGGGTTCCTTTGATAGTTTTTTTCTCTTAGGGGCATTGCACTTTCTTGAAAAGTGACCAGCTGTTGGACCAAAAGAACCAATGAGCCTCATCAGAAAAACCTCCAAGTCCCACAGACATTACAACTGCTGAAGAAGATCACAACAACTGAAGACATCAGCTGATTACAAGGTCTGAAGACAAAGTCTGAAGACAAGATCTGAAGATTTCTACTGAAGACAAAGACCGAAGACCATAGTCATCAGTAGTTGTCACAACAGCTGAAGTTATTAACTTCAGTAGTTGTGATGGTTTTCCTTTCCAGTACTTGTAATTTACCTTTTAGTAGTTTATAGTTTCAGTAGTTTTAGTTCAGAAGTTTTATGTTCTTGTACTTAGCATTCTCTAAGATGTTATCATTTGTTGAGAACATTCTCAGTAGTTTGCATAGTTTCAGTTGTTTGTATAATTCTGTTAGATCATTCCTTATATAAGGAATGTTGACCTAATTGTAATGTGTGACTTTCAGCCACCACGAAAGCATTTGAATGAAATATTCCTTTTGCAGAATTCTCTCTCTCTCTGTAACTGTGTACTATTCCATTGAATATCAATTGAGTTCTTGCTAAATTGTCTAATTCATTGTTCGAATTCCGCTGCAATCTACTCTAATTAATCAAACTTAAATCACTGATCCTAACAAATGGTATCAGAGCTGGTTAAGCATTGATCGATCTAACAATTGATCATTGAAACTGCTACTTCGATATCTAAGTTTGATCGAGTTCGCATATTTGCATGAATTGGTTATAGAGATTGAATTTCTGCTGCTTTTGGTTATTTGCTTTGAGATTTCTCTTGGTTCGTATTGAGTTTGTTGTGTTTTGCGCTAAATCGGTTAAAACTTTATTGAATTTGATTCAATCTAAGAATGACTACTCCTTCTAATGACCCTGACAATACTGGCTCCTCAACCAAGCCTCTGATGCTGGTTAGGACTGAGTATAACATATGGCAACGAAGAATGCTCCATCACCTGTCTGTTAACAGTTCAGGTTGTTGGACATCTCTGGTACATGGTCCACACAAGCCTATGTTGAACAATCCAAAAACCAACCAAATGGTTCCGAAGAAGAAGGAACAATATTCAGATGAGGATCGAAAACTGTTTGAGATTGATGCTAAAGCCCATGGAATTCTAGCCATGGCAGTGCCGAATGAAATCTATTCTAGGCTTATGCATCATGAAACTGCTCATGACCTCTGGAATGCATTGAAGGAACAATTTGTGGAACAGATGAGGTCTTAGCAAACAACAGAGAAATCCTTGCCCAACAATATGAGACATTCTCTCATAGGAAGGGTGAGACACTTACTCAACAGTTTGAGCGTTTTTCCTGTTTGATCTCTGAGCTGAAAATGGCCAAACATGAATACACTAATAGCCAGATGAACAACAGATTCCTCAGATAACTGCCTGAGAGATGGGACACATATACCATTGTCCTACGCTCCAGTGCAAATCTGGTGAGCCTATCTCTCACCCAACTCCATGGGAAACTGCTTACATTTGAAAGAGAGATAGAGCAGAAAAGGAAACTGGCATCATCAAGAAAGCTCACTGATGACTTTGTACCAGGGAACACTGCCTTGGTTGGTCATGAGTCAGAATATGCTACATCAGAAAGCCATTATGATGAGGATATAGATTTCTCTTCAAACAGTTCTCATAATGCATTTGTTAGTGTTGATAGTCAGTCAGGCTGTAATAGTGACAATTTGTGCTTCATTATGGATGATTTGATAGGTATTGTTGATGATGACTTAGAAGAGATGGATATTCTGAGCCAAATGGCCTTGATTAATATCAGATCTCAAAAGTTCTACAAGAGAACTAGTAGGAAATTTCCAGGAATCTCTGGCAAAACCAAAGTTGGTTTTGACAAGAGTAAGTTGAGGTGTCACAAATGCCACAAGCTTGGGCACTTTGCAAGAGAGTGTAGATCAACTGGATCTAACTCCTTTGCACCCTTTGTGACTTTTCCAAGCAATAGTTCACAAAACAGAGGCAACATCCTGCTAGTTCTGGTCATCACTCACAACCTCTATCTCCTGCATATTTTGTCCCTCAGGGTCCAATGCCATATCCATATCCCTGCTATTACATGCCACAGCCAAATCAAGTTCAAGTTCCTATTGCACAACAACCTCAAGCCTTACCTGAGCCTCAACCATCTCAATCACAACCTCATCACAGCTTCTTCACCCCTGGTGCTGTTGACTGGAGAAGTTTACCACATGATCTTTCTGGTAATGAGCAATTATTTGCTAGTGATAGTCAACATGGTGGTAAACATCCTTTTGGGAATCTTGCTCTCATGGCCCTGGAGTCTATTGAGGGTTCATGCTCCAATGCATCTTCATCACAGGTAACCTAGGTATCCTCTGAGGCTAAGGCCAAGCTATGTTCTGAATCTTGCATAGCTGCATTTATCTCTATTAGAGAGGCAAATGTAACTTTAATAAATCAAAATCTTGAGCTTGAGCAAACCCTTTCCAAAAGAAAAGCTGAGTATGAGTCTGTCCTTAAAGATAAAGATGATGAGATTTATAAGCTTAAATGCCAATTAAATGATGAAAAGGCTAAGGTTGTGGTCATTCTTGAGAACCACAGAGATCTCAAAGAAACACTTGCAGCTACTCAAGTTGAGTGTGACCGCTGGGTATCATCCTGCAAGGGATTTGAAATGCTTCTCAGCAAGCAAACACCTTCGAATGTGAAGTTTGGAATAGGTTACAATCACATTGCACCACCTACAGATTTACTCCAAAATCAATAGTAAAACCTGAAGGTGAAAGTAATTTCCAAACCACATCATCATGAGTATCATCCTCAAGAGATCACCCAAAATCAGAAGATGAAATCAGTGTTGATACCTGAGCAAATCAATTGCCTAGTGGGTTAACTACTGATAAGCACATGAAGCTGAGTACTTCAGATGTTGTCCCTCAAAGTACCTCAAGTACTGAAGGGCAAGTCACAACATCTGAAAAGCATTTCAAATCAACTAAAATAAAAGGATTAACAACTGCTGAGGAATCTATCATACGGTCTTTCAGGACGGATAGAGAATAGCTGAAGAACAAGTCTTCAGTGTGTTACATATCCTTCTGTACTTAACACAAGTACTGAAAGGAGAAAAGTACTGAAGATCGCACCTTCAGTAGTTTCCACTTCGGCAGTTGATCAATCCACGATGAAGAATAAGCCATGTGACATATGTGGTAAATTCAATCATCTTTCTCATGAATGTTGGTATAAAAAGGGTTCCAAACTTAACAGAGATAAGCTCATTAAAATGCAGATGGGTGAAATGAAAAATGAGTTTGAGACCAAGTTTGTACCACAATCATCCCAAATTGATAAACCCAAGGCTTCACCAAAATCCAAAATGAAGGATAGGGTTTATCATAAAATAGCTGATAGTGTTCCTCATGATAAAAATCAGACTAAGTGTGTGAATTTCAAGGAGGAAATGGTGGGCACAAGAACTCACCAAAAACAAGTACTGATGTGTGACAAGAGCTGAAAGCTTCAGCTACAAATCAGACACAACTTGTTATGATGGTTCAACATTTGTTGGGGAGAGTTAACCAACTAGATGCACCTGTGATCAAACCACTAAAAAGATATTCCAAGCCCTAATCCAAGGAATCCATTTCAGCACCATCTCCACCTTCATCAGCTGTTAATCATAAGAAACAAGATATGGTTAAATCTGTTGATGAAAATAGACCTAAAACCACAAAGGTTAGGTCTCAAAACCTAACTACTCCTTGTGATGAATGCAGGGTTCTTCAGCATGCTAAAGAAGCATGTGGTATGCAGACAGTGGAGGATCTATGCATATGACAGGGAGCAGTTCTCTTCTTAATGACTACTCTCAAGGAAAGAAGGGATTTGTTTCATTTGGAAATGATGCTAAGGGTTACATCATTAGGAAAGGATATGTGTCTAATGGAGAAATCAGATTTGATGATGTTAACAATGTGGAGAATCTCAAGTATAATCTACTGAGTGTTAGTCAGATGTGTGATAAAGGCCATGTTGCACTTTTCACAAGCCAGAACTATAGGATTCTGTCTTCCACAGTTCTGAGGCTGATTGACAAGGTATTGGATGAACATATTCTCTAGAAGGCCAATAGGATTGGAAGAGTATATGCACCGATTTGTCAAAGAAGATTGATTTGAAGGGTCATCCTTGCCTGTTCTCCAAGCCTCTCCTCAGGAATCTAAACTGTCGCGCAGAAGGCTGGGTCATGTAAATCTCAAAAACATGAATCAGTTGATCCACAATAGTTTAGTGAGAGGTCTACCAGTAAAGGAGTTCCACTGTGATGAAACCTGCATTGCTTGTTTGAAAGGAAAACAGCAGAAAGTCTCATTCCCTCCTATTGAAGAACCTAAGTCCATTGCCTGCTTGTAGTTAGTGCACATGGATCTATTGGTCCTGTGAGAGTGATGAGCACGGCAAAGAAGAAATACTATCTGGTAATTGTGGATGATTACTCTAGATATGTATGGACATTCTTCTTGCATTCAAAGGATGAGGTTACTCAGACGATTATCAACTTTGTGTTGTATGTTGAGAAGCAGTATTCCCTATCAGTCAAGTGTATAAGGAGTGATAATGGAACAGAATTCAGAAACCATACACTTGATGATTTTTATCTCTCAAAGGGAATCAAGAGGCAACTTAGCATCCCAAGGACTCCAGAACAAAATAGAGTAGTGGAGAGAAAGAACAGGACCCTAATTGAAGCTGCAAGGTCCATGTTGGCTGACTCTGGTTTGCCATTGACCTTTTGAGCTGAAACTATCAACACAGCTTGCTATGTGCAGAATAGAGTTTTAGTAAATCAGAGGTTGATGAAGACTCCATATGAAGTTCTACATCATTCGGCTCCTCTAATTTCATTCTTGAAAGCCTTTTGGTGTCCTTGTTTCATTCTCAACATAAAGGATCAACTCCACAAATTTGATCCTAAGGTGGATGCAGGGTATTTTGTAGGATATTCATCAACATGCAAGGCTTACAAAGTCTTCAACTGTAGAACAAAGATAGTTGAAGAAACCTTGCATGTGAAGTTCAATGAATCTCCTAAGGATAAAATTCCACAAAACCCTGTGGAGTTGTTTGATCTGGATATACTGCAATATGTTCCTTATCAACCTCCAGCTGTTGCAGATCATGTGAATAAATCATCTTCTGCAGCAAGTCTTCCACCTGGTGGTATTGAAGATGATGATGATATCAGTACTCACCTTTTCTAGTTTAGTGATTAACTGCCTGAGTCCACTAAACTTGATGATCCTGTAGCTTGAGCAGCTCCATCCACAACAAATGCTGATAAGATTTCTGACTCCTCTACATCATTTGAATTGCCATCTCATACTTGGTTTCAAGAGTCTGGATCAACATCTGTTGCAGTTGAACCTACTACAAACACTTGCACTGATCTTATAGTGTACCAAGAGCTGAAGAATCACCCCATGTCTCAAATCATTGGTGATATCAATGCTGGTGTCTCAACCAAAGTCAATTGTCCAACTTCTGCTTCTATGCTCTCTTCATCAGTCAGCTAGAGCCAAAGAACTATGATGTTGCTTTAAGAGATAATGGATGGGTTGAAGCCATGCAGCTTGAGCTACTTCAGTTCAAAAAGGAGCAAGTATGGGAACTGGTTCCTCTACCCCCAGGTAAGTGTGCAATAGGCACTATGTGGGTGTTTAGGAATAAAACTGATGTAAATGGGCTTATTGTCAAGAACAAGGCTAGACTGGTTGTACAGGGGTTTTCACATGAAGAAGGTATTGATTATGATGAAACCTTTGCCCCTGTAGCCAGACTGGAGGCAATTAGATTGTTCTTAGCCTATGCTGCATTCCACAATCTTAAAGTTTTTCAAATGGATGTCAAAAGTGCTTGTTATATGGAAAAATAAAAGAAGAGGTTTATATGTGTCAACCACCAGGTTTTGAGGACAATAAACATCCTGATTGGGTGTATAAACTTGAAAAGGCTCTTTATGGGTTGTAGCAAGCTCCTAGAGCCTGGTATGAAACACTTTCAAATTTTCTTCTTCAAAATAATTTCACTAGAGGCTCCATAGATAAAACTTTGTTTATTAAGAAAGTGGTTCAACATAAGCTACTTGTTCAAATTTATATTGATGATATAATTTTTGCTTCCTCTGATCCCCAGTTGTGTGATGATTTTACAAGTTTAATGAAACAAAAGTTTGAAATGAGTGCAATGGGAGAATTACAGTTCTTTCTAGGCTTGCAAATCAAACAAAAGGCTCATGGAACCTTCATTCATCAGTCAAAATATACAAAAAATCTTTTGAATAAGTTTGATTTACAAAACTGAAAGCCCTATTCTACTCCCATGTGCAACACCACACAACTGGATGTAGATCAGAAAGGTAAAGCTTTTGATGAAAGACTTTACACATGTATGATTGGGTCCTTGATGTACTTAACAGCTTCTAGACCAGATATTATGTTTGCAACTTGTGTTTGCGCTAGATTTCAGGCTGCTCCTAAAGAGTCTCATTTGATTGCAGTGAAGAGGATCTTTAGATATCTGCAAGGTACACAATCTCTAGGTCTTTGGTATTCCACTTGACACTCTTGCAAATTACTTGCTTTTTCTGATAGTGACTATGCAGGGTGTAAGTTAACCAGAAAGTCAACTTCTGGTGGATTTCAATTCCTAGGCAACTGTTTGATTTCTTGGCAGTGTAAGAAACAAACATCTATTGCTACATCCACTGTTGAAGCAGAGTACATTGCTGCTGCAAGTTGTACATCTCAGGTACTCTGGCTTCAGAACCAATTATTGGATTATGGCATTACAGAGACTAAGACACCATTGTTAATGGATAGTGCTTCAGCTCTGTGTATTGTCAAGAATCCAGTCCAACATTCAAGGACCAAACATATAGAGATCAGACACCACTTTATTAGGGATTGTTTTGAAAAAGGTCTGATTGATCCAAAGTTTGTGCCAAGTGCTGATGAGCTTGCAAATATATTTACTAAGCCTTTGGACAGTTCAACTTTCCAAAACCTTGTGTTAAGGCATGGTATGCTGCAGCTTGAATAAGTGACAACTACTGATGATCTCAGTAAACAAGGACTAATGACCATTAGTAAACATGTCACAAATAAGTACTGATAAGTTTTATTCTCAGTTGGTTTCATAACTACTAAAGACTAAATTACTTAAAAAGTACTGTACTTTCTGTTAAAAGAAACTAATGCAGTTACAACTACTGATGTAGTTAAACTACTGATGTCAGTAAAAATAGATAAGTACTGATGTCCTATGAAACAACTAAAAACAGCTAAAAAGTCTGATGAGTAAGTGTTGACAACAGTATGAAACATCTAAAAGGTTAAGAATTGACGAAAACTACTAATGAGAATTTTCTCTTCAATCGTTTCCACAAACTGTTGTTTCACTTTAAACAACTGATGACAAAACCATGTCTTCAGTAGTTTCACAACTACTGATGACTAACACCAAGTCCTCAGTTGTTTCCTACACCTGAAGTCAAAACCAAGGTTTTTAGTAGTTTCATAACTACTGATGACGAAAACCAAGTCTTCAGTTGTTTCAAATGTTTGATAGTTAAAACCAAATCATCAGTTGTTTTCATACAACTTATGACAACACCAACACTTTCAGTGGTTTTCTTTTCAGCCTTTTCTTAACCTAAAAATACTGCACTATAGTCGAACGTTTCATTAACCGTTTCCTATCCTTTTCTCTCTCAAAAATGGCGACCATGAAACTCAAACCTAGACACAACTGTGTCACCTACCTCTCGAAATCGGCCTTTTGGAACAAATTTGATAATGCCATCGATCTTATGGTGGATTCCCAATACAGAACCGCCTTTCTTTTGAATCCTACCATATACCCCGATTCCTTAAACCAATTCTGGACCAACGTCTCTGTAACAACTGGTGAAAATGATAGCCAAATCACTCTCCAGTCGTTGGTCAACCAGAAACAGGTGGTAATCACCCCTGACATCATTCGCAAAACCCTAAATTTGCATGATGCCACCTGTATTATAGAATACCCGAAAGGCACCATTGATATGTGTTTCATCAACAACGGGTATGAAGGAGACTTAAGTGCTACAACCATTCTCAAAAAGCACTTCCATGATGCTGAAAGACTTATCTTCCACATGGTGAATGTCTGCCTTGCTTCAAAGACATCTTCATGGGATGAGATGTCCTCACGATCGCAACAGGTATTGTACTCTATCTTTGAACGAGAAACTCTAAATTTTTATAGAGATAGTGTTTCTGGAACTTAAGGATCTGGCTCAGAAACCTGTGACAAACACATGGCTACTATATCCCAGGATTCTTATGGCCATAATTTTAAATCAATTAAAATCTCAAGGCCTTGTTGGTCTTGGAGTCCCTGCTCTAGCTGTCTTAGCTGAGGTATACTCCAGGCATAACTCTGACCCTACTCTCAAAGGGGCTACCTGGCTGCTCAAACCCAAGCAGAGGGAACCCATAGCCTCCACCTCGAGATCCAATGTCCCCACCAAACCCAAACCCCAAAAGCCCAAATAGGCTACTCAGGGAGATGAGTCCCCTGAGGATGCCCCTGTACCACCAATACAGGAAAAACATACTGGTTCTAACCCCCAGTCATGTATGAGACTCAACCAGCTGAAACTGCACAGGTGTCCTCTCCACAGGATTCTGTTGCAACCAAATTTGGGGACACCACATTACCGGACCTCTCTCAGTTGAGAAGGTTACCATTGAATAGCATCTCTCACCCCGGGTGTAATCTGCTTCTGACCAATCTCAAATGCAACCGCCCTTCAAAGCCCAACCCTTATAGTTGCTAAAGTGCTGAGTCAGCTGCATTCCTCACCCCCTCCCCAGAAACCATTAACACTGGGAATACCTCAACGATTGAGGGGGAGGACCAAAATGCTGCTCATAACCACAGCACAGGGGTTATAATGTTCAATCTCCAAGTGTAGAAGAGGAGGTTAGAACATCTGGTCAGGCTGCCACTACTACTCATTCAACAAATGAACAGGATGAAGTTGGTAACATATATAAGACCTCAGCAGAGGCAATTGCCAATGAAGGACAAAGTCCAGAGGCAGGAAGTCCCAAGAACCAAGAACAAGGGGCACATGCATATACTGATCTACACTCAGGGCATGTACATCCTGCTTTAATCAGGAGGTCAGATGATTCAGCAAAGACTGATGATGACCTGGGCTTTTTCTTTGATGTCTTAGCCCATAACACAATCCTAGAGACTGAGGTGAGCAGAGTCAAAGAACTGCTAGCCAAAATATCTCGGGATAAAAGTCATCTACCCTAATAAACCCACAGATGGCATCTTCATTTGAAGGTTCACCAAACACACAGCCAATACACTTAACTAAGCCACCAACCACTGCTTTTGGCACCACCTCTCAGGGACAGAACCCCTCTGAGTAGATAGTTGTAACCTTTCAAAGCTCCTTACCTCTCATCACTCCCATCATCACTGAGATAGTATATAAAGCCATTGATGAGAGGATCTCCTCAAGTCTCCAAATACTCCTTGATGATGTTGTTCACAAGTAACTTTCTGCCTTTCAAGCCCTGATCCCAATGCACCCAAAAAGGGGGAGACTACTAAGTCTAAGGCAGTGAAAGAAAGGAAAAGGAAGAGAGTAGAAGATGAGAATGAAACATAAAAAGAAAAGGAGTTGGAGAAAGAACATGAACTGATCTCAGAGAAATAACTGATCATAGTGCAAGAGCTGAGCACAGACAAAGAGCAGAAAGATTAGCTCATCACTTACAAAAGGAAGAGAAGTGTTGAGTCAATGTCTGATGGAGAAAAGTCCTTAGAAGATCTAGTCAAAGAAGCTGATGAAGCTCACAACAGATCTATGGACAAAATAATAGAACAGCTATTCAGACAGGGTCATGACACAGCCACCTTAGATGTTGAGATCAGAAGGCTGGAGATAAATGAAATTCAAGCAAGAAAGGCTAGTTACAGTGTGATGGATAGGAATGGTTGGAGATTATGATCAGGTTTATTGCCAATTATCTAGGAAGATCATTGATAGAGATGGAGTCTTGGTCCATAGACAGTATCTTGGAGATAACCAAGAAAATCCGTTCTGCTGGAAGTTACAACAAAGAGTTGATCATCGAAACTCTGGATGAAGCAGGTGTTGGGAAGAGAACTGAGATGGAAAAGCTCTCAAAAGCCAAACTCACCACTAAATTGCTAGATCAGCCTTCTCATACTCCCACTCAAAAACAACCCTCAAAGCCATCATCTCTAAAATTTGCCAATTGTATCCCTAAACAAAAACCACCCACAACTCAACCCACAAAACCAATTCCATTACCCCAAAAACCATCTCAAACCACACCCAGTGATACACCCATAAGGAGGAGAAGGGTGTTGAGGGTAGAAGAAGAAGAAGAAGAGGATGAGAATGAAGACAGTCTGCCAATCTCTGCTGTTCTCAAACTTAAAATACCTGAGCCCAGAAGTCAACAGATGATCACACCTGACTTGCAAATGCAAATGGTGAAAGTGAAGATTGAAGAAGTAAAACAAAGAAGCAGCATGATGAGCAATTTCTCAAAATGGTTGACAAGGACTTCCCTCAGTCCTCATCCATTCAAACAGTGAAGAAACAAGCTCTAAGGAAATACACTCTTAGGCATACATTCCAACATCAAAGACAAAGATTGAGGATTTGGCCAGACCCCAGGGTAAGTTCCAGAATACACAAGAAGAACATACCATGTACATATCATGGCCAAGTGGAAAAGACTTTGAATGCTGCAATTATGTTGGCTATGGTAGTCTCACCCTGAGAGCACACAACTCAAAGACAACCCCTCAATCTCTACTTGAGAACAAAATGATCAAGAAGGGGCTGTTATACAACAGACTTGAAGATCTTCAAAAGAGTGAACTCTAGTTGTTGCTAGAAGGCTCTCATCCAGATGGAATTTGGTTTCATGGTTGGGACAAGACTCTGTGTCTAGTTTCCCCAAGACAGAGTTCCCTTCCACACTTAGCCAATCAAAAGATCAGAAACCTTTTCCCGGCCTGTTCTAACATGATTACCTCTGAAGCTGATCAAGAGGGTGTTTCTGCCAAAGAATAAGTGGGATCATCAATAAACTTAGAGGTTTTGGCTACATTGGTTCAGGGGGAGTTTGTTGGACCAAAAGAACCAATGAGCTTGATCAGAAAAACCTCCAAGTCCTACAGACATTACAACTGCCGAAGAAGATCACAACAGCTAAAGACATCAGCTGATTACAAGGTCTGAAGATAAGTCTGAAGACAAGATCTGAAGATTTCTACTGAAGACAAAGACTGAAGACCAGAGTGATTAGTAGTTGTCACAACAGCTGAAGTTATTAACTTTGGTAGTTGTGATGGTTTTCCTTTTTAGTACTTGTAATTTACCTTTCAGTAGTTTATAGTTTTAGTAGTTTTAGTTCAGTAGTTTTATGTTCTTGTACTTAGCATTCTCTGAGATGTGATCAGTTGTTGAGAACATTCTCAGTAGTTTGCATAGTTTCAGTTTTTTTCTATAATTCTGTTAGATTTCACTATCAAGTGACATGAGCAGACGTCACATTCCTTATATAAGGAATGTTGACCTAATTGTAACGTGTGACTTTCAGCCACCACCAAAGCATTTGAATGAAATATTCCTTTTGCAGAATTCTCTCTTTCTCTCTGTATAACCGTGAACTATTCCATTGAATATCAATTGAGTTCTTGCTAAATTGTCTAATTCATTGTTCGAATTCCGCTACAATCTACTCTAATTAATCAAACTTAAATAACTGATCCTAACACCAGCCATGCCACTATTAAAGTATTTCACCTTGGATTTATCATATCCAAGTTTTGTATTCTCATTCAGGCTCAGCTTTCTTCCTTTTCTGAAGAATTTCTTAGATCTCATTGCAATCATGCTCATTTGCTATTGTAGATCCATTTCTTCCACATCTTCTGGATCCATTTCCTTTAAATCTTTTTGAATGAGATGAGCAGAAGTGAGTCTTCCTCCCAAGTAGGCTTCAAAGCTTGCAACAAATGTGTTGTAAGTTGCCTTTTGTTCTTCTGATCTTTAGTCTTCAGGATTGGTTTGAGGAGCAGCAGTGACTCTGGAAGTTTGAGATGAGGTTGAAGGATGATTGATTGGAGGAGTTGCAATGAACCCAGTGTTGTTCATTTGTTCTCTTGATGAGATAAAATCATCTTCCGTAGTGATGAAGGCATTTTCCATAGAATGAGATTCTGATGGAAATTTGTAAGCCTCAATCACTATTGGTCCACCAAGATTTCTACTTCTTTTATCAAGTTCTAAAGCTTCAATTTTGGTTATCATGATGTCTAGAGTAGTACTCTAAGATCAAGAGTATTTTTCAGTATGGTTACATTCTGTTCCCAACTTTCAGTGAGACTGTGAAACATCTTTTTGTTAATTCTTTATCTTGTAAGTGACTCCCATGATTTCCAAGTCATTTTTCTTTAATTTTTGTTTAATTCTTTTTGTTTAATTCTGTACAAATCTGTGTAGTTGTTTAGATATTGATTCTCCCCTGGTGTGGTGGAATGTTTCATACTAATTAACAAGCTTGTCTTTGTTGATTTCAGCCACCTCATTGCTTCCTTCACACATGATTTTGAGTGCATCCCATGCAGCTTTTGCAGTTCCATACTTCTCAAATCTTTTCAGCACATCCATCTTGAGTGCTTGAGTCAAAATTGAGTAGGCTTTGAGGTTTTTCTTGATTTTCTTGTAGTCTTCATCATCTAAGGTCAGATCTTCAATGGGTATTCTAGTAGTTCTATATATTGCAGCTTGATCTACAGACAAAGTAACATGGATGTGTGGCCTCTTGCATACTGATATCCAGAAATCAGGATCTACACGTGTGATGTAATTCCTAAACCTGATTTTCCACTGTTTAAACTCAGATTTATGTTTAAGCATTGGAGGTTTAGGTGTATGACCAAGTTTTGTGTAGCTGTTAGAATCCATTTTAACTATGTGTTTAACTAGTATAATATAGATTTAGATGATTTTTAGGATTGATTAGTCCAACTAGTCCAAATAGTTCAAACGGATTTCAGAACCAGATATGTGATGGTATTTGAGTTTCTTGCTGTTGTGGGTAATTTGGTGAGTATGAGTTGGCAAGACTAGTTTCTGCTATTTACTAAGTATAGAATACGATATACTTTACTAGCAACTCCATTACGAGATCAATGGAATTGTATTAAGTTCTTGGTAGATGTGAAAGAGAATCGAGAGCCAAAGCTCTGATACCATTAACTGGGGTTGAGTAAGAGTGAGATTCTTACTGTGAATCGAATATGGTAAACAAGTCAGTGATTGAATGGCAAAAACAAACAATCAAACAACATTTAAGGCAAGAAAGTTACTCATAATTGATTTTGTATTGTATATATGAAATTTGATAATTACAGAGAATAATTACAACAAAGATTCTCTCTCTATCAGCCGTCACTTCATGTACGAGGTATCTATTCTCGTTATAGGCAGACAAGATGCCTTTTACAAAATGACTAAACTACCCCTGACCTATTACATGAGAACTAGTCTAAGTCTTCATCTGCATCTTTGCTTGTTCATCTGCATTGACAAATGCGGATGCGTTAACTTGATCAGCATTTCTTCACTTGATCATCCGCATTAGTATGTTGGTCATCCGAATTGGTTAATGCGGATGAACAAATACTTATGTGCATTTGTTTGGTCATCCGCATTTGTCTAATACGGATGAGCAAAGTCTTGTCCGCATTAACTTTTATTCTTCCGCATTAGTCAATGCGGAAGAGTAAGTACTTTTCCGCATTAGCATTATGTCTTCCGCATTGACAAATGCGGAAGACAACACGTTCTTTTCCTTAGCAGAATTTCATCTACATTTCTTCTTGGACTTCAAGGATTCCAGCAAAACAATCATCAAATCACCTATTTAGTTGGCATGTATTATCCTTTCAAGGGTCCAACAGTCTATACTTTATACAAGTGGCCACATGTGTACCTAGCTTACGAGCTTAAAGTAAAAGTCTTTCATGTCTTAGAAATATGTAATGAATGGGTTCAATGATATATATATATCGTTTATGTTTATAGTGTTTAATATTTCATATTATTATTGTGTTAAAATATACTGAACTTATTATATAGGTTTGAGAGTGTTGCGCATGATTCATAGTAGAATATGATTAAGAAATGTGTTCAACATGGTATGATGAGTAATCATGCGAATGGCCCATACTTATGGACCATACACATGAGTACATCATGCTTATGGACCAGTCACGACTAAAACAGGAGACTGGATCAGTCGTACGATTGAGACATAGTACTGACTCAGTCGTACGACTGTACCTTCAGTCGTGTGTATGAATCAATCGCATGATTTAGTTGCATGACTGAACCACTCGTACGAAGGAAGCTCCTAACCTATAAATAACATAAATACCACTTAATTCGTGGAAAAATAAAATAATTGAAAACACTTGATATTCTCACGAACCCTAGCCGTCCAGAACATCCAAGGAAGGCTGCCCCTTGATAATCTCTTCATACGTGAGCACGCATTAAGTATACAATTAGGTAATGCGTTATCTGTTTACTGTATGCCTTGTTTACTCTCTACTCTTTTATTTTATGTTTCACTATCTGTATGGACCAATGAGTAATACCCTAAATTGTATGCGCGGGGGGGAACTGGTGATGGGCCCTCTATTTCCCTCAAAATGGCTGTTATTATTGTATACAAGGCTGGCCGAATCACCTAGGGTATGTTTCAAAGGTCCGTCAATCTTAATTGACTGGCCCCGTGTGCATAATAGGGTAGCTAACCCGCATCATAGTTGAGTTAACGACAACATGGTCATGTACCTTCTGTAAGTTTGCAAGACTTGTTAACATTTTATTAAAGTTCCACTTCTGTTCTTCATTGATCTTTCACTTTAATATTAGTAATACTTTACGTTTCGATTATAAGCACACCATGTAAAGTCAAATAATAATAATAATAATAATAATAAGGAACAATCATAAAATAATCATAATCATGCATGAAACCCATCATTAATAAACCCTAGTCAAACCTCAGTCAAAACCCTAAAAGCACAAACTCCCAAAAATTCGGAAATAAGTTCTAAGTGTTAGGCGCTTAGACAGTATTGGGCACATGGGCCCTGTTTGGGCGCTTCATCACTATGGAGGCATATGAGGCCAACACTTAACTGCTTTAACACTTAGGCGTTTGAACCATTTAGGCGCATGGACACTATTCGGGCGTATGACCCATTCGGATGCACGGACATTTAGACGCATGGGCTATTGGGCGTATGGAAGCTTAGGCGCATGGGGTTATTCAGACGCATGGGTACTATTGGTGCGCATGGCCCTACACTTAGTCGTCTGACTAATTTTCTAGGCACATGAGGGCACTGTTCAGGTGCATGAGATACACTTAATCATTTCTAAGGCAATTCTAGGCACGTGGGCCTTATTTAGGTGCATGAACCTTCTATTTAACATGTTCCTAGGATAATTTTGAATCCATACACCAAGCCTACCCGTTCTAAGCTTACCAAGGCTTTTCTAAACATGAACAACCTATAAGCATCTAAGAATCATGACCAAACATGCATAATACATACAGGTATACATACATAAACATTTGAAAATCGTTTTAATACATTTTCCGCCCGAAGAAAAGTTTAAAAAAACTATAACTGGGGTCCAAAAACTCACCTGGTGCAACTTTGGGTGTATCTTCCTTCTAACCCGTTTGCAAATGAGTTCAAACACCTAAAAACACACCAAAACACACACACGGACACACACACAAGCACATAAGCACATAAGCATGTAACCGAGACAAAACCCAACATGAACACTTAAAAACCTTGAATTCTTACCTTGAATTCAATCTTCTTCTTTTTTTTCTCTTCAACTGAGAGTTTCTGCTCTCTTCTTTTCTCCCTCTATCTCTAAAACCGATGAAAAATGTGATGTAAAGAGAGGGTGAGCGGCCATGCCCACCTTTACACCAACTTATTTGTACTTTTCTCCTTTTTACACATTTAACCCCTCAACTTGGGTTTATTGACGTTTCCTTTCTTTATTCTTCAACTCTTATTATTTCTTTTAAAGGAATAACCGGGTGTTACAAGTCCACCCCCTTATATATGTTTCGTCCCCGAAACCTGTTATTCCTTGAACAGTTGTGGGTAATGCTGTCTCATTTCTTCTTGGTCTCCCACGTAGACTCGGATCCCTTTCTGTGCCTCCACTGTACACGCACAAGAGGAACCACTTTATTCCTTAGTCTCTTCTCTTTTCGATCAATGATTGCCACTAGTTGCTCCACGTAATTGAGCCGTTCGTCTACTTCGATATCTTCGAGTGGAACAATCATATCCTCGTCTGCCAAGCACTTTCTTAGATGAGATACATGGAATGTTGGGTGAATTACACTTAACTCCTCTGGTAATTCCAATCTATAGGCCACCTCTCCTATTCGAGCGATGATTCGGGAAGGGCCTATATATCTTGGGCTCAACCTGCCCCGCTTCCTGAATCGGATGATACCCTCCCAAGGTGAGACCTTCAACATAACCTGGTCACCCACCTAGAACTCAATTGGTCTGTGTCGTTTATCGGCATACGACTTTTGTCTATCTTTAGTTTCCTTCATAAAGGCTTTAATCTTCTCAAGCTTCTCAGTCGTAGCCTCAGTTACCTCGACGCTACCCAATTCCTTCTCACCAATATCACCCTAACAAACAGGTGTTCTGCATCTCCTACCATATAGCATCTCATAAGGTGGAATGCCAATGCTAGCATGATAGCTGTTGTTGTATGAGAATTCGGCTAATGGTAAGTGGTCATCCCAACTTCCCCTAAAATCAATCACACATGCCCGAAGCATGTCCTTTCTGACTGACCATAAGTTAGGGGATGATAAGCCGTGCTAATATGTAACCTCGTCCCCATGGCATCATGGAATTTCTTCCAAAATTTAGATGTAAACCGGGTGTCACCATCAGATACAATAAACACCGGCACACCGTGACGAGTTACAAGTTCATTGATGAATAGATCTGCCAACTTTTTAGATGAATATGTCTTGCGGATTGGTAGGAAGTGAGTACTCTTCGTTAGACGGTCAACAATCACCCATATGGCATCGTACCCTTTTGGATTACACGGCAACTTCGTAATGAAATCCATGGTGATGTGCTCCCACTTCCATTTCGAGATGTTCGGCCTTCACCTGTAAGCAAGTAAGGCACTTACTCGCATACCCAACCACATCACGCTTCATACCCGGCCACCAATAATTTTACATCATATCTTGATACATTTTTGTGGCACCAGGATGAATGCAGTATCATGTCTTGTGAGCTTCATCCATAATCTTCATGCGTTGATCCTCAAAACGAGGAATCCACACCGTCCAGATCGAGTTTTAACACCATGTGTGTTTTCACCCAATTCCCCAACCAGGCCTTTCATCCTTTCGTAGTTAAGATGATCTTCTTTCAGTGCCTCATCTTGAAACTCTTTGACTTGCTTCATCACATCGGAGGTGATGATTAGTTGATACGCTTTCACCTGAATCGGCTCGGGCCTCTCTTTTCGGCTAAGGGCATCAACCACCACGTTGGCTTTGCCCGAATGATAGTGGATCTTGCACTCATAATTATTTATGACCTCCAACCATCTTCTCTACCTCATGTTGAGATCTTTTTGCTCGAACAAGTACTTCAAGCTCTTGTGGTTAGTGAAAATGGTGCACTTCGTCCCGTAGAGATAGTGCTCGAAATCTTCAACGCAAAGACCACGGCTGCTAGCTCCAAGTCATGAGTAGAATACTTGACCTCATGAACCTTCATGTGTCGGGATGCATAGGCTACAACCTTCCCTCTCTGCATTAACACGCACCCTAACCCTGAATAGGAAGCATCTGAATAGACCACCAAATCCTCGCTTCCTTTGGGTAACGACAGAACAGGAGCTTGAGTCAACCTTGCCTTTAACTCCTCGAATGCTTTCTCTTGAGCTTGACCTCATATAAACTTTACATCCTTTAGGGTCAACTTGGTTAGTGGAGAGGCAATCTTGGAAAAGTCTTGGATGAATCTTCTATAGTAGCTCGCCAAACCCAAGAAACTACGAATCTAGGATGGCGTCTTAAGTGACTTCCATTGCATAACCACGTCCACCTTTGTCGGGTCCACCATGATTTCGTCAGGATTCACCACATGACCCAAGAATTGAACTTCGCGCAACCAGAACGCGCACTTGGAGAATTTGGCATACAACTTCTCCCTTTATGTGTCCAACACTTCCCGAATGTGATTGACATGCTCTTCTTCACTCTTCGAGTAGATTAGAATATCATCAATGAACACAATCACTAATCTATCCAACATAGGTCGACATACCCGATTCATCAAATCCATAAAGGCAGCTGGCGCGTTAGTTAGACCAAAAGACATAATGAGGAACTCGTAATGCATACGGAAAGCTGTCTTAGGAATGTCTTGTTCCCTCACCTTTAATTAATGGTAGCCAGATCATAGATCTATTCTCAAGAACCAACTGGCACCTTGGAGCTGGCTGAACAAGTCATCAATCCTTTGTAACAGGTACCGATTCTTCACCGTCAACTTGTTCAGCTCTCGATAGTCAATGCACATTCACATACTTCCGTTCTTTTTTTACAAACAATACCGGAGCACCCCACGGAGGGATACTCGGTCAAATGAATCCCTTATCCATAAACTCCTACAATTGGCTCATGAGTTCCTTCATCTAAGTTGGAGCTAATCGATATGGTGCTTTGGCAACGGGTTGAGCACCGGGTATCAAATCGCTTTGGAACTCAATCTCGCAATCTGGTGGCACGCCGGGTAAGTCTTCCGGGAATACGTCCGGAAAGACGCACACCACTAGTACCTCAGATATTTGCGGAGCCGACACATCCACATCTTTTAGGTATGCCAAGTAGGCACTACAACCACGTTTCATGCACTTCCCGGCCACCGCTATCGAAACCACCTTTGGGATCATAGTAACGCGATCTCCATAAATCGTAACCAAACTCCCATGGGGCACAACAAATCGTATCATCTTCTTACGAAATATGATTTTTGCTTCATAGGTTGCTAACCAATCCATCCATAGTAATACATCAAATCTACCTTGGGGCATCACATATAACCTAGCAGCAAACCTATGACCTTCTAGTTTTATAGCACAGTCCTCTATCACATCAGTAATTCTCGTGGACATGCCAATAGCGGTTTCTACATCGAATGGTTCACTGACATTTCTACTTCTAATAGGTAAGTTAGCACATAAAGTAGTGGAAATGAAACTTCTACTAGCACCGGAATCAAACAATACACAAACACAAGTTTGCTTTACTAAAAACATACCTGACACGACATCGGGATCAGCTCTGGCTTCCTCTAGGGTCATGGCGTAAGCTCTAGCGCCTGCCCTCTGCCTCCTTCCTCCGGCTTCTTCTTCTCCACTCCAGAGCTCTCCTCCCTCGGCTTCTTACAGTCTCTAGCGATGTGGATAGGCTTGCCACACCTCAAGCATACATTCATTCCCATGTTGCACTCACTGGTATGCTCCTTTCCACATCTGCCACACCTTTTCAACCCTGATCTTCATGATACCCCACGGTCGTCCACCTTCATCTTCTTGTTGTTTGGAGTAAAACCACCACGTCCAAACCTCTTCCCATTCCGGTTTTTACCATCCCCACTCGTCTTTTTCACCTCCACCACATTCTCCTCTCACTCATCATACAATCTACCCGCCAAATCCACCACCGATCGAAAGGTACATGGCTGAGTAGCAATCAGGTGCCTGCGAATGTTAGCCGGTAGTCCCTGGATGTACCTCTTAATCTTCCTGATACCGGCATCACCTCATCTGGCACCAGTCTTGCCATCTCGTTGAATTTGGTGGTGTACTGCTCGTGGGTCATGGTTCCCGCTTCAAGTTGCAAGAACTCCCTCTCGATTTTATCGAGTTCCCTGTGAGGATAGAATTCGTCGATCACCAACTTCTTAAACTCCTTCGATTACACTTCCCGATGGCTCTGGCACCCTAAGCTTGGACAATATTGTCCCACCAACACAACGCTGTATTGACGAAAGAGTGAGTCGCGAACTTCACCTTTTGGTCCTTGCGGCACTCACTGATCTCCAAAACTGCCTCCATTCCCCTCACCCAATGGTGAGCAGCAGCATCATTGCCATTGCCATCAAAATTCAGGGGCTTACACCTTTGAAACGCCCCATAACTGCATCCTTCGGTTGCTACCCCCACTACATCGTCCCCCTCCTCCTCGGACAACACAATCTCAGGCTCGGTTGTTCCTCCTCCCTTCTGCTTCCTTGCCCGCTGATCCCTTTCTATTTTCCTTCTCCTTCCTCTCCTCACTTCTCACAGCCCTCATGACTTCAGTCACTACATACGGTAAGACTGTCTGCATGACCTGGCGTACTTCATTAGCAATCGCCTCCCTAGCTGAGGCATTCAAGCTAGCATTCTCGTTTTCTTCGCTCTGACCATGAACCTCAGGGTTCTCATGGGTCGTTTGAGGAGCCTTAGAACAACTCCTAGTCACACGTGGACGACCTCTGCCTCTAGGAATCTTGAAAGATTTTCGACCAGCCATCCTCTAACATGCTATAAGATTCAAACACTAACACGGTCATTCAAGGTAATAACTCAGTTTATGTCAAGTATAGTAAGTCCCTAATTACAGTGGCTAGTAATGATTAGCCACTTACTTTACTCTTCATACCCCAAACATTTCTTATCGTGAATTAATCAGTATCTAAATCTACTAAGGGCACATAAAACAAATAGCATGTATACATAATACTGGTTAACGTTAGGAAAAAACATACCTCATGGCACGTAGCTACTCGGGCTGAGATCCTTCCAATTGTCCCATTTTCAGTTGAAGTTTAGGTTTTAAAAATTTATTTAACCCAATTCTCTTAAACTTTAGCTCTGATACCAACTTGTAAGGCCCTGTCCCGCAGACTTCACAATTGGTCACTCACAACATTAAATACATTGAACGTTATAAATTTACAAACTTAAGCAACGGAATCATTTTATCAAAAGCCATTCATTTCATTAAAACACTGTTGTTGAGCAATACACTATTGTTTAATCGAATACAAAAGAACTATTTAACTGCATTACAAAACAACAACAATAATAAATATGAATGGATGTCAGCCTTTCCCTGCCGAGTAGCTTCACCCTCGTGCCATCCTCAGCAATATTTACCTGCCAACTAAAAATGTATAAGAGTCAATGTTGCTGAGTGAGTTCTAGTTTTAAAAGTACTAAAATACTTTGTGTAGGTATACATATGAAAATACACTTTTTATGAAAACTTCATCTCTTTATACGTGAGCACGCATTAACTATACAATCAGGTAATGCTTTATCTCTTTAGTCTATGCCTTGTTTACTATGTACTCTTTTATTTTTATGTTTCACTATCTGTATGGACCAATGAGCAATACTTTACGTTACGATTATAAGCACACCACATAAAGTCACATACTAATAATAATAATAATAATAAGGAACAATCATAAAATAATCATAATCATGCATGAAACCCATCATTAAAAAACCCTAGTCAAACCTTGGTCAAAATCCTAAAAGCACATACACCAAAAATTCGGAAATAAATTCTAAGTTTTTGGCACTTAGACACTATTTGGGCGCATGAGCCCTATTTGGGAGCTTCATCACTATGCAGGCGCATCTAGCCAACACTTAACTGCTTTAACACTTCGGCACATGAACCATTCACGCGCATGGACACTATTCGGGCGTATGACCCATTCGGACGCATGGACACTTAGACGCATGGGCTATTGGGCATATGGAAACTTAGGCGCATGGGGTTTTTTAGGCGCAGGGCCCTACACTTAGTCGTCTGAGTTATTTTCTACATGCATGAGGGCACTGTTCAGGCGCATGAGATACACTTAATCATTTCTATGGCAATTCTAGGAGCATGGGTCTTATTTAGGCGCATGAACCTTCTGTTCAACATATTCCTAGGATAATTTCTAATCCAAACATCAAGCCTACCTGTTCTATGCTTACCAAGGCTATTCTAAACATGAACAACCAATAAGCATCTAAGAATCGTCACCAAACATGCATAATACATACAGGTATACATACATAAACATTTGGAAATCGATTTAATACCTTTTCAGCCCCAAGAAAAGTTTAAAACAAGTAAAACGGGGTCTAGAAACTCACCTGGTGCAACTTTGGGTGTATCTTTCTTCTAACCCATTTGAAAATGAGTTCAAACACCTAAAAACACACCAAAACACACACACACGGACACACAAACAATCACATAAGCACATAAGCATGTAACCAAGACAAAGCCAAACATGAACAATTAAAAACATTGAATTCTTACCTTGAATTCAATCTTCTTCTTCTTCTTTTTCTTCAACCGAGAGTTTCTGCTCTCTTCCCTTCTCTCTCTCTCTAAAACCGATGAAAAAGGTGATGTGAAGAGAGGGTGGGCGACCATGCCCACTTTTACACCAACTTATTTGTACTTTTGTCCTTTTTACACAGTTAACCCCTCAACTTGGGTTTATTGACATTTCCTTTCTTTATTCTTCAACTCTTATTCTTTCTTTTAAAGGAATAAGCGGGTGTTACATATCTATGAACTTCGGCAGCAACCAATTGCTCTATATTCATGCCTTATGAATATCCACCATTCCATGTTCATAATAGTCTTACGTTCATATTTGTTCCCATAAACATGAACGACTACAGACATTTTGAATAATAAACATATTCATGGATGTATACATGCAAAAAGGAACATACTCATAATAGAACATTTAAATACTAAACAGATCAATTCTAATCACTAGAATATCAAAGCCCTAAGGCACAAGTATGACTTTCATGTTGGAACTTGTTTGCCCAAGACACATATAAAGTTGATGTCGTTAGTACGTTATCCATACTACATCCTTTTGTTCTCGTTTGGAGGCTATACATTCAGAAGCATCATCTTCTTCTTCTCATCCTACTACATCCTTTTGTTCTTGATAGGTAGTTTCTAGAACACCCCTTTGGTTGCTCTTTTTGGTTTTGATAACACTTCATTTCACATACTATATGATCCTTGTTCTTGGGTTTTGTTTTGGTTTAAAATGGTTCATATTTTCAGATTCTAAGGACATGTTCAAACCTTATATCCACTGTGTCTTATAGTTTAAATGGTTAAACTAACTTTGATGAACATGTTAAAAACTCAACAATGGCATCTTGAGCCGGTTATCTCGAATATATACTTCAAAAGTTCTTGAAAAGTTAGTTTTCATGGACTTTTTCAACCCATTAGGGTCTGTTTTGTTATGGATGATTGAATCCCTTATGTTGCAAGGTTTAATCTTACATGCTTTAGTATAAACCTTGAAAGATTAACGTCAAATGGTTGATTGTGTTGGTTGGACAAAACTCTAAAGTTTTGGTTCAAGTTGGCCAGAACTTTAAGGTTATAAAAAGGGGTTCATTGTTGTTCTTGGATGTTGTATATGATACATATTTTGGTGCATAATATAGCCTTGACCTTATGTGTTTTGGATTTTGTTGATTGTGATTTGTCATGTTGGTTTTGCTTCTTGTAAGGGTTGTTATATTTGTGTTTGCATTTTGGTTTTAATTTATTTATTCATTGGTTATGTAATAAATAGATTAGGTGCATTTCTTTTATTAGAAAAAATGTATTAGGATATGATTTTGTAAAAGAAGATGCACAACATGAAGACCCAAAGAAGGACACAAAAGACATGGACACTTGAGGCATTTGCATGAGGATTCAAGTGGGAGTTCATGGACATATTTGATGTATCATTGTTAACCCTTAAGAAAGACCTTATGACAACACTTGTGATAGGAAACAAGTGTAGTCAACTTAGTTGCTATGGTTATGCACTCATGTTTGTATGATTATGCTTGTTTGTTTGTTTATTGTATGATTGTTGGTTAACAATTGGATATGCATAACAAACTCATTAACAAACTTAACAAGTTTAAAACTGATGTTTCTTTATAATTAAGTGATTAATAAAAGCTTATTAAAAGGATTAATGATTTTAATAAAAGGGGTTTTATTAAAAGTGAACCATAGGGTACCTTATATTTAAAAGCATGCAAATAAAAGATATATAGAGTTTTCTAAACTAGTATTATGGAAACTTAAAATTTCTTTCATAAACAAGTTAAACACCATCCTTTTGCACAACACTTGAGTCGCTTGGAAACTCTTAATAGGATAAAGATCACCTAACCATTTTGAGGGACCTTGTGATTTGAGGTGGGGATACCATATTTGTTGGATAAAGGTCACCTAACCACTTATGTTGGAAAACTCACATGTGTGTAAGGTAACTTGATTTGCAAACCATGTTTAATGGATCCCCTACAATGTTGTCTATGAAGGTGTTGATGTGATAAACGTGCCGACCACACATATGATGTTTAAGTCAATCCCATACCTTAGAAGTTGCAAAGGGTTGCAATTGTCAAAACGTTGACTACCTTGCTAATTTAAATAATGGGATAAAGGTCACCTAACCACTATTTAAGTGTAATGTTGTATTCTAAAATTTTTAAAAATTGTGTAAGACGTTTAAAAGGGCTTTAATTATTAAAACGTGAATAATATCGAAAATACTAAAATTGAACTTTGTTAAATTTTGTAGATGGCCACCAACAATAATGGAAACAATGATATCTCGTCCGCTCACTCACTATCACTAAGAACCATTCTCCAAAAGGAGCGTCTAAATCATAATAACTTTATAGATTGGTTTTGAAACTTGGGAATTGTTCTCAAGCAAGAGAAACGATTGTATATTTTACACGATCCGATTCCTGATCAACCTAATGAGGAGGATGAGGAGGCCTATAATAATTGGATGAAATACACTGAGGACTCGGTCCAAGTGTCTTGCCTTACGTTGGCAAATATGACTCTAGATATCCAAAAGGAGTATGAACATGATGGAGCATACGACATGATTACCCAGCTGAAGGAAACATTCCAACAACAAACAAGGGTAGAGCGCTTCGAAATGGTTCGAGCACTCCATGCATGTCGTATGGATGACACCCAATCCATTTCATCTTATGTACTTAAGATAAAAAGCCACATTGACCGCCTCTAAAGGCTAAATTGTCCCCTCTGGAAAGAGTTGGCTACGGATATGATCCTCAACTCTTTGACAAAAAAATTTGACAACTTTGTCATGAACTATAACATGAACAGGTGGGACAAGAACATAAGTGAGATTCACTCTATGCTCAAAACTGCCAAGGCGGCCATGGGTAAAAAGGTTTTACATGTTCTGACCATCCATTAAGGTGAGAACAAGAAGAGGCCTTACCCCAAACCCAAGGCAAATGTTGCCAAGGGTAAAGGGCACATTAGGGGAAAGGGAAAGGGAGTGTTAAGAGCACCACCACCCAAACCAGCAGAGAGGAATCAAATGGTTGTTTCGAATGACCCATGATTTAAGTGTGGGGAGATTGGACATTGGTCAAGAAATTGTCCGGTCCATCTCAAAGAGTTGCAAGCTAAGAGGGATGTCGGGCAAACCTCAGGTACAATTTACATGATTCAGATTGATCTAAATTTAATATCCTCTAACAAATGTGTATTGGATACCAGATGTGGAACTAACATTTGCAACTTATTGTAGGGGTTCAAAAGAATTAAGGACATCAAGAAAGGGGATGTTAGCCTTTACATGGGGAATGGGGAAAAAGCTCAAGTTGAAGACCGTGGGGACTACATCTTCAAGCTTCCAAATGGTTTGGCAGCAATTTTTAAAAATGTTTTGTATGCACCTAGTTTGACTAGGAACATTATTTATGTTGCCCAATTAAGATAATATGGTTATGTCTAACATTTATTGAAAATGAAATTCATGTTTCGTTAAATGGCATATTTAATTTTAAAGCTAATCTTATTAATGGTATTTATGAATTGGTTCATGAAAACACATTGTATGATTGCTCATTGTACCAAACGACCACCAAGAAACTCAAATTGGATTTGAGTGATACCTATCTTTGGCATTGCCGTCTTGGTCGTATAAACAAGAAACATATACAAACACTTCAAAAGAACGGTCTTTTAAAAGCATGTGAATGTGATTCATTTGAAGTATGTGAATCTTTTTTACAAGGTAAAATGACTAAGGCACCTTTTAGTGGCAAACCCGAAAAGGCAAAAGATATATTAGGCATCATACATTCAGATGTATGTGGTCGTTTTAAGCCAATGATTAGGTACCATGAAAGATATTTCATTACCTTTACCGACGACTATTGTCCATATGGTTATGTCTACTTGTGAAGTCACATAGATAATGCTATTGAAATGTTCAAAATCTTCCAAAATGAAGTAGAAAATCAACTAAACAAGAAAATAAAAACTCTCTTCACTGATAGAGGAGGTGAATACCTAAGTGATGATTTTAGAGATCATCTTAGAAGTTGTTGTATCATCTCACAACTATCTCCACCTGGAACACCACAACATAATGGGGTGTCCGAGAGGAGGAATCGAACTCTATTGGATATGGTTCGATCTGTGATGGCTAGAAGCTCATTGCCTCTATCATTTTGGGGTTTCGCTTCGCTCTCGGCGGCTCGTATTTTGAATATGACCCCAACCAAGAAACTGGAAGCGAAACCTTTTGAAATATGGCATGGAAGGGTTCTATCACTATCATATATAATGGTATGGGGTTGTGAGGCTTATGTTTAAGACTCCCACCTCAAACAAGTTAGAAAGCCATTCCACCAAGTGTATCTTCATTGGATATCCTAGAGATTTTTTGGGATATTATTTCTATGATCCATTGGAACAAAATAAGATTGTTGCCAAGAAGGCTGAGTTCTTAGAAACTAAGTTCCTTACCGAAGGAACTAGTAGTAGAACAGTGGATCTTGAGGAGGATGAAGAACCACAAACCCATACACGTTTGTTTGACACTAGCACTCAACATGACGATGTTGAGGGTGAACCAATAGTTGACCAATGCACACAAAATGTTCACAGATCTAGTAGAACTAGTAATCCACGAGAAAGATATGGATTTTTCGTGGATGGATGCTATGTGGTAGTTTCCGATGAACCAACCACTTATCGTGATGCAATGTCCAATTTGGATTGTGACTAATGGCTTGAAGCCATGAACGTTGAGATGCAATCCATGTATCAGAACCAAAGTATGGGACTTGGTTGAACTACCTCTTAACTCCAAGATAGTTGGATGTTAGTGGGTTTTCAAGAAGAAAACCGATATGCATGTGGGATGTCCTTCATTCGATCTTGCTCATCCGTTGAGCTTGGACGTTGAGATGTACTCAATATTGTCCCTCTTTGAATAGGTACCATACCTTTCTTAGAGTTTTCCATATTGAACCACTTCAAGATTTTATCAATATATGCACTTTGGTTTAGACCTATCAGCTGCCTCGATCTGTCCCTATAGATCTTCTTTCCCAAAATATAGGTGGCTTCACCATGATCTTTTAGGGAAAAACAATTTCCAAGCCAGGTTTTAACACCTTCCACGGTTGGAATATCATTTCCAAAAAGTAGTATGTCATCAACATACTATACTAAGAATGTAATTATGCTCCCACTAGCATTCTTATACACACATGGCTCATCAGTGTTCTTGATGAAACCAAATTTTTGATCTCTTCATCAAAACGTTGATCCCAACTTCCCAATGCTTGTTTCAATCCATAGATTGATCTCTTTAACTTGCATACATTATTAGGATGTTATGGGTTGACAAAACCATCAGGCTAAACCATATGGATAGTCTCTTCGAGATGTCCAGTGGTTTTGACATCCATTTGCGAATTATCATAGTCATAATATGCAGCTATGGCAAATAATATCCTAATTGACTTTAGCATTGCCACAGGCGAGAAGATTTCATCATAATCAACCCCTTGAGTTTGGGTGAAACCTTTTGCTACAAGTCTTGCTTTGTAAGTATCCAAGTTTCCATGCATATCCATTTTCTTCTTGAAAACCCACTTGCATCCAACCGGTTTGGAGTTAAGTAGAGGGTCAACCAATTCCCAAACTTGGTTGTCATACATGGATTGCATCTCTACGTTCATGGCTTCTAGCCATTTGTCACAATCCGAATTGGACAATGCATCATGGTATGTAGTTGGCTCATCGGTGTCAACCACATAACATCCATTCATAGAAAATCCATATCTTTCAGGTGGAATGCTAACTCTACTAAATCTACAAATGTTTTGTGTGTATTGATCAACCTCGTGATCATCATCAACAACCTCTTGTTGATTGTTAGTGTCAACCAAATGTGTATCGGCTTGTGGATCTTGATCTTAATCAAATTCCACTGTTCTATACGTTATTCCTTCCAGAAGGAACTTAGCTTCGAAGAACTCAGCCTTTCGAGCAATAAATACTTTTTCTCTGTTGGATCAAAGAATTAGTATCCTATATAGTCATTGGGATATCCATCAAATATACACTTAGTGGATCGACTTCCAACTTGTTTTGGGTATTTAGCTTAACATAAGCTTCACAACCCCATACTTTTAAATATGATTGCAATGGAACGCTTCCATGCCATATTGCAAAAAGGTGTCGAATCCACTTTCTTGGTCGGGGTGATATTCAAAATACGAGCCATGAAGTGCAATGCAAAACCCCAAAATGATAGAGGTAGTGAGCTTATAGACATCATAGATTGAACCATATCCAATAGGATTCAGTTTCTCCTTTCAGACACACCATTATGTTGTGGTGTTCCAGGTGGAGTAAATTGTGAGATGATCCTACAACTTCTTAGATGGTCCTGAAAATCCTCACTGAGGTATTCACCTCCTCTATCTGAACGAAGAACTTTGATAGTTTTATTGAGTTGATTTTCTACTTTATTCTTGAAGATTTTGAACATTTCAAAACCTTCACGTTTATATGTCATCAAGTAAACATAACCATAGCCACTGTAATCGTCGGTAAAGGTAAAGAAGTATCTTTCACCATTTCTTGTCATTGTGTTAAAAGGACCACATACATCTCAATGTATGATTCCCAATATGTCTTTTTCCCTCTCGTTATTAACACTAAACGGTGAGTGGTCATTTTACCTTGTAAACAAGATTCACACTTATCAAATGAACCATGTTCATTTGTTTTCAAAAGACCATTCTTTTGAAGTGTTTGAATCCAATTCTTGTTCATGTGTCCAAGACAACAATGCGAAAGATAAGAATCACTTAAACACATTTTAATTTTCTTGGTGCTTGATTGTTATAATTAGTTATTATAGGATGAATCATCACGAACCATTTCCTAGATACCATTAAAAGGCATAACCTTGAAATAAAAAACATCATCCATAAAAACATAAATACCATTGTTAGCAAACATTAATTCATAACCACATTGTTTTAAAAGGGAAAGAGAAATTATGTGCATAGTCAAACTAGGAGCATACAAAATGTTCTTAAGAAAAACTTCCAAACCATTTCAAAGTTTCAAAATATAGTCTCCTTGGGCTTCGACATCAGCTTTTGCTACGTTGCCCATGTAGAGACTTGTGTCTCCGTTCTTGAAGTGCTTATTTCTTTTGAACTCCTGCAACAAATTGCAAATGTGAGTTCCACCTCCGGTATACAATACCCATGTGTTTGATGACATAACATTTAAACCAATATGAATCATGAAAGTTGTACCTGAGGTTTGCCTAGCATCCCTCTTGTTTCCAACTCTTTGGGATAGTTTGGACAATTCCTTTTCCAATGTCCTATCCCACCACACTCAAAGCATGGATAGTTCTCTGTTACCTTAGGCTTCTTAAGATTAGGTTTTGGAGGTTCCGCTTTAGCCTTCCCCTTCCCTTTGCCTTTGATGTACCCATTTCCTTTGGCAATATTTTCCTTGGGATCAGGGTATGGCCTTTTTTTGTTGCCACCCTTATTGATCGAAAGAACAGGAAGAACCTTTCTACCCATCACTGCCTTAGCTGTTTTGAGCATTGTGTGAAGTTCACCAATGCTCTTGTCCCACCCGTTCATATTGTAATTCATTATAAATGTCTCAAACCTTTTGGTTAGGCCATTAAGGATCAAATCCGTGGCCTGCTCCTTTGAGACAGGAAAATTAAGCCTCTCGAGGTGATCAACGTGGCTTTTCATCTTAAGAACATAAGATGATACCGATTGGGTTTCTTCCATGCGACATGCATTAAGTGCTCGAACCGTTTCGAAGCTCTCTACCGTAGCTCGTTGAAGGAATATTTCCTTCAATTGGGTAATCATGTCATATGCCTCATGATGCTCCAAGTCCCTTTGGAGTTTAGGAATCATAGTTCCTAACATGAGGCAGGAAACCTGCATGGAATCCTTAGTATACTGAAGGCCATCGTTATAGGCCTTAACATCCTCGGTGTCGGGTTGGTCAGGAATGGGATCGTCAAGGACATAAGCCTTTTTCTCTTGCTTGAAAACAATTCTCAAGTTTCAAAACTAGTCCATAAATGTATTATGGTTAACGCAATCCGTTTCTAAAATGGTTCTCAGTGATAGGTATGGACGGTCAGGGTGGTAGCATTATTGTTTGCGGCCATTTCTACAAAATTTACAATGTTCATATTAGTAGTCTGAAGAATTAAATTTTAATCATTAACACCCTTTTCATGTCTCATAGACAATTCATAATTAAAATATAGAATCCAACGTTACACTTAAATGATGGTTAGGTGACTGTTATATCATTATTCAAATTAACAAGGTAGTCAACATTTGACAATTGCAACCTATTGCAACTTCTAGCTTTATGGGTCGGTTAAAAATCTTATTTTTAGTCGGCATGTAAAATCCCATCAACACCATTGTATGCCATGCTTCGGTGATCCTATGAACATGGTTTCCAATTCAAGTCGTCCTACATGCACACACGTGTGAGTTTACACATACAAGTGGTTAGGTGACCTTTATCCCACAAATATGTTAAGCCGACCTCAAACACACAAGTTCCCTAAAAGTGGTTAGGTGACCTTTATCCCACAAATACTTCTCAATTGATTCGAGTGTCGTGTAAAAGGATGGTATTTAACTTGTTTCCAAAGGGATTTCAGTTTTCATTAATTATAGTTATGAAAACTCTATGTACCTTGTATTTGCATGCTTTCAAATACATGGCACCCTATGCTTCTCTTTTAGTAAAAACCCATTTATTAAACTCATTAATCCTTTTAATAACCTTTTGTTAGTCACTTAAATATTAGGAACCATAAATTTCCAGCTTGTTATGTTTGTTAATAAGTTTTTTATGCACATAAAATTATCAAACAACCATCATATAACAAACAACCAAACAAGCATAATGATACAATCACAAATACATAACCATAGCGACAATGTTGACAACAGTTGTTTGCCATCACAAGTGTTGCCATTTGGTGTTTCCTAAGGGTAATCATAACACAAAAGATAGGATCTCCAAACACCGCTATTTGAACTTGCATCCAAATGCTTCAAGCCTTCTCTTTATGCCTTCCCTTTGTGCTTCCATCTTTTGCATCTTCATTTACAAAATTTATATCCTAATACAAATTTTCTAATAAAAGAAAATGCACCTAATCTATTTATTACATCACAATTGAATAAAAAAATAAATTACATCCAAATACAAACACAAAAGAATAATATTACAACCCATTATGAACGAAATCAACCAAAACCAAACATTCATCCAACAACCAAAGGAACACAAGGTCAAGGCTAGGTTATTCACTAATATGAACAACATTCAAGAATCAAAACAAATCCCCATTTAACCCTAAATTTTTAGCCAACATAAACGAAGAATTTAGGGTATTTGTCCATACAAAATATAATCAACATCTTTCTTTCAAGGTTTAATCATAAGAATGTAAGATATAACCTTGAAAGATTGGGGATTCATCATATCATCACAAAACAGCCCCTATTAGGTTGTTAAAGTCCCATAAAACCAATTTTACAAGGACAAAAGAAGCTATTAATCCACATATCCGGCTCTAGATGCCAATGTTGGGTTTGTTCGACCATTGTCATAGTTGTTTAACCATTTAAACATGAAAAACTCAGCGGAATCAAACCTTAAAATAATGTTTTGTAAACTGTAAATTATGTCTTGTAACTTAGCAACAACAAACCCAAGAACTTGGGATCATATATATGTGAATCAACTAGCTATCAAGAAGATATAACAATCAAAACAACAACCATATAACTACCTTTCAGGAGCTGCTAAAAAACATGAGTTTTGATGAAGATGATGATGTTCTTGAACAGCCAAAACACCAAGGAAAGGTGTTCTCAAGCTTCCATACCCGCAAGCATCAAGCAAATACGTTTCTTGCTAGGATTTGTACAACAAAAACCAAAGAGAAGGCTGCTGAAATCCCCTTCCATCCGTGACTATTCTTCAAGAAAGAAAGAGTTTGGTCCCTTTGGTCTTTTGCATGTGTGAGAGAGTAAGAGGTGGAGTGTCTTGCTAGTTAAGAGTGTCTTCTACCAAGACACAAAATGTACCAACCCCTAAAGAAAGTGGCGACTGAAATAGGTGTTTCAAAAGGGGTTCCCCCTAAATTTTAATCACCCATTTGATTGTAACTACACACTAATTTACTTATATAATTAACCTTTATAATTGTATAACTCATACACTCCATTATTATTTGATGTTATTTAACTAACATAAATAACAATACAAATAATACTCATCAACAAAATATCCTTATAAGTTGTTCCATCTCATATACAATTTATTTAGAAAACCATTTTCTAAGTTAGTGTAATTATTTAATTGCATGATCATATCATCAATTAAATATAAATTGTTGTTTGCTAAGCTTGTTATTGGGCATGACCCGACTTGGATGATAATGTACTAACCACATCAATGTTCTTTGTGTCCTAGGCATAAAGAATCCAACAAATTATAGTCCATTGCCTTCATCAATTAATATTTGTGTTGAAGAGACCTATGGATTAGGTTTTCAATCAAAGTCTAACTTAACACATATAGTCAGTCAATGTTCATTTGAGTGTTGACCGTGTCATACAAACTAAAATTAAAGATATCATGAAAATTATTTTGTAGAAAGTGTGAATATGGACGGGTTGGTTGAAGAATAGGAAAGTGATGATGAATTAGTTTTTCTCGAAACTAAAAATTGTAAGGATAAATTTTCATGTAATTATCATTAGTGATTAATGAAAGTTTAGAAGTTTTAATTATTAATGATTGTTGAAAATTGTCTAACAAAGAAAAGAAACTGAAATCCAAAATAAATTTCAAGACCAATGAAAGAAAAAAAATCACCACATTTATATTTGATTTGAAAAATGATTTCTAGAATAGATTTGTTTCACAAGGAAAATGATAAAGAAGGTTATATTTTTAAAAATAAATGAAGTTTCCTTAAAATATGTCTCCTATTATTGCAATCTCTATAAAACAAGATGTGTGTAGATGAGATACAAAAGGAAGTGGTTCTACTCCAGTACCTTCCACTCACAAGTAAAAAGGAACAATCAAAGCCTTGCTAGTCTCAAAAGTGAATTATTCGCTCAACAATTCACAATGAGTAAGGAAAACGAGAGACTATTAATGAATATGTAGGCCAACGAAATTCTAAAGCCATATTCAATGATAATAGTGGTTGTTATCATCAACAATTTGAGAAACCAACTCGAGAGCAAAACATGAATCATAATAAATTTTGTTACTTGTGTGGAAAGCCAAATCACATGGCTAGAAATTTTCATGATCAACGTCATTTGACAACCAAACAAACATTTCACAATTCGGTTGAAAATAATAGAAAACAATTCTTTATAAATGAAAATTTTAAAAGGAATTTCAAATTTTCAAACTCTTTTACAATTAATAGAAACGCTTAAACAAACAGAAATTTGAAAAAAGAAAATCTAACCAAGAAATCTTTACATGTCAATGTCGAGATTTCATCTTCCACACAAAATACATTCAATACAATGGTTACAAATCTGATTAAACCGGTTGAAAAATAGGAAATTAAAACAACTCAATAAGATGTGATATTGTTAAAGATTATGTATTCAATGATAAAAGAGATAGATATTGAAATTTGTATCATATTTGGAGGAAAATGGTGTACTTAACTCAACCTTGGTTTGGGTTCCTAAAATTCAATAAATCATTCATTTGGGTAGGAACATCTAAAATCTAGCATCAACAATGTTTGTCAATTCGACAATGGATGTGCAAGACACATGACTAGTAATATATCCCTATTACACAACATAAAACCTTATAATGGAGGATATGTTATATTTGCTAGAGACAAAGGTGGTAAGATTACAAAGAAAAGTTCATTTTCTAATTGTGTCTTAAGCTTTGAAGATGTGAATTTTGCAGAGGAACTAAAACATAACTTATTAAGTGTCTTTCAAATTTGTGACAAAAAATATTCAACACATTTTACTAATAAAGAATGTCTTATTCTAAAACTTGGATTATAACTCCTAATGAATGGGTTTATTAAGAACCTTGAGAGACAAATACATGTGTTTACTTGATTTTAATGGCTCTTATTCATTTGTAACCGCGTATTTTTTATTGTCTAAAGACTCAAAAAGTGATTCATTGTTATGGCTTCATTGTCATGGTCATGTAAATATAAAAATATATGAACAACTTGGGTAGAGCAAATCATGTTGTAGCCCTACATTTGAAAGAAATTCATATAACTAAATATTATATGTCACGTTCAAAGGGAAAACAAAAAAAACTTTCTCATAAAGCAGTTGTTCATACAAAAATTAACTGTACACTTTAACCGTTACACATGAATTTGTTGATCAAGTTCGTGTGTTGAGTTTAGGACGTCGTGCAAAGTGCTTAGTCATTACTAATGATTTTCTAGATATACATGAGTTTTTTTCTTAGCAACAAAAGATGAGACACCTCATTTGCTAATAAAATTCATGACACATGTGGAGAATCAAATTTAGAGAACAATCAACTGCATTTAAGGTGATAATGGAACTGAATTCTTTAATCAGAAATTAAATAAATTTTATGATTCAAACGGGATAGTGTAAGGCCCCATTCCCGGGACGTTCACAGCTGGTCAATCATTGCACATAAAATATATAATCACATTTAACTTTCATAAAACATATAATTACATTTAACTTTCATTAACATCCATGCATTCAACCTTTCATACGTTCATTTATACATTCATCACTACTTATTTTCATTGCATCAAAAACCATGAACTTTACCCTACCATCATGCATATAGCTGGTACTGGGCCGGGGTCTATCATAGACCCCCGTCATGGCGTATAGCAACCTGGCCACAATACGTAGGGTAAGTTCAGGTGTACCACTGTCATGTGCTATACCCGCCGTCATGCATAAAGGTAATACTGGGTCGGGGTTCATCATAGACGCCCCGTCATGTCACACAACAACCTGGCCACAATATCTTGCTAAGCGACAAAGATTCTATAAAAATGGTCGGTCATAAAGACGGACCCCGGTGTGCATACTTCTGGGGTAGCTAACCCACACACCGTTGTACTAACACCTTTCATTGGGCGTGTTCCCACATATATGGCCTGCAAGACTTACTTTACTTTCCATCATTCATTAATGCATGCATTCAGTCATCATGTTCCTCTTTTCAATATCTTCCACTTTACGTTACATAATACTTTCATTTCATTCATTAACATTCAACGTATAGCTATGGGAAAATATACATACAATGTAAGGAACATCAACACACACATTCAACATCATCATACAGGGCATCATACGTACATAACATACATCACATAAATCATACATACCATCATGTATAAGCATCAATCACACATCATAACATGCCCATCATAACATCTATGACCTCAAAACGTTAACTTACATAGCCCCCGGGAATCTCCCAAGTCAAAGCCTAAATTTCACTTTTTCCCTATAAAGTTTGAAGTTTTTCTATGTGTTCATCCGCATTTCCCTTTTTGTTCATCCGCATTTCTTTTTTTTCATCGACATTTCTTTTACTCATCCGCATTTGTTCATCCGCATTGACTTTACTCATCTGCATTTCCTCATTCGCATTGTTCACACTTAGACTTTCTAATCCGCATTGACTTTACTCATCTGCAATTGTCAATGCTCATCCGCATTTCCTCATTCGCTTTTGTTCACACTTAGACTTTCTCATCAGCATTTGTTCATACTTAGACTTTCTCATCCGCATTGACTTTACTCATCCGCATTTTTTCACACTTAGACTTTCTCATCCACATTTGTTCACACTTAGACTTTCTCATCCGCATTGACTTTATCATCCACATTGACTTTCCATCCGCATTGACTTTCCAACCACATTGACTTTCCATCCGCATTTCCTACTCATCCGTATTTTATCATCCGCATTTGTTCACACATAAGCAGTTTTCTAAACTTACGCGTATGAACTACTATTTGGGTGCATAAGCAGCCTAGGGCACACTATTCATCAGATTCAGCCCCCAACACCATCTATCATGTTCTAAGCTTAATTCTTACATTCTAAGCCTTAAAAACACAACCATAACATCATCAAGCATGAACATATTCCATTATCATATCATACCAGCAACAAACACACATTCAAACATACAGGTAAAAACCTAGTTTTATTGAAACATAAGTTCATGCATTTCTAGCCCCAAAATCTATTAAAACAAGTAAAGAGAGGGGTTCTAGAACTCACCTTTGCATCTCTCTAGTATGTCTTCTTCCAAACTCATTTGCATTGAGTTCAACCACCTACAAACCCACTAAAACATACAACCGAACACACACAACACACATGAGCATAAACCTAAGGATATAACCAGTGAAGAACACCATAAAATCATGAATTCTTACCTTGAATTCGAATTTTCAGCTTCATCTTCTTCAAGACCCGAGAGTTCTGCTGCACTTTCCCTACTCTCTCTGAAAACTTGGATGCAAAAAGGTGTGTAGGAGGTGATGGGCGGCCATCACCTTTTCACCAACTTTTTCAAAACTTTTTGTCCTCTTGACAATTTTTACTCCTCAACTTGGGTAAAATAGCTTTTCTTTCTTTTTCTTCACTTTATTCTTCTTTCTTTGTCTATAAAAAATAACCGGGTGTTACAAGTCCACCCCTCTTATATAAGTTTCATTCCCGAAACTTGTTATTCCTCAAACAATTATAGATAATGTTGTCTTATCTCTTCACACTCTCCCACGTAGATTCGGATCCCTTCTTGTGCTTTCACTGTACACGCACAAGAGAACCACTTTATTCCTTAGCCCTCTCTCTTTACGATCAATGATCGTCATTGGTTGCTCCACATAATTGAGCCGTTGATCTACTCGATATCTTCCAGTGGTATAACTATATCCTCCTCTGCTAAACACACGTTTGTTCTACGTCTCCTACCACATAGCATCTCATAAGGAGGCATACCAATTCTCGCATGATAACTATTGTTATATCACAACCCAGCTAACGGTAAGTGGTCATCCCAACTTCCTCCAAAATCAATGACACATGCCCGAAGCATATCTTTCAATGTCTGAATGATCCTTTCTAATTGACATTCAGTTTGGGGATGATAAGCCGTGCTAACATGTAACCTCGTCCCCATCGTTTCGTGGAATTTCTTCCAAAATTAGATGTAAATCGTGTTTCACGATGAGACACAATAGACACGGGCAGACCATGACGAGTTACAATTTCCTTGAGAATAGATCCGCAACCTCTCGGATGAATATGTCTCGTGGATCGGTAGGAAGTGAGCACTCTACATCAAACTGTCAACTATCACCCATATGGCATCATACCCTTTCGGGGTACACGATAGCTTCATAATAAAATCCATGGTGATATGCTCCCACTTCTACTCTTGTACATCCAAAGGTTGGATCTTTCCATATTGCTTCTCATGTTCCACCTTCACCTACAAGCAAGTAAGGCACTTACTCACATACTCCACCACATGATGCTTCATACCCGACCACCAATAGTCTTTCCTCATGTCTTGGTACATCTTTGAAGCACTGGGATGAATAGAGTATCGAGTCTTGTGAGCTTCATCCATAATCTTCATACGTAGATCAACATAACAAGGAATCCACATCAGCCCGAATCGGGTCTTAACACCAAGTGTGTTTTCACCCAATTCCGCAATGAGACCCCTTATTCTATCGGAGTTAAGATGATCTTCTTTCAATGCCTCATCTCGAACCTCTTTGACTAGCTTCATCACATCAGAGGTCGTGATCAACTGGTAAGCTCTCACCCGAATCGGCTCGGGTCTCTCTTTTCGACTAAGGGCCTCCGCCACCATGTTGGCTTTGACCGGATGGTAGTGGATTTCCCAATCATAATCCTTTATAAGCTCCAACCATCATCTCTGCCTCATGTTCAGGTCCTTCTACTTGAAGAAGTACTTCAAGCTCTTGTGGTCGGTGAATATGGTGCACTTTGTACCGTATAGGTAGTGCCTTCAAATCTTTAACACGAAGACCACAACTGCTAGCTCCAAATCATGAGTAGGATAATTGACCTCATGAACCTTCAACTGTCGGGATGCATATGCTACAACCTTTCCTATCTACATTAACACACATGCCAACCCCGAGTAGGATTCATCAGAATAAACCACCTGATCTTCACTTCCATCGGGTAATGACATAACAGGAGCTTGAGTCAATCTCGCCTATAATTCTTGGAATGCCTTCTCTTGAGCTTGACCCCATACAAACTATACATCCTTATTGGTCAACTTGGTTAGTGGAGAAGCAATCTTAGAGAAGTCTTAAACCAATCTTCTATTATAGCCTGCCAAACCAAGAAACTAAAATCTCAGATGGCGTCTTTGGAGACTTCCATTGAATCACTGCCTCCACCTTTGCTAAATCGTTAATCCCCTTGGGATTCACTACATGACCCAAAAACTAAACTTCGCACAACGAGAACGCATACTTGGAGAATTTAGCATACAATTTCTCTCTTTTCAACGTCTCTAAGACCTCCCGAATGTGACGGCATGCTCCTCCTCACTCTTGGAATAAATTAAGATATCATGGATATACACAATCAATGATTTATCCAACATCGGTCGATGCACTCGATTCGTCGGATCCATAAAAGCAGCCAGCGTGTTGGTCAAACCAAATGACATAACGAGAAACTCGTAGTGATCATAACACATGCGAAAAGCTATTTTTGGAATATCCTACTCTTTCACTTTTAGCTGATGGTTGCCCGATCAAAGATCTATCCTTGAGAACTAACTACCACGTTGAAGTTGATCAAAGAAATCATCAATTCTAGGTAAGGGGTATCAGTTCTTTATTGTCAACTTATTTAGCTCATGGTAGTCGATACACATCCTCATGGTATCGTCTTTCTTCTTTACAAATAAGACCGTACCACCCCAAGGAGAGATACTCGGCCTAATAAACCCCTTATCAAGTAGCTCTTGCAATTGCTACATCAATTCTTTCATCTCTGTCAGAGCCAACCCATAAGGTGCCTTGGCAACAAGTTGGGCACCCGTATCAAATCAATCTAAAACTCAATCTCTCGGTGAGGTGGCACCCCTGGTAAGTCACCTCAGAACACATCTGGAAAATCACACATAACCGTTACATTAAACAGTTATGGTGTTGGGGTTTCTACATCCTTCACACAAGCCAAGTAGGCGCTACATCCACGCTTCATGCACTTTCCCGCCACCGCATTGAGATTACTTTTGGGATTGTCGTGACCCAATACCCATAAACCGTCTCCATACTCCCGTCAGGCGCTACTAAACGAATCATCTTATTGCGACACACAATGTTCGCCTCGTAGTCCGCAAACCAATCCTTCCAAAGAACCACATCCAAACCCCCAAAGGTCATCAAGAATGGTCTAACAGGAAACTTATGACCTTCTTCCACATCACATCCTTCTATCATCTCACAAATCCTCGTAGACTTACCTATGGCATTTTCTATATCAAAGGGCGCATCTATTTTCTTACTACTAATAGGCAATTTGGCACAGAAAGCAAGAGAAATAAAACTTTTACTCGCACCAAAATCGAATAAGACAGTGGCTAATGTTTGGATTACTAGAAACGTACTTGACACAACATCAGGGTCCGTCCTAGCTATCTCCTGCGTCATTGTAACCGCTCTGGAGCTCACCCTCGGTCCTTGACCTCCAGTCTTCTTCACCCGAGAACTCTCATCCCTCGGCTTCTTACAGTCTCTACTCACGTGGCCCTCCACCCCACAGTTAAAACATTGGACCGTACGACAATCCTTTACTATATGACCCGTCTACCCATATTGAAGCATAAGTTCAATCCCAACCGACATTCTCTAATATGCTCCTTTCCACATCTACCACACTTCTTCAACCCCGCATCAGATGTGACCACACAGCGGTTATCTACCCATGCCTTCTTGTTACTCGTCGGGGCACCACCCTGACAAACCTTTTTCCATTCCAATTCCGATCACTACCACCTTTCTTGCTACCTTTGGTCATCACCACAGTTCTCTGATCATACAACCTCCCTGCCAAATCATCCGCTGGCAAGCCCTGGATGTACCTCTTGATCTTTCACGACAAAGGCATCACTTGGTCCGGTACCAGTTGTGCCATCTCATTGAACTTGGTGGTGTACTGGTGATGCGTCATCATCCCCGCCTCCAACTGCAGGAACTCTCTTTCAACGTTGTCCATCTCCCTATGAGGACAAAACTCCTCAATCACCAATCTTTTCAACTCAGACCACTTCATTCTCGTAATAGCCTGACTACCCTTAGCTTGGACAATATTGTCCTACCAGCCTAAAG
Source organism: Flaveria trinervia (assembly GCA_025506515.1). NCBI lineage: Eukaryota > Viridiplantae > Streptophyta > Magnoliopsida > Asterales > Asteraceae > Flaveria > Flaveria trinervia. Next base: position 45,567,615 of record CM046444.1, read on the forward strand.
CTGAGTCCACAAAAGAATGGGCAGCAAAATTCACTACGTGAAGCTTTTGATGATCTACCACCTTTTCGACTCTAGGTCTTCCTCTCGTGACCCGTGATTCAGCACCACGGTTCAGCACCACGTCCCCCACCACCTCCACCACGTGAAGCTTTTGATGATCTACCACCGACCATCCTCTAACAGACACATTGAAAGTTTCAAACATCAACACAGTCATTCAAGAGAACAACTCATTTATGTCAAGTATAGTAAGTCCCTAATTAAAGTGTCCTATTATGATTAGTCACTTACTTTACTCTTCATACCCCAAACATTACCTATCCTGACTATATCAGTATCTAAACTTACAAGCAGTACATAACCATATAACATGTGCATGTAATACCGGTTAACATTAAGAAAATACATGATGGCACACAACTACTCAGATTGGCATCCCTTCCCTTTCTGTCCCATTTTCAGTTTAACTTCAGGTTTATTTTGAAAACTTACCCGTTTCACTTAAACTTTGGCTTTGATACCAACTTGTAAGGCCCCGTTCCCAGGACACACACAACTGGACAATCATTGCACATAAAACATATAATTACACTGAACTTTCACAAAACATCGCAACAGATCATCAAAATAACTTTTCATTTCATTATAAATGTTTTTGCAAGTTAATACAATCATTCATTTCAAAACGTCGTTTGTTCGCATTACAATTGAAAAACATTATCAAAAGAATGCCATCCAAAATGCCAAGTAGCTGCCTCGCGCCATCCTTAGCAATGCTCACCTGCCAACTGGAAAAAGCATAAAAAGTTAGTGTTGCTGAGTGAGTTCTAGTTTTTAAGTAAAACATACTTTAACTTCATTAAAACCATACTATACTTTTGCATGTGGCCACATATCATACGTACACATAGATAATATCATTATTATCTTCATCATACATTCATAAACATCCATTCATTCATGCTTTCTTACTTTCATTCATACGTTTTTCTTTACTTCTTTTCATTCCATCAAAAACCATGAACTTTACCCTATCGTTATGCATAAAGCTCGTACTAGGCGGGGTCTATCATAGACCCCCTGTCATGGCGCACAACAATATGGCCATAGTACCTAGGGTAAGTTCAGGTGTACCATTGTCATGTGCTATACCCGCCGTCATGCATAAAGCTGATACTGGGTAGAGGTTCATCATAGACCCCCCGTCATGGCGCACAACAGCCTGGCCACAGTATCAAGGGTAAGCGACAAAGGTTCTATGCAAATGGTCGGTCACAAAGACGGACCCTGGTGTGCATACTTTTAGGGTAGCTAACCCACACACCATTGGACTAACACCCTTCATTGGGCGTGTTTCTACATACATGGCTTGCAAGACTTACTTTACTTTCCTTTGTTCATTATGCATGCATTCATTCATGATGTTCCTCTTTTCATTATCTTCATCTTTACGTTACATAATACTTTCATTTCATTCATTAACTTTCAATGTAAAGCCATGGGAAAATAAACATACAATGTAAGAAACATCAACATACACAGTCAACATTATCATATAGCGCATCATACATACATAACATACATCATACATACGATCATGCATAAGCATCAATCACATATCATAACATCTATGACCTCAAAAAGTCAACATACATAGCCCCCGGGAACCTCCAAAATCAAAGCCTAAATTTCACTTTTTCCCCGTAAAGACAGAATTTTTTCCAAGTGTTCTTCCGCATTTCCCTTTTTGTCCATCCTCATTTGTTTTTGTTGATCCACATTTGTTTTACTCATCCGCATTTGTTCATGCTCATTGACTTTGCTCATCCGCATTTCTTGTTCCGCATTTGTTCACACTTAGACTTTCTCATCCACATTGACTTTACTCATCCGCACTTGGCAATGCTCATCCCCATTTGTCAATGCTCATGCACATTTCCTCATCCGCATTTGTTCACACTTAGACTTTCTCATCTGCATTTGTTCAAAGTTAGACTTTCTCACCCCATTGACCTTATCATCCGCATTGACATTCCATCCGCATTGACTCTCCATCCGCATTGTCTTTCCATCCGCATTTCCTGCTCATCCACATTTCCTCATCCGCATTTGTTCACACATAAGCAGTTTTCTAAACTTAGGCGTATGAACTACTCTTTGGGCACATGAGCAGCCTAGGGCACACTATTCATCATATTCAGTCCCTAAACACCATGTATCACGTTCTAAGCTTAATACTTACATTCTAAGCCTTAGAAACACAACCATAACATCATCAAGCATGAACATAGTCCACATCATATCATACCCACAACATACACACATTCAATCATATAGGCAAAAACCCAGTTTAATTAAAAGATAAGTCCATGTATTTGCAGCTCCAAAATCAGGTAAAACAAGTAAAAAGAGGGGTTTTAGAACTCAGCTTTACAGATCTTGAGTATGGCCTCTTCCAAACTCGTTTGCAATTGAGTTCAACCACCTAGAAACCAACTAAAACATACAACTGAACACACACAACACACAGGAGCATAATCCTGAGGACATAACCCGTTAAGAACACCATAAAACCATGAATTCTTACCTTGAATTTGAATTTTCAGCTTCTTCTTCTTCAAGACCCGAGAGTTCCACTACACTTTCCTTTCTCTCTATAAATACTCGGTTGAAAATGGTGTGTAGGAGGTGATGGCCGGCCATCACCTTTTACACCCACTTTTTCAAACCTTTTTGTCCTTTTGACACTTTTTACCCGTCAACTTGGGTAAAATATATTTTCTTTCTTTTTCTTCAATTTATTCTTCTTTCTTTGTCTTTAAAAAAATAACCGGGTGTTACACATAGCTAGAAAATTTAGTTCTATCGGAACTCCAAAAGAAAATGGAGTTGCTGAAAGATGAAACAAAACTTTAATTGAAGCTGCAAGAACAATGTTATCAAGAACGAAACTACCATCATTTTTTTGGGCTAAAGTGGTTACCACTATAGGTTATGTTTAGAAGCATGGGTTAATTAATAAACAACAAAATATGACTCCTTATGAAATATTTTTTAGAGAAAAACCTAAAGTAAAATATTCCAAAACTTTTGCATATTGTTCTACATTGTTAAACACATATGATTTAAAGTCACAGTTTGATGAAAAGGCTGATTAATAACTTTTTGTCAGATATTCAGCCAACAAGATAGCATATAGGGTTTATAATAAAAAAAATAAAACAAATAATTAACTTGTTTGATATTAATTGGCATGAATTTAAGAAAACAAATGTCAGTTTTGCACCTTCATGGTTATATGATTATGCTTTATTATTTTAAACATTTAATCAATCGTCTTTTGTTTCCATAAGTACTATACCTTTGAGATAATTTATTCAGTATATTTTGATGATGTTGTGGGATTTATTTCTCCTTAAGCAAAAGAAATATCGTTATACATACCTTCTTCTTTATATAGTTTAGTTGCTCCACAAGTTTCTCACTCTAACTTGTATGATTCTGAGCCATTTAGTGAGCAAACTTGTTGGTCCATTTGATCGATTTGCAGTACAAATGAGATGTTGATTTGTTCAATATCAGATACAATAAAAAGATAACAAAAATGAATAACAACAAAAACAACCACAATGTCAACAAATAAGAACAATAATAATCAATACCATGAATAATAACAAAGCACAAGTGTATTTTAGTGAATAAACTCCTTACAAAGAGCTCTTGCAACAATGGAAATCGATTAAGGGTTTTGCAAGGATACCTAACAATGAACAAAATCAAATCTATATATAGCAATCCTAGTTTCGCACGCAGTTTCGCTATGAGTGAAACTGTGCAGTCGAAACTATAGTTTCGCCCGGCAGAAACAACAGTTTTGCCTGGTGAACTAAACAGCTTAGTATAAGCGAAACTACAATTTCTATCATAGTTTCGCTAGATTTCAAAACTAAACAAAATGAACAACATTCAAAAGTAAACTAACTTTAATCCTATTACAAAGTAATATAAACATAATCTAATATAAGGTGAGTTCAACCTATACTTGATCTTCAACACTCCCCCTAGGTTAGATCTCGCCGCCTTCACTTGTCTTGATTTGTCTAGTCGGCCTCAGTCTCTCCCGCTGCATCTCATGTATCTCTATGTACACCAACAGCTTCTTCCTCGAGAGCTTCGGCAACTAATTCGTTCCGGTCACCTCCTGATTCATTAGCTCTCTCGGGACGAGCACTAGCTTGCTCAAACTGTAAAAGATAAGTACCTCTCACCTTCTCAGCTAGCTCCTTCACATCTTTCCACACACCTCTAACTCTATTAGCCATAGTCTTGAACACACTGGCTTCTTTTGTCATCTCCTCCCTGCCCCTTCTTTAATGTGGTTTTCATAAAAACTAGCAGGTCTTCATCAGAAAATCCAAATAACTCTATCAGATCAAACAGTCTGAGCTCAACCCTATTCTTCACCCTAATCACAGCCTTCCCTGTATTGTTATCATCGAAACACTTCTCAAAGTTTTGTAATTGCTGGGGGAGGGGATCTGACAATCTAACCCTATTCACTGTCTTTGGGGGTTTCACCCTTAACACAATCTTTCCTTTCCCCGTCTCGCAATCCTTATCCTTTTGGGATCTTCTCCTTTCAGCCTCCAAAAACTAAAATGATTCAAAATTGTCATTCTCTTCATTCATGATCTCATTTTCTAATAATATGGTACTCTCACACAGATTAGCATTAAGCAATTGTAGCACCACCAGCCTCCTCAAGTCCCATTCAGGCAAGGTGTTGAATGCCTTCCTCTTATGCAGATAAGAAATTCTTCCCCTATCCTTTTTATCATAACATTTTGATGCCGGGTTTATACTTCCAGCTGATGATTCTCTTATCAGCATCAAATTTACTCAACCCTTCCAGGTTTTGGAATAGGGGAGTTAGCTCTTCAGTCCCTTTCTCGCTCACAAACCACTCTTCCTTCTCCGTCTCAAACACATCTACCCTTCCAGGTTTTAGAATACGGGAGTAAGCTCATCATCATCACCCTTCTTAGCAACATAGGTTGGGAGTCCCTTATCAACCTCATACTATTCAAATTCAGAATCATAGCCAACCAACTGTTCATCATCTTCATCTTCATCAATCAATCCTTTCTCAATAGTTTTGTCCACATTTTCAACAAGATTCTCTATTACCACCTCTTCACCAACCAAATCTTTCTCCAAATAAAATTGCATGTTCACAAAACCTGCCTCAAATATTTCTTCAGCATTCTCCACATTCACAGTCTACTTCCTTACTCCAGATCCTCCTGCTTCCTCAGCCGCTACACTAGATGTGCCCTCTGCTGTCCGGGAAGATGTACCCATATTTAGAAATGAGTACATGGAAGTATCAGTCAAATCATCTAACTCAGGTTGAGTTAGTTTATTGTGTAGGCTGGCTGCAGCCTTTAGTTCATTCACCTCCTCAAGCAATCTTTTAATAAATTTATTCTGATCCTCTAACATCTTTGTCATACCCTCAATCACGTCATCCTTCTACCTTTCCCTTTACTCTTGATTGGTAAGTTTGGTTTTGATCATGCTCAACTCGTTAGCCAAAGATGCATTGAGGCTTCTTATTACGTCTTCATCCAAACCAGCTTTCTCTTCCTTCCTCGAGGACTTAGTGAAAGATTGATGCTTGTGTTTAGTCCTTCTCTTAGCTTATCCCTCATCAGCTTTCTTTTTGGACCTATTCTCTCTCGCAACATAAGCCTCCTCAGCCATCTCATGCACTTCTTCCTCAAAATCATAGTCCTTCTCTTTCGCGTATCTTTTTCTCTTCTTTATCACATCAGTTTGTTTCACCCTTGTCTCTTCAGCCCTTTTCACCTCAAACTCATTGACCTCTTGATATAGCTCCATCTATCTTTGTTAAGATCTCAGCATCTAGTTGGATCCATTAGATTGGATTTGCAGCGGAATGAGCTCACGAATTAAGAAATTTAAACAAGAACACACGAAATTTATCAATGAAACAGTGTTTGTTATAGAGAGAGAATTTCTGCCAAAAGGAATATATTCATTCAATACACGCTTCGGTTGGCTTTCGCACATCGTTACAATTAGGTCATCTTTCCTTTTATAAGGGAAGCTGACGTCAGCTCATGTCACTTGACAATGACATTAAACTGTTATTTAACTACTGAAAGTTAACACAACTGCTGAAGATGTCAAACAACTGACATCTTACAAAAATACCAAGTGTTAATTATCACTACAACTACTGAAAAGAAACTACTGAAACAACGACTGAAGAACATGCTCTTAAGTCGTTTTACAAGTACTGAAATAGAAAAGAAAACTACTGAAAGGAAACCATCACAACAACTGAAGAATACTTCTTCAGCTGTTGTGACAAACTCTAAAAGCTTCATACTTGGACTTCTTGAACTTCAGTGGTTGTCATCAGCTGATCTCTTCAACTGATGTCTTCAGTCTTTGTACTTCAGCTGTTGATCTTCAGTACTTTAGTCTTGAGCTGCTGAAGTCTTCAGTATTTTAGTCTTCAGTTGTTGGTCTTGAGACTTTGGTCTTCAGCTGTTGGTCTTCAGACTTTGGTCTTCAGCTGTTGAAGTCTTCAGTACTTTAGTCTTCAGCTGTTGATCTTCAGACTTTGGTCTTTAGCTGTTGAAGTCTTTAGTAATTTAGTCTTTAGCTGTTGATCTTCAGACTTTGGTCTTCATCTGTTGAAGTCTTCAGTACTTTAGTCTTCAGCTATTGATCTTCAGACTTTGTCAAACAGCTGATCAAGTCTTCAGCAGTTGTTGTGATGTCTTGTGGGACTTAAAGGTTTTTCTAATCTGGCTCATTGGTTCTTTTGGTCCAACAATCTTGAGGGTACATGTATTCCCAGGAGAGTACATGTTTTCCGATGAGAGTACATGTTTTCGCAAAGACGAGTAATTTTTGCATAGAAGTCATGACGGATAGCACAACAGTTTGCAAAAATGCGTATATTCTTTTGTACTAATCTTTTAACCTCTCCATGTCTGGCAATGTTAGGAATGTGATTGTTAGAATCAGTGATCTATGTTTGATTGATTAACGAGTATAGCCGCGGAATTCAAACAATGAATTAATCGATTCACAAGAACAAAACGATATTCAATGAAGAACAGAGACGGTTATAGAGAGAGAATATCTGCAAATATATTTCATTCAATATTCGCTTTCGTGGTAACAGAATGTCACAATTACAATTAGGTCGACACCTCTTATATAAGAGATGTGACGTCTGCTCATGTCACTTGATAGTGACATCTAACAGATTTATTACAACTCAAACACAACTACTGAAGATGTCAAAACAGCTGACATCTCCTTACAAAAATGCTAAGTGTTATCAGTTGTTATAACTACTGAAAAACATAAAACTACTGAAACTACAACGACTGAAGAACAAGCTCTTCAGTCGTTTTACAAAACTACTGAAAGTAAAATATAAAACTACTGATATCACAACTACTGAAGAAGTACTCTTCAGCTGTTGTGACAAACTACTGAAACTTCAGTAGTTGGTCTTCAGACTTGAACTTCAGATGTTTCATCAGCTGATGACTTCAGTAGATATCATCAGCTGATGTCTTCAGTCTTTGTCTTCAGACTTTGTACATCAGTTGTTGATCTTCAGCACTTGTAAACTCTTCAGCTGTTGTACTTCAGTACTTCGGTCTTTCAACTTCAGCACTTGTGTTCTTCAGCTGTTGTACTTCAGCATTTGATCTTCAGCTGTTGAAGTCTTCAGCACTTGTCAAACTGCTGATGAAGCTTTCAGCAGTTGTTGTGATACCATGTGGAACTTAGAGGTTTTCTGATCTTGGCTCATTGGTTCTTTTGGTCCAACAGTGATCATCAATAATCATCTGAAGGAATCGAGGTTAAAGTAGCGACATATCCTTCTTCAAAGCCATTACATTTTCCGCCATACAATCAAAAATCAATATCATGATGTTTGCCTTCTACCCTATGCAACAGATCACCATAACTTTAGCCCAATCCAAATTCAGCACGTCTAATCCACCTTTACAGTGATCTAAGCACATAATAGAAACATGAGCTATATATCTCCATTCCTTAGGGAGGTCCCTTAAACCCATCGACCGAAAAGCCGTAATTACTTCCTAATATGACAATATCACCTCCTCCCCCATGTCCTCATCTACCCTTAGCATCCTCTGTATGATGTCAGTACTAATGACCATGTCATTCTCCATCACCGTAACCATAATCCTTTGTGAATTGACTCTAGTGTCATAATCAGCAGTCTCCTAAAAATCTCTGATATGTAAGTCGTATATAGTAGTCAAATGTGAGATCGCGTAGGCAATTGGAGATGTTTTCAACCAGCGTATGCAATCTATAAAACCAGCAGCTTTTGAATTAGAATGGTTAAAATTTTGTTCCTCTCATCAGACTTTAGATTCACCATTTAATCTGAAAACCAGATGAAACACATTTAGAATGGTAAATTAAACAATAAAATTAAAGAAAAATAAGAAAAAGAATAAAAGTAAATTAAATAAATTAATTTCGTTGGCCGAAATTATAATTTCGCACCATGAATTTTTAGTTTCGCCAGACAAAAGAATAATTTTGGCAGCAATTAGTTATAGTTTTGGCAGCAACTAGTTATTAGTTATTAGTTTTGGCAAGACAGTGTAGTAAATTTGACCGGCTGAAATTATTGTTTCGGCGCAGCGAAATTGAAGTTTTCTTTGCGAAACTGTTCAGTTCGCTTGGACAGCATTACTACATGGTTTTACATAAAACCATGAACTTTCGTTCAGTTTTGCTGGACTATGAGTATTTTCGTAGTAAGAACTACGAATGTACTAAAGAGTCTCAATCAAATAAACCCACAATGTTGCCATTACACCTAGATTATTCTATTTTCTTGAGTTTGAAACTCACTTTCGAACAAGAATCACCTGTCAAACAAGAATCAAAACCACAGGAAATGAAAATTGCATGAAAAGGCTACGGTCAACCCTAAAACTACTAAACACCCGACTGTGCGAAAATAAGAAAACGATTTCGCAAAAAGTGTTATATAGCACATAGTTTTGCACGTAGCGAAACTGTAGTTTCATCCAGCAAAGATGCAATTACACCATGCAAAACTCTAGTTGAAATTGACCATGCAACACGCGGAAGAAACGGTGAAGCTATAGTTTCGTCGTGTGAAACTACTAGCGAAATTATAATTTCGTCGGAAACCTAAACATTTAAGAAACTTAATTTTATTTCCCTTTCTTTAAAATAATATAGCAAGAGTAAAAATTATTTAAAAAGTGATTAAATTAAGATAAACAAATTAAAAGAAATAAAAGGAAATTATCCTCACAAAACTTCACCATTCTTCACGTAAAATTTCTTGAACAAAATCAATATCAAACAGTATAAAAGGGTATGAACGAGAAGCTAAAAAGATCTTCTGGAGAGTCAAAGTATGGTGGGATTGTTGATATACTCGCCTTTTTATGTCCATGCCTTATTCGTTTCAATGAGTGCACTGTAGCTACTATTATCATGTTTTGATTCTTTTTAAGGAAAACATAGAATGACCCAATCCCCATAGACATTTGCCCAAGAAACTTATCCTGTCCTCATGATGTATTGAACAAATGACATGCTCTGCATGACTCTTCCTCTAAGAAGAAACATAGACATCAAAAAGAAAAAATGCCATTATAGACATCAAATGATGAGAGCTCCATGTATATACTTACATATAACAGAGGAGTTGATCAATCAAGTCTTATGGATGAGAGCTTCAGGTCTATACTTACGTATAACAAGAAGATCATCAAATTGTGCTGATGAAAGCTCAAGGTCAGTACTATCATATAGTAGAGGAGATCATCACTCCAGGAAATGTTCACACTAGCAGAGGGGATAAGCACCGAATAGAGTACAACATGGAGCATCATAGTTACAAAGATGAGAAAGCATATAGCTTTAGAGATATGCTAGATTGTATTGACACATATATACTTTAGATAAGAATTAATCAAAACAGAGATATCACCTTCTCAGCCCTTTTCGAACAAGGAGTTGAGACTTTGTGAAGGCCAAAAATGTCAAGGGATTATCATAGTCATCAAGTTTCTTGCTCTTTTAATTCAAGGTACATGATTACTGCTTACTTTGCTTTCTAGCTGAACCTATAAAGCATATCCCACACAATACTGTAAACATCCTTTACATCATCCAAGCTTCTCATTTTATTCCGCAAAGGAAAACATGAACATAAAATATATAATTTCCCCAAAAATTTCTACGAATAAGCAAGATGTAGAAATTTCTTACTTGACTATATGTCACTATGACCAACATATAGGTTTTAAAATGATATTAAACCTAACATAGAAATCAATTCATTAAAATGAGGTTTATCAAATGTTTTAATGAAAAGATTTGCTTTTTGATTTTTGGTGTCAATGGGAATAATATCAATAAAACCCTTTTCTTGAGCAACACGGATCGTATGAATCCGTGTCTCGATGTGCTTGGTTTGGGAATGATAAATAGGATTCTTGGCAATGCTAATGGCTGCTTTGTTGTCATAGAACAACGGTGTATGGAGAAAGTTGATCTCATAGTCAATCATCTTATCCTGTATCCAGAGGACTTATGAACAACAGCTCGAAGCTGCAATGTATTCTTCTTCTCCCATAGAGAGTGAAAATGTAGTTTGTTTCTTGCTTTTCCAGGAAACAAGACAAGTTCCTAATTATTGACATCCTCTAGTAAACGACTTTTTGTTTAACGTGCAACCATTAGAATCACTATCAGAATAGGCATGTTAGTCAATATTCCAACCATAAGGATACCAAATACCTAAATCAAAGGTGATGTTAGGAAGACTTGTTGTAAGATACATAAGGGAACCAATCATGGATGTGTAGAGATGAGGATCAACAGGATTCCCGTTCTCATTAGGAGTGAGGCATTTTTGAGCATTAAATGGAGTCATTTGAGAAGAAGCGTCATCCATCTTGAATTTATTCAAAATTTCTTTATCATACCTCTCCCGATGAATGGGAATTCCCTTTGGCTTTTGTTCAACCTGCAATCTGAGGAAAAAGAACATCTCACCCATCATTCTCATTTCAAAGCGATTACGCACTACCTCCTCGAACTCCCGAACATCTTTGAATTCATGGAGCTGAAGATAATATCATGAACATAGACTTGTACAATCAATATCTTCCCATCCACTTAATTATTTAATAGAGTTATATTGATAGTGCCACGAGAAAAACCAAAGCTTAAGAGATACTGTGTTAAAGTCTCATAATAGATGCAAGGTGCCTCATGAAGACCATAAAGAGAGATATCAAGCTTGTAAACTTTTTCAGGAAAGTCGGGATCCTCAAAACTTGGTGGTTGACAGACATATATCTCCATGCCAAGGTCTCCATAACGGAATGCACATTTTACATCCATCTGATAGACTTTGAACTGTTTATTGAACTAGAAAGATTCTAATGGTGTCAAGACGGGTGACAGGGATAAAGACATCGGTGTAGTCAATCTCTTCTTCTTGAGCAAAACCCTAGGTCACCAATCTAGACATATTTCTCACCACAATTACACGGTCATCGGGTTTGTTCTTGAACACCCATTTCATGCCAATTAGGCACTTGTTTGGTGGAAGATCAACCAGGGTCTGCACTTTGAGTTTTCAAAATTGTTACAACTCTAATTGCATCGATTCAACCCATCAAGGATCCTGAAGAGCTTGTAAGGATTCCAATAAGTCTGATGTAGTCAAAACATTCAAAGCATCCGAAGTCTCTCTACATGCATGCACTAAAGTACTAAAGTAGAAATGCTTTGGAAGTTTTACACCTCTAACAAGAAATATTCTAAGTGTAAAAATCTTTTGAAGTGAAGACCAATATCTTCCGAAGCCAAATATGAAGTCTTCCGAAGCTTTAAAGACAATGTCTTCCGAAGCTAAGTTTATGAAGACAGATTTCTTCTTAAGACTTTTATGTACGTGCTATTATCTTATGTACTTTTCCATAAAGCTAGACCACCTTTCTACTGTAACTCTATTTGACTCACCAACTTTTATAAGTTGGTGAAAAGGTCAATAATTTTGGAAACCTATACATTGAGGTCTTGAGTCTCAGCTTCTACTTTACGTACTTTATGCTTTTTGTAATATATTAGGATATGAACAATGGCATGTCATAGTCATAATTCAAAAGACAATATGCCTTTTGACTCTGCATTTTATTTTGGCGTCTATTCTTATATAACCAGCTGACTTTTAAAGTATGGCTGGCTGTAGGATGTAGTATATGTATCTCAAGTACTTGTGTCTTTTCATTATGCTTTGTAACACTTTGTAAAGGAACTTCAGAAACAATATAATGCATTCTGGGAAACTAAAATACTTGTGTTGTTATCTTGTTCTATCTCTGTTTTACTTATGTTCTTAGCATCTCTTATAATAGTTAATCAGTTCCGTCTTTGATCTGTTAAGTGTTCTAAAGAACTTTCCTCAGTTGTGTTCTTGTGTTATAAAGTGCATCACTCCTTCTAACTGTCCTGTATTTGGTATTAGGGTCCTGAAAAGCTCTTGATATAAGATCTCACCATCTTAAGATCCCTCACACATACAAAACACTTAACAACTCAGATGGCAGTTATCACCAAGGCTGATATAGAAACTGGAACTATGACAAAGTTTGCATTGATCACTCATGATGACTTTGATACTAGTGTCAAAGAATAGAAGGCTTTAGCAACTCTCAAGACTTCTAGATGTGGGACTCTGTTGTTGAAGGACCTTACATACCAAGCACCTCATCTACTACTGGTAGTGATATTATTCCAAAGGTTGTGGCCGATTTCTCTAATGAAGATAGGAAGAGAATAAAAATTGATCAAAAATCCATGATAGCCCTTCAAACTGATTTTCCAAACTCCATCTACAAAGCCTTCAAGAAGTGCAAGACTGCAAAGCAATTATGGGAGGCACTGAAGCTCATGTATGAGGGTTCAACTGAAGCCAATGAGAAGAAGAAGGATCTTCTCAAGCAATAGTTTGAAAACTTCACCTCTAAAGTAGGTGAGATCATGACTAAACAATACTTGAGGTATGTTGAGATTGTGGATACACTAATTGATGTTGGAGTTACTCTTGAGAAGAGAGACATTGTAAGGAAGTTTATGTTGTCTCTTCCTAGACAATGGACACATTACTGTGTTATTATCAAAAAGACTGAGAACCTTAAGACTCTTACTCTCATAGAGTTGTAGGGCCTTTTCAATGGATACCAGATGAAGATGAACATGCAAAATTCATGTGGTAACTTCAGCAATAAAATGAGTTCAACTCTTCATGTGACTGAAAAGGATAACATGGAACTTCAATATAATCTCATATGCTACCCTGACAACTCACAAAAGGGTCCATTCATCACCTTCTGAGAGACTCCAAGAGAAAGCTACACTCAAGGTAGTCCATTCAAAGAGACTAGTTCTTCTCATGTGTTTGTCTCTGTTGATGAATCCGCAGACAACTTTCTCATCACCTTTGGAGACTTGGATTGTATCCATCTAGATGATCTGGAGTATATTGAAATAGTTTAGCAGATGACTATTCTCACTCATAAAGCGAAGAAGTTCTACAAGAGGACAGGAAGGAAATTTCCTAGCAATGCAGCCATTGGAATGTTTGGGCTGGATAAGAGCAATGTAAAGTGTTACAACTATAACTAGATGGGGCACTTTGCTAGAGAGTGCAAGGCACCAAGAGCAAATGGTGGCTAGAATCAAGCCAAACCAAACTACACTCAGAGAGTTTCCTAGAATGAGAAGCCAAAGCAGCAAGTTGTAGTTGCTATTGAAGAAGAAGGCTTTGACTTGTGCTTTGAGGTGAAAGATGCATCTCCAAATCATGAAATCATGGTTGAAAATGATTAAGCCAAGGTATTGGAAGATCTTTGCACTCCTAATGTATTGCTAAAGTTAATAGTTATAGGTCCTACCACTTAGAGATGAGATCTGATCTTGAGTCCTTGAATATCCTAAAATATGATTTCAAAAAGGCTAAAAATAATTATACGTTAAAGATAGAGGACTTAGAGAAAACAATTTCAGTTATTAAACATGAGCACACAAATTATAGGGCTCAGATCAAGGATCTCATAACCAAGTTGACTGAATATAAGACTAAGCTTGTGATGAGCAAAGCTAGTGCAGAAAAATGTGTTCTTGAAGAAGAGACCTTCAAGAACATGATATCCTCATCCTTGCATGCAAAAGTGTGTTATCAAAATAAGCAAGGACTGGGATCTTATAAGATAGCTCATCCACACATAGTCTTGTCTATAAGATCTCCTAGGTGTGGAACTTGTGAAGATGTGCTTCCCCTCATAGACCATTTGACTGAAGAAGATGAAGAGGAGATGATGAAGAATGGCACTGAGAGGAGTGAAGAAGATCATTCTAAGAAGGGTAATCATCCCTCTTCGGAGAGTAAAGTTTTTGGGATGACCAATTCCAAGATAAAGAACTTGATTAGAAAGAGCAAAAGAAAATCAAAGAAGGCTGAAGCGATCAAGGCCAACTTCAGCTCTACACATAAACAAGTCCTTGTTTTGGCAGTATATGAAGTGGTTAAAGCTGAGGACACAAACCTGAAATCCAACAACAAGGGTTCTAGTTCATGTCCAAGTCATCCCATAATCATGAAGAAGGCTGATAAGTTGTGCACCACTGTTATACAACATGAACCATCAAACTCAAAAGGTAGTTCTAACCCCACAATAATTGCCACATTATCTAAGAAGATGAAGTTGGAGAGTGAAAGTGATCAAGTTTAGCCTTGTTCACAATAGAAGACTTCTAGAAGGAAGAAAATGGACTATGTTGTGTGTGGAAGTGCCTCTTACCTTGCAAAGGATTGTATCTACCGTTCAAAGAGTACACTCTACATTATAAAGCAAGACAATTTTATGAGTCTGGAGAAGAAGAAGAAAGCTTCGGAAGGAATATCTCTTAACTTTGGAAGCTCCAAAATGAAGAAAAGAAGACAAGTGGAAACATGCCTTTGGAAGAAACTTTGGCCTCGGAATAAGGGAATACTTCCGAATTATTGAAGCCTGCCGTAGTGAAAGCAAGATATTTTGAAGGCCCAGTCATCAAAACTTTCAAAGTATTGAAGGTCATGTCTAAGCTTCCAAAGGTGATGTGAAAGTGAAAGAAAGACCAAGTGGTTGAAAGTTCTTCATCAACATCAGCAAATGATCCCTTCAGTATGACTATAGGATCAATTACTCTTGCATTGTCTTCAACTTCTTTTCACAAGCTCCAGACTAGTGAGGCTTGGGTTTCCAAATGTAACTAACCATCTATTTTGTGCAGGAACAACTCATGAGAAACAAAAATGTTTGGATCATTGACAATTGTTGTTCTAGAGACATGACAAACAATAGGTCACTTCTCCAAAGGTTTGAAAAAATTGATGGAGGACCAGTTGCTTTTGGAGGAGATGTTGGAGGTTACATTACAGGGAGGAACAAGGTCAAAAATCATAAGCTCAGCATTGAAAAGGTAAATTTTGTCAAGGAGCTCGGGTACAATCTTCTAAGTGTATCCCACTTTTGTGATCAGAGTCATAAAATACTCTTACTGAGCACGAGTGCATTGTTATCAAGCCTGGGGTGGTCATTCCTTATGAGCATACCCTGCTCAGAGCCCCTAGGAAAAGGAACATGTACAAGAAGGATTTGCAAGAAATATCTCTCTTAGGAGAAGTTTCATGCTTGCTATTTAAAGCAAATAGTGATGAGCCTTTCCCCTGGCATAAAAGAATGAGCCATGTAAACTTTAAAAACATGAATAAAGTTATTAAGAATGAATTGGTAACTAGAATGCCAAATAAAGAGTTTACAAGTGATGACCATTGTGTGGCATGCCTGAAAGGTAAGCAACACAATATATCTCACAAACCAAAGGAAACAAACTCCATCACTACTCCCCTACACTTGTTACAAATGGATCTCTTTGGCCCCAAAAGTGTAATGAGTCTAGGAGGGACGTCTTACTATCTACTGATCACAAATAACTTTATAAGATTCACATGGGTGTTCTTACTTAGAACTAAGGATGAGACTCTTGAGATTCTAAAGAGTTTCATCTTAAAGATTGAAAATCAATGTGATCAAAAGGTCCAAACCGTAAGATGTGATCAAGGAAGGAAATTCAAGAACCAAATCCTTGATACATTTTATGATGAAAAGAGTATTACAAGACAATATAGTGCTCCTAGGACTCCTCAGCAAAATGGTGTTGCTGAGAGGAGAAACAGGACACTTATTGATGCTGCAAAACTATGTTGTTTGACTCCAAACTACCCATCTCCTTCTGGACTGAGGCAATCAATACTTTCTGCTATGTTTAAAACAAAGTTTTAGTAGTTAAGACTCATAATAAAACTCTTATGGACTTTGGCACAGGAAGAAACTTTTCATTAGTTTTCACAGGTCATTTGAATGTTGTTGCGCCATCTTGAATACCAAAGATCAATTGCCAAGTTTGTTTTAAAATCAGATGATGGACACTTCAGTGGATACTCTTCCCAAGCTAAGGCTTAGAGTATACAATCTTAAAACTAGAATAGTTGAAGAGTTAGCCAATGTGACTTTCAATGAGCACACTCCGGTGTGAAAGGTTCTCATCATAATTGGCTTTTTGTTATTGATTTAGTTGCCAATGGTTTTTAACGAATCTTGTGAGCATGTTTCAAGGTCTATAGAAATATTACCTACAGGTGATCCTAATCCAAGATTTGAGCTAAGAAGATCTTCAAGCTACTTATCTTTAGCTCCAGTAATAACCAATCCTATAAATGATGCTTCTACAACCACCTCAATGAAAAATCCTGCTGATGCTTTTGGAGTGCCTTCAAATTCCAGCTTAGCGGCACAAAACTCAATAGAAGGAACTTCAAATGTTGGAGAACATGGTGGCGGTAATAGTGATCAGGAATTTCTTAATGCTGAAAACCACTCCTTTGATGAAAACATCAATAATGTCACATACTCATTGGATCAAGTGAATCTTGATAAGTCTGCTAATATGGAGGGTGAATCCTTTTTGCCAGATCAAAATTTCTCTAATTTAGATTTGTCTAAGTAACTTGCTGTGATCCCTCATCTAAGAATCCACAAGTTTCATTCTTCCACAAACATCATTGGAAATGTTGATACATGGGTAAGAACAAGAGGACAAACCTATGATGCAAATGTTGTCTTGTTTCTTGTTCCCGATAGAGCCAAAGAAATTTGATGAGGCTTTAAAGGATGAAGTTGGGTTGAAGCTACATAAGAGGAGCTGCTTCAGATCAAAAGGCAAAATGTTTGGAATCTATGTCCTCTTCATCATGGGAAGACTACTATAGGAACCAAATGGGTGTTCAAAAATAAGAAGGATGATAGAGGACTTGTAATCAAGAACAAGGCCAGACTAATTGTTCAAGGATATACTCAAGAAGAAGGAATTGACTACAAGATGTCTTTGCTCATGTAGCAAGACTTGAAGCTCTCAGGATATTCCTACCTTTTTATGGCATCCAAGAACCTCAAGGTTTACTAGGTTGATGTCATATGTGCTTTTCTTTATGTGGTGATTGATTGATGAAGAGGTGTATGCCAAACAACCACCTGGGTTTGCACATCCTGATCATCCTGATTATGTCTACAAGCTTGATAAGACTCTTTGTGGGCTACACCAAGCACCAAGGAAGTGGTATGAGACCCCATCACAGTATCTTTGTCAGCATGGCTACAAGAGGGGTACTATTAATGGAACTCTCTTCACTAATGGAACAGGAGATGAAATTATTCTAGTTTAAGTATATTTGGATGACATTATCATTGGGTCAACTAATTCAAAGCACTACAAAGACTTTAAAAAGCTTATGAAAGACAACTTTGAAATGAGTGCCATGGGGGAATTCAATTTCTTTCTAGGAATTCAAGTGAAGCAAGTTGACATAGTCATATTCATAAATCAGTCAAATTATGTTCAAGACATACATAAAATATTCAACATGACTGATTGTAAGGTTGCTAAGACACCCATAGCCAGTGTTGGACTTAGAAAGGATTATACATGCCAATTCAATGGGTGAGATGGTGGTTGCTCTGCTGGATTCCCACAAGTCCAAGAAGTAATGCTGATGAAGATCCTGCATAGAAAAAAACCAAGTATGGCTATCTGCTTTTGTAAATGTGGAAGTCATAAACTAGAAGAAATAAGGACAAGATTTTGTTCATCCGCCTTTGGCATTGCGGATGACTAGAGAAATGCGTAGAAGTATTTTTCTATCCGCATTAACCAATGCGGATGACCAACATACTAATATGGAAGATGAACAAATACATCCGTGCATTTGTCTGGTCATCCACATTGGCAAATGCGGATGTGCAAAATCTTATGTGCATTACTATTGGTCTTCCGCATTTCTCAATGCGGAAAAAAACAAATACTTGTCCGTATTTGTTTTGTCTTCCACATTGACAAATGCGGAAGACCATACTTGGTTTTTCTTGTGCAGGATCTTCATCCGCATTTCTTTTGGACTTATGGGATTCCAGCAAAGCAACCATCAACTCACCCATTGAATTGGCATGTATGATCCTTTCAGGGTGCAACAATACTCCCCCAAAGGACTATACAGTCTATGTTCTTCAATGTTTGGGAGGTGATTGATGTTGTGAGGATTCTGTTGGGTCTTGTGGAGGCAGAAAAACGCTGCTTGAGTTGGGTCCAGAATGGCTTTAATCATGTTGACAAAATCTGTTGCCTCTGACGTTCTTTCCTTACTTAGCACATGTATTTTCATTTTTCTTATATTATAGATGGCTTCTAGTGGTAACTTCTTTAGAGAAATAGGTTCCCAAATAGATACAGTAAAAAGACCATCTCTGTGAATTAATATGCTCCCACCCACATCTACCTCCAGTTTGAGAATATTCCCAAGTTGCAATGGAGTCTTCTTCTTCTTTCTTTTGTGTCTCTTGGCAATGATACGATCATATGCCATTTTCAGCAACTTGATGCATTTTAGGAAGAAGTGCATATCTTTTTCTCCCAGTTTATTGTTTAATTCCCTGAAGCGTCTGGTATATATATAGTGGATGTAGGATTCATCAACCAATCTTACTTCATATCCACTAAATAGTCTTATTTCAGCACCCTCCTTTCCTCCCCACTTTCTTTCAATCACTATCTCATAAGTTTTCTCATCATAGTACACATTTGAGATGGGTGTAAAGGAATGAGAACCAGACATCATTTTTCTCTTCAAAGATTCTGTTGGTTTCACTTTTAACTTTGGAAACACAACTTCTTCAGCTTGTATTGTCTTCTACTTCTCAAGAGGATTAATAAATGACTTATCTTTCCTCTTGCATATTGCCTATAATGATTTGAAATTATCAGTCCTTTTGAACATTTTGAGTATGTTTTCAAATTCATATCCCTGAACATACCTGAGTGATTGATCAGCTCCAGTTGAGCTAGTTCTTTTAAGTCATGGATCTCTACGGCATTTACAAGAGCATAATACTCTATAAATAATTGCACCAAGGCGGAGATCCTTTTAACCATAATCATGTGCCAAGTGATGTGATACTTCCAGGCAATTATTTTCTGATCAACTTTGCCTTTGGGAGTAGACACTCCTCTAATTAACTCTGCAGTGGTTAACCCTTTGTGTAGTTTTAGTTGAGAGATTTTAGCAAATCATTCAGGGTATTTATGAAGTACAGGAGCCAACAATTCTTGATCTTTTTGGTTTAGCAGCAGGTCTTGAGCTGTTACTCTTGATCCTAGCTTTTTGTTTATGATTTCTTCTTCTATCTGCTTAAGCCTATCTTTATTTTCATTAATCATTTGGAGAGTTGCAGAGGTTGTCATCAATAAAAGAAGAGAGCAGATCATTGACCAGCCCATTGAAATGGGAGCTGCCAATGAAGAAACACTCCTGCTACCATTAGAGGAGTTGGTGGATCTGGAGAAGGCAACCAGGCTGAGACTTGAAGAAGAAGCCAGGTTGGCCTTAGAGGAAAAGGAAAAGAAACAGAAGGAGGATGAATTGCAGCTGAGGAGAGACAGGATAAATTTCCTACTCTCCAGAGGCTTTGATCTTCAAGAACTCTCTCCACACAACGATGATACGATCCTCTGGCTCTACAATAATGAGCAAGATCAAATGGAGAAAGAAAGAGAGAAGGCTGCAAAAGAAAAGGCCAGAGAGAAAAAGAAGAAAGAAGAAGAGGCTAGGGTCACTACCTCCAAGAAGCTTACTCAGATAACTGGATGAAGGACTATCTTCGGGCTCATGGCTTCTCTGGTAGGCAGGTGGGTCCTATGTCTGAAAGGACACTCCAATGGATTGTCAGTGAAATTAAGGCTGACATCCAGTTGGGGAAAAGGAAATAGATGTATCGAAGGGTAAAAGGGATGACCTTCATTGCTTCTACCCAACCACAACTTGAACCCTCACCCTCACCATTCACCATTAAACCTGAACCCTTCACCCCTGAACCCACATCACTACCCGCTACTACTCCCTCACCTCAACCTCCTAAACTTCCCATAATCCAACCCAAAACACTAGCCAGAACCTCTTAACCTAAACCTACCCAATCATCCTCCAAACCATCCCTTCAGCCTTCTCAACATCTCTCCCTTGAGGAGTTTAAGGTAATCAAAATGAAGCTCACTAATTGCACCACTTTGAGCGAAGTCTCCTGTGTAGAAGACTCCGTTAACATTACCTATGTAGCCGGATCTTCAAGTTCCCTCACAAGAGACACATTCCTTGATTTTCCTAGAGGAACTTCGGACCAGGCTGCAAGACTTTTGGGCCTCAACTCAGACTCCTTATTGAGGAAGAAAAGAAGCTCAGAAGGAAACTGGTGACTCTACTAGATACAAGAAAAGAGGACAAGATTCCTAGTCAGCCTCTTGTGCCTAGAAGGAAGATAATCCAGTGGAGGTTCGATGAACCTTCTCAGAACTTTGTTATGGACAGAGAGAATGGTGATGTCAACAGACTCAATGCAACCTCTCTGTTACACTCCAGTAGATTTGACATTGTTGAGTTAGCAAAGAAACCATTCTCCAACCCCTCCAACTCTGAAACTGCTGCACTCGTCAAAAATCATCTCAACAGTCTTCATTTGGCTAAGCTAACTACAAAAGCAAAGATTGAGGAAGAGTTGAAGTTGAGAAGACAGGAAAACAAGGAAAGATCTCCCACCAAAGGTGCTGCCTTTCTACAGATGGTGGAAGGTCCTAAATTGGAACCTATAGTTTGATGGCAATATGATTTCAGTTCCCATCAACTAACTCTTTTCAGAGGGAAACAACATAGGGTACATGTTATCCAAGGTGACAGACTGGATTTCCTGTCTACCAAGGATCTGTACAAGCTTCTCAGCGCCACATTAGGGAAGAACAAGGAGACAGACAAATATTTGCTCTCCTTGGTGCTGAAAGTTTTGAGAATTCGAGGTAAGTGAAGTTTTGGTGGCATCAGCCTAGGGTGAGTTTATTGGATCAAGAAGAAGGCTAATGCAACCAAAACTAGATCATTTAAGTTATTTTGGTGCTGCATGCAAAGGCTTTCGAAGCTTTTCATGGAATTTCGGAAGGTTTTGGAGTTCTTCCGAAGACAAAGGAGAAGTCCAACTTCCGAAGACAGAACTCTAGTTCCGAAGACAAATGCATACTTCCGCAGTTTAAGACTTAGAAGAGTAAACTAAAGACCACTACCGAAGTATGATGAACATAAGAAGTCTCCAAGTTTTGGAAGAAGCAGCCTCTTCCGAAGTATAAAGTGGCTTCGGAAGTACTTACTCTTCCGAAGCCATTTAACCTTCGTAAAACACTGCTATAGCCAGTGGACACAAGTATGGTCCTTGACAATCCGCTGTAGACTTCTGATGTAGCATGGCTTCTTCCTAAAGAATGATGTTCTTGACCATACTTTATTCCACTGTTTACCTTTTCATGATAGTACAGTTGCCATCTTTAGTTGGTGACAAAAAGTAAGTCAGGGACATGTCCTCACTACCAAATCTCAAATAAGACTTTATCCGTGATACTTTAACTATAGTCTTGTAGTATAGGCTTTAGGTAAAGGATCCCAGCTGGTATTAAAGTATATCCGGCTGTAGATAATATTATATATAGGTTCCCCTTGAAACTCATTGTAACCAAGTGAGAGAGATAATCATCTGCTTGTAAGAGTCTTTGTATCTTGAGTTGAGAATCAATATATAAAAGTATTTTGAAATTATCTTTCTGTGTTCTTAGTTACTTTTCATATTGTGATAAACTCTTATTGATTCTTACCTGAGTGTGATTCTAGGTGAGTTTGAGAGAAAACCTTGTGTTTAAGTGACAAACACCGATCCTGCAGTTTGTTTTCATATTCCCATGCTTCCTTCTTGTGAAGCCTTGGCTTGAAACAAAATCCTTTATTTACTTATCTAACCTGCTATAAGGATCATGAAATAGTGGTTTAGGAGTTGAGGTTGATTTCTTCATGGCTGAAAATTTTGGCACAGGAACCTTTCTAGAAAATGATCTTTCATACTCAGTTTCAAAGTTTGGATCCAACAGTGTATTGACCTTTTCTTCTTCTACTTTCATGCCTTCATATGTCATACTAAAGACTTCATGTGCATCATACCCGTGATTGATCAAAAAACATTGCTTTTATCAACAGGTCATCAGTTTGAGCCTTTTACACCATTTCATCCACACATCTTTCTTTTACCACAAGGTTGTCAACATCTATAGGCTCATTAGCATTATATCCTCCCTCAATCTCTCCTTCTTCAAGATCAGTGAAAACATATGGTTTCTTCAATTGTGCCTCAACTTTTTCATGTTCTTCCAGGAATTCGGCTATTCTAGCTAGACTTCTGGGACGATCTGATTTGGTTTTCTTTGTTTGTTCTTCATCCTTCATAGGTTTCTTTCCTTTAGCTTTCTTACATAAGTATTTCCTTTGTCTAGTATAAGTTTGAAGTGGAGGACACGAAAAGGATTTAGCCTTTTTCATCTCCTTAGTCAATTTTTCAGCCTCTTTTTGTATTTTTTTTCTTGATCATCAGCCTCTTTCTCATCTCTTTCTTTTTCTTTTTCACAAAACCTTTTAATCATATCTTTTTGTTCTTGTGATAGTGACACAACAGGTACCATTTGCATGCTAACTCTTTCTCTAATAGAACTGGAGATTGAGGAATGACCATAATAGGTTCAGTGTTCGTCCTCTGCTCTGTAACAAAATCCCAAAAACTCATCTATAATCAATTCTTCAGAATTAAAGCTATCCAAAGCACTCATTAATTCTTCATATTCAGCTTTCTTAGTTTGAGTAGCATTTGATTGCCCAGAATAAACCACAATTTCCATACTTGATTCTTCATTCTTTGTTTTGCCTGCATCTTCTTCTTTTTCAACATTCTCAGTAGAGGATTGTTTCTCATTAGTCATTATTCTTTCTTCGTCCCTTTTACTTTCTTCAGCCTTAGCACATCTTTGAATTTCAATTAACATCTCAAGTTCGGAGATTCTTTTTGTTTGGCTATCAATTTGACTTTGGAGATTTTAGATTATCTCTACTTGTTCTTCACTCATATCTTCTTGCTCTTCCATAGCTATAGTATGAATGGCAAGTGTATCAACATGGCCACTTACTTATTCTCTTGAATGGTTAAGTGCAACTTTTAAGTTTTTAATCTCTTTTTCTTTCTCCTTCTTTTTAGCTTCATGTTTTTCTTCAAACTCTTTTAACTCATGCTCATTTTCATCAAGCTCTAGAATCCTATCATCAATGACTCTAGCCCACATATTTAGTATTCTTTCCATTCTTTAAACTTTCTGTAAGAGATCAGAGATTAACACATCTTTTTCATCTAGTCAGTGTATGTTGAGTCAGTGTATGTTCAGCCATAGATTGGGCTAATTTTTCATTAAGTAGCTCATTCTCAGCTGCAAGAGTGTACTTTTAGCATGTAGTTTTTCAATGTTAGAGATAAGATATTTAATTTTATTTCAAAGCCTTTTATCTCTGTTTTCATCATCTCTGACTTCACCTTTTCTTCTTTAATTTTATCAGCCAGTTTATGGTTATGCTCTCTATAACCGTGCAATACAGTAATACTTTTTCCACTACAAAGGTTAGATTTTACCTCAGTAGGCATTGGAGATGGACCATCATTGATGTGAGCCATAAGTACATGATTTTGAAATTAAGGCTTGACCTCCTCTACATACATGCTCCTCTCAGATACCCCATCCTGCTTTATCACGAGAGCATTGGCAGATGACTGACTGCTTCCATGAGCTTGGTTTGTCAGTTGAGGTGGAGTTTGATATTATTGGTGTAGTTGTGGATGATGATGTTGCTACTGTTGATTGTGGGAGTGAAAGCTTGAGTTAGATTGTGATGATGACTAGCCTTGAGAATTTCTTTGAAAGTTGTTTCTCTTAGGTGCATTGCATTCTCTGGAGAAGTCACCAGCCATGCCACAGTTGAAGCATTTCACTTTGGATTTATCATATCCAAATTTTGTATTCTTATTAAGACTGAGCTTTCTGCCTTTTCTGAAGAATTTCTTTGCTCTCATAGAAATCTTGGCCATTTGCCATTGCAGATCCATTTCTTCCATATCATCTGGATCCATTTCCTCCAGATCTTCTTGGATAAGATTAACATAAGTGAGTCTTCATCCTATGCTTCAAAGCTTCCAACAAAGGCATTGTATGTTGCCTTGTGTTCTTCTGATCTTATGTCTTCAGGAGTGGTTGCAGGAGCAACAGTGACTCTAGATGCTTGGGATGATGTTGATGGGTGATTGGTTGGTGGAGTTGCAATGAACCCTGTGTTGTTCAGTTGACCTCTTGATGAGAAGAAATCATCCTCCTTAGTGATGAAGGCATTTTCCACAAAATGAGATTCTCATGGAAACTTGTAGGCCTCAATCACCCTTGCTCCACCAAGATTTCTGCTTCTTTCATCAAGTACAAGTGTTTCTATTTTGGCTATCATGATATCCAAAGTAGTACTCTGGAGATGAAGAGTATTTTTCAGCATTGTTACATTCTGTTTCCATCTTTCAGGGAGGCTGTGTAGCATTTTCTTGTTTAATTCCTTGATCTTGTAAGTGACTCCCATGATTTCTAAGTCATTTACCAACTGTACAAATCTGTGCAGTTGTTTGGGTATCGATCCCCTTAAATGTGATGAAATGTTTTACACTGATTAACAATCTTATCCTTGTTAATTTCAGCTACCTCACTGCTTCCTTCACACATAATTTTCAGTGCATCGCACACAGCTTTTGCAGTACCATACTTCTCCAATTTTTTCAACACATCCATCTTGAGTGCTTGTGTTAGGATAGAGTAAGCTTTCAGATTAATCTTTATTTTCTTATAATCTTCATCATCAAGAGTTACATCTTCAATGGGTATCCTTGCAGTTTTGTCAATTGCAGCTTGATTTGCAAACAAAGTGACAGGGATGTGTGGCCCCTTGCATTTTGAGATCTAGAAATCAAGATCTACATGTGCGATGTAATTCCTAAACCTGATTTTCCCCTGTTTAAACTCAAATCTTTGTTTAAGCATAGGAGGTTTAGGTGTGTTGGATCAAGAAGAAGGCTAATGCAACCAAAACTAGATCACTTAAGGTATTTTGGTGCTGCATGCAAATGCTTCCGAAGCTTGTCATGGAACCTCCGAAGGTTGTCGAGTTCTTCCGAAGACAAAGGAAAAGTCCAAATTCCGAAGACAGAACTCTACTTCCAAAGACAAATGCATACTTACGAAGTTCAAGACTTAAAAGAATAAAGTAAAGACCACTTCCGAAGTATGATGAACATAAGAAGTCTCCAAGTCTTGGAAGAAGCAGCCTCTTCCGAAGTATAAAGTGGCTTCGGAAGTACTTACTCTTCCGAAGCCATTTAACCTTCGGAAGACACTGCTATAACCAGTGGACACAAGTGTGGTCTCTGACACTCCATTGCAGACTTCTCATACAACATGGCTTCTTCCTAAAGAACCACACTCTTTATCTTTTCATGATAGTACAGTTGCCATCTTTAGTTGGTGACAAAAGGTAAGTCAGGGACATGTCCTGACTACCAAATCTCAGATAAGACTTTATCCGAGATACCTTAGCTATAGTCTTGTAGTATAGGCTTTAGCTAAGGGATCCCAGCTAGTATCAAAGTATATCCGGCTATAGATAGTATTATATATAGGTTCTCCTGGAAACTCATTGTAACCAAGTGAGAGAGAAAATCATCTGCTTGTAAGAGTCTTTGTATCTTGAGTTGAGAATCAATATATAAAAGTATCTTGAAAGTTATCTTTCTGTGTTCTTAGTTACTTTTTCATATTGTCATCAACTCTGACTGATTCTTACCCAAGTGTGATTCTAGGTGAGTTTGAGAGAAAACCTTTGTGTTTAAGTGACAAACACCGATCCTTCAATTGGTATCAGAGCATCTCAGGCTCTTGATTGCATGATCTAACCATCCAAATCAACCTGTTTTCACTCCTCCCTATCACCCACTCACTCAAATGGCCCTCAACAAATCTAAAGTAGAAATGGGGACGATAACCAAAGCTCCAATCATCACCCCTGAAAACTTCAGGTCTTGGAGTAGATGAATGGAAGGCTTCATTAGATACCAAGACAACAAAATATGGAACTCTATTGTCAATGGACCGTACAAGCCAAAGATGACTTCACCTGGTGGAAACGGTGCCATGATAGAAAAAGCTATCGAGGACTATTCTGATGAAGACAGAAAGAAGATGGACATCGATAGCAATGCTATGACTATTCTCATGACTGCAATACCGAACTCTATTATGGTGGGGTTCAAGCATTGCAAGACTGCCAAATAATTGTTTGATGCACTTGCTCAGATGTATTCTTGCTCCAACGACTCAAAGAAGGACTCTCTGAAGCAGCAGTTCAAGAACATCACTCATATTGCTTGAGAGACCCTCAGCCAGCAGTACTTCAGGTACATGGATCTTACCTCTTCCTTCAGTCTGTAAAGATCACTCCTGAACTTAGAGATCTCACCAGAAAGTTCATGAGTGCTCTTCCAAATGAGTAGACATTCTATTGTGTCTCTATCAAGATAACAGAAAACTTGAACACTCTTTCCATGACTGAGCTCTATGGCATCCTTGATGGATACCGTCTAGAGATGGAGAGTAAGAAGGGCCACCAAACAAGAATATCTATGAGTCTTCCTGCTAGCAACACTTTAATGGTTGCTTAAGGCTCATTAACCTTTCAACCTCAGCACTTCCTGACCTATCAGCAGCCATCCTGCTCACCTAGTCCCTACATCACTTATTCGGAGATTCGAAGGTCTCAACAGGCTCAACACAATCCCTTCCAAGAAAGATGTGCCTTTGTCTCACGAGGTGGACAATCAGGAGATTTTCAATACTGCTTTGATGATCTTGAGTGCTTTAGCCCAGATGACGTAGAGTACGTGGACATTGTCCAAAAAATGGCTCTCTTAACTTACGGAGCAAAGAAGTTCTTTAAGAGAACTGGTTGGCATTTCCCTCAAAACCCAACTACCAGCAAGTTCGGGTTTGACAAGACCAGGGCAAAGTGTTACAACTGTAACCAACTGGGTCATTTTGCAAGGGAATGCAAGGCTCCTAAAACCAATCCGGGAACCCCACAGGCCTCCACACATCCCTCAACCTCAAAGCCCACTGAGAAGTCAACTGAGACAGCCGTAATGGCTTAAGAAGTTGACTGGAGCTTCATGGTACAGGATGTGAGTCCTGCTCAAGCTCTCATGGCCGGAACAAATGATGCCCAGGTATATGAACATCTCTGCACTACAGCCTGTATAGCTAAAGTTAAACTCTATCATGATTACAATATGGAGATTAGATCTGACATTGAGTCTTTAAATATTCTAAAATCTGATTTTAAAAGAGCTCAATCTGACTATCAAAAGAAAAGTGATGAGTTAGAGAAAACTGTATCTCTTTTGAAACATGAACACACCAACTACAAGACTCAAATCAAGGATCTGATATCCAAATTGTCTGAGACTCAAGCCCAGCTTGTCATTGCTGAGGCTTAGGACAGGAAGCATGCTATCTCTGAGCAAAACTTCCAAGCTATTCTTGCATCATCCTCCTATTCCAAACTCTGTTATCAGAACAAAGAAGGGTAAGGAACCAATGAAAATGCTCCACCACATTCCTATGAGTCTATCAGACAGCCAAGATATGGTACTCAAGAGCAAGAGGTTCCAACTGCTTACCCTTTCTTTCCAGAGTTAAAGGAAGAGGCACCAATAGTGGACACCACAGGGAAGGAACAGGTAGATAACCCATCGCCTCCTGTGATGATCAAATCCTAACCAAGGAGAACTGCTAACAAAGTGGTTGAATCCAAACTGAAAATTGACACCAAACAGAAGGGTGTCTTTGTTTCAGCTGATTTTCAAGTGTTAGGTACTTCTGATTCTGGAAAGGAATGTAATACCAGCATTCCTGTCCTACCAAAGGATCAGAAGTTAAAGGGAAAAGTTGCTGACGAAGAAAAGAAAACCAAGAAACAGCAACCCTCACTTCCCCAAAAGTCTAACATCGCATGCATCATGTGTGGCCTACAAAATCACATGACAAAAGATTTTTACTAAAATCCTGCAAGCACATATTATGCAAATAATGTTAGAAAAGAAGGAGTCAGGGAAGGTTTCACATTTGGACCCTTCCATACGGTTCAGAGTTGAAGAAGGGAAAGCTAGTTTCCAAAGCCAAGTTGCTTTTGTAAGAAACTCCTTCTTCCAAAGGGAAAATGGCTTCGGAAGCAAAAGCTACTAAGGTTCGAAAGAACAAGAAAGCTCTCTTGAAACCATCCGAGAAGAGACTACTTCGAAAGAAAAGGTGGTGAGGACTTCTTCCAAAAAGAAAGAAGCTTCGGAAGAAGACCATGCTGCAAAAGCTTCAACAAGCTCATCCTCCAAGATTAGCCAAAGGGTGGGCTGGAAGATCAAGGAAGATGCTGCAGCCCAAACTTCTTCCTCAAAGACCTGTGTTGAACCCCCATGCATATCATTTGGTTCACTCATGTCATTATCTTTGGAAGAACTGAAGACCATAATCTTGGGTTTCCAAACAAAACTAAAATCTCATCTTATGTGCAGGAACATCCATTTGAAAAGAACAACAATGTATGGATTGTAGATAGTGGATACTCCAGGCACATGACAGGGAACAAACTTCTCCTTCAACAATTTCAACATTATGATGGAGGTCCTGTCCAGTTTGGAGGTGAGGCCGGAGGATATATTTCTGACAGAGGGAGTATATCCAATGGTATGTTAATAGTTGACAAAGTTAACTTTGTCAAACATCTTGAACACAATCTGTTAAGTGTTTCTCAATTCTGTGATCAAAAGCACCAAATGTTTTTCACAGAACATGAGTGCATTATCCTCAAACCAGGGATGACAATTCCTTCGAAATTGGTGCTTTGTAGATCTCCCAAGAAAGGGGATATGTACAAGCTTGATATGAACAATGCTTCCCCAATGGGTGAAGTATCATACTTTCTTTCTAAAACTGATAGTGATGAGTCAACACTGTAGCATAAACGTATGTGTCATATAAATTTTAAGACAATGAACAAATTGGCTAAAAATAACCTGGTACATGGTTTGCCTAAAAAGGAGTTTTTCTGCAAAGACAACTGTGTTGCATGCCTGAAAGGGAAACAACACAGACTTCTCATAAATCCAAATTTG
This sequence comes from Flaveria trinervia, assembly GCA_025506515.1. Lineage (NCBI taxonomy): Eukaryota > Viridiplantae > Streptophyta > Magnoliopsida > Asterales > Asteraceae > Flaveria > Flaveria trinervia. The sequence goes on from CM046444.1 coordinate 45,597,506, forward strand.
TTAACTCTATCACTACTCCATTGCACTTATTGCACATGGATCTTTTTGGTCCATAAGTATAATGAGCATTGGAAGAAATCATATGCCTTGTGATAGTTGATGATTTTACAAGATTCACATGGTATTCTTTTTAAGAACTAAAGATGAACTGCTCAAACATTAAAATCTTTTATTCTTAAAATAGAAAATCAAATTGATCACAAGGTTAAAATAATTAGATGTGATCAAGGGTCCGAGTTTAAAAACTTCATTCTTGACTCATTCTGTAACTCAAAAGGGATTGCCAGACACTATAGTGCTCGTAGAACTCCTTAACAAAACAGTGTTGCTGAAAGGAGGAATAGGACACTTATTGAGGCTGCTCGAACTATGTTAGCTCATTCAAAGCTACCTCTAACATTCTGGGCAGAGGCAGTCAACACTACATGCTATGTGCAAAATAGAGTTCTTGTAGTTAAGCCCCATGGAAAAACCCCTTATGAGCTATGGAACAAGAGGCCACCGTTCATTGGCTTTCTAAGGTCCTTTGGCAGCAGGTGTACCATACTTAACACAAAGGACAATTTACCAAAATTTGCTGAAAAGTCGGATGATGCTATCTTTGTTGGATACTTTTCTAGTTCCAAAGCTTACAAAGTATACAACAATAAGAATCAACAATTTGAGAGTCATCCTGTATAGTTGTTAATGAGCACACTCCTTGTGTTATGGGGAATGGACCTGATCACATCTTTGATTTAGAATTGTTTCCAATCTATTATAAACCCTCTTATGAGAATGTTTCAGTTGGAATAGGTTCTCAAAATGATGCTGATGCTGATGCTAATGATCAACTGTTTGAGCTTCCCAGGCCTAGACCAAATTCTCCAAGTGCTGCAATACATCAAGCTTCCACTATTCACAGATCCGACAGTTTAACTATATCAAGAAATAGTGAAGCTTCAACATGTGAGTCACCTACTGAGCCTCAAAACTCATCAGGTGATCCACCATACACCAGGCTGAACGAGGTAGTATTTGAAGGAACAGCAACTGTTAATACTACCTCACAGCCAACTATCGATAATGTTTCTCATTCATTCAATCAGTCCTCATTGAATGACTTTGAAACAACAGCTGGACAGAGTGTTCTAGTTCCTGAGCAGAATTTGTCCAACCTGGATCTATCTCTACAACTGGAAGTGATTGTACGTCTTAGGATTCACAACCCTCATCCAACTGAGAAGAACATCATGGTAATATCTCTGAGGGTGTGAGAACAAGAGGACAGACTCATCAAGGGAATGTCTACTTGGACTCATGCTTTCTATCTCAGATGGGACCCAAGAAGGTAGAAGATCCTTAAAAGATAGTAGCCGGATTGAATCGATGCAAGAGGAGTTGCTTCAATTCAAGAGACAGAAGGTATGTAACCTATGTCCACTACCATCTGGTCAATTACTCATAGGCACCAAATGGGTTTTCCGAAACAAGTGAGATGATAGAGGCTTGATCATCAAGAATAAGGCAAGACTTGTGGTTCAAGGATATGTTCAAGAGGAGGAATCGATTACACTGATGTCTTCGGAGTAGTTTCAAGACTTGAGGTAGTTAGGATCTTCCTTGCTTATGCTGCATCCAAGGACTTCACAGTATACCAACTTGATGTCAAGTGTGCTTTTCTATACAGGGATATAGACAGGGAAGTCTATGTATGCCAACCTCTAGGATTTGAAGATCCACAGCACCCCAACTATGTGTGCAAATTGAATAAAGCTCTATATGGGCTACACCAAGCACCTAGGCTGTGGTATGAGACTTTGTCTCAGTTTCTTAGGAAGAATGGCTATACTAGAGGCACCATTGATAAGACTCTCTTCATTAGAAAGTCTGGAAAGGAAATTTTGCTCGTACAAGTCTATGTCGATGACATCATATTTGGTTCCACAAATGACCAAATGTGCAAGGACTTTGAGAGCATCATGAAGAAGAAGTTTGAGATGAGCTCCATGGGAAAAATGGACTTTTTCCTTGGAATTCAGGTAAAGCACTGAAGGAAGGGTCTTCATTAATCAATCTAAATATGTCTCTGACATCTTAGAAAGATTTGAGATGAAAATTGCAAGCCTGCAAGACCCCATACCCAGAAACCATAATCTTTGTCCTGACCTTGAGGGGGAGGATACAGATCAACATCAGTATAGGCAATTATTGGTTCTCTGATGTATCTTACAGCCAGTAGACCTGATCAGTTTTCTACTTGCATTGTGCAAGATATCAGGCTGCTCCTAAGGTCTCACCTAGCTGCTGTTAAGAGAATCCTCAAGACCTCAAAGGAGCACCTAAACTAGGTCTCTGTATCCCAGAAACAAGGATTTCAACTCTATGGATACTCTGACAGTGACTACGGCGGCTGCAATATTGACAAGAAATCAACATCGGGAGGATGTCAATTTCTTGTGTAAGGATCATCTCATGGCAATGCAAGAACAATTTTGTGTCTCTACATCAACTACTGAAGCTGAATACATTGCTGCTGCTAGCTACTGTGCTCAACTGCTATGGATTCAAAATCAGATGTTAGACTATGGATTCAACTTATGAGTACTCCTATCCATATGACAATAACAGTGCTATCTCCATTACTGAAAATCTGGTTAAGCACTTCAAGACTAAGCACATTGACATCAGGTATCATTTCATCAGAGACATTCATGAGAAAATCTAATCAAGTTAATCAAAGTTGATTCAAATGAACAATATGTTGATCTGTTACCAAAGCTTTTGATGAATAAAGGTTTAAGTATCTCATAACAGCTATTAGGATGATAGACATTGATTAATGTGATCTCTTTTGAAAACTATTTTTAATATGTAAGTCTTGTGTCAATACAATTTAAGCCATGTTACAACAAATTCCCTCTGAAATTTTCTAAGTGTAAATTCCTTCCGAAGAGAAATTAACCTTCGGAAGACCCTCTCATATCTTCCGAAGCATAATTTCTCACAGGATAACTTTTTTCTTGGAAGAATTTTTGGTCCCGGAAGAAGCGATTGATTGCATATCAGATCTACTTCCGAAACTTACAAATTCTCTATTCGAAAGCAACTCTAACCTTCAGAAGCAAATAATTGGCTTCGGAAGTGACAGGATCAGCGATCACAAGTTTGATGTATTAGAGTTTAAAGCAGCGGAATAAGAACAGGAATTAGACAAATTGTAGCAAGTAATCGATACTTGTATGCATTAAGAGCACATACGGTTATAGTGAGAGAATATATATTTCTGATTCACAGAATGTTTATAGATATAGAATATTTCTAATCAAATCATTCATTCATTCCCGTCATTCACACTATTACAATAGGTTGTCACTCCTTATATAGGGTGCAACAATCACTGCTGTTATCACGGAAAGTGACAACTGGCAGATCTATTACAAAAATAACTAAATCTTAACAAACTACTGAAATGTTCACAACTACTGAGAACATATCAGAGTGTTAAGTGCAGAATATAAAACTACTGATTAGAAACTACTGAAACTACAACGACTGAAGAACAAGCTCTTCAGTCGTTTTACAAAACTACTGAAACATAAAACTACTGAAACTAGAAATATAAAACTACTGATATCACAACTACTGAAGAAGTACTCTTCAGCAGTTGTGACAAACTACTGAGGCTTCAGTACTTGATCTTCAGACTTTGACCTTCAGGTGTTTCATCAGCTGATGACTTCAGTAGATGTCATCAGCTGATGTCTTCAGTCTTTGTCTTCAGACTTTGTACATCAGTTGTTGATCTTCAGCACTTGTAAACTCTTCAGCTATTGTACTTTAGTACTTTGGTCTTTCAGCTTCAGCACTTGCGTTCTTCAGCTGTTGTACTTCAGCACTTTAGTTCTTCAGCTGATGCAGTCTTCAGCACTTGATCTTCAGCTGTTGAAGTCTTCAGCACTTGTCAAACTGCTGATGAGGCTTTCAGCAGTTGTTGTTATACCATGTGGGACTTAGAGGTTTTCTGATCTTGCTCATTGGTTCTTTCAGTCCAACAAACTCCCCTGAACCAATGCAGCCAAAACCTCTAAATTATTTATTATCCCACTTATTGTTGGCAAAATGTTGGTCTTTTTCCTTCTTGATCAGTAGAGAAGATGACCCATGTAAGCTCCGGCCTGGGAAGAATCTCAGATATTTGTTTGGCAGGGTATGAATGGGAACTCTGTTTTGGGGAACTGGACACAGAGTTGTTATCCCATTCATGAGATTTACTTCCCCGTAATGAGTCTGTACGACTCTCTTGTGTAGGCCTCAAGGAAGGTGATTTGTTCCTCCATGGTTAGCTTTTCAGCACCTCCTTCAAACAATGATTCAGGCCCATAATACTCAGATAGGTATTTGGCCTGTTTCCCATTCTTTAGCTCCACAGTTGTTATTATTCTGTAAGCAAACTCATCCGGGTGATTACCCTCTAGGAACAACTGGAGCTCATTTTTCCTGACTTCCTCAAGCCTCTTGTAAACTAATCCTTTTTCACTATTTTGTTTTCCAGCATCTTTTGAGGGGTTAGATTACCTTTGTAGGCTTTCTTGAAGTCCTCTAGGATTTCCCAGGGTGAAACTACAAAGACCAGAGAGATCACTTCATCTACGATCTTTTTCACCTGGCCAATGTATCTCTGAGGTATGTTTTTCTTATGAATTCTGTGAGAGACCCTGGGATCAGGCCAAATCCTCACTCTTTCCTTTTGATATTGAAAGGTATGCCTGAGAGTGTAAAGTCTGAGGGCTTGCTTCTTCATATTGATGATAGAAGATGTGGCTTCATAAGCTTTGTCAACTCTCTTCAGCAATTCCTCATCATGCTGTTATGAAGCTCTTCTTCTTCTAGCTTCACTTTAACCATTTGTCTTTGGACTTCAGGAGTAATTGCTGAGGAGTGACTTGTGGCCTTAGGCAACTGAATCACAGCTGAGAGTGGCAGCCTATCTTCATCATCTTCTTCATCATCTTCTAGCCTCAATACCTTCTCTTCTTCTTCAAGGGTATATCATCGGCTGTGGGTTTTGAGGTTAAGGGAGTTGGTTGGTGGGTTGTGATTTGGGTGGTTTTGGTGTGGAAATGTTGACAGGCTGTTCTAGCATTCATGAGGTGAGTGTGGCTTTTGATTGCTTGGCTAGCTCAGTCCTGCTCCCAGCACCCGCTTCATTCAAAGCTTCAATAACAAGCCCCTTAGTATGTGCTTCAGACGAACAGACCTTGGTGGTCATTGCCAAGATACTGTCCCTGGACCAAGCTTTGATTTCGATCATTGATCTTCCAAGATATTTTGCAATAAATCTAATCATGATCTCAACCCTTTCTCTTTCTAACACTTCATAACTTGCCCATCTATTCTGGATTTCTTCAATCTCTAATCGTCGAATCTCAGAGTCAAGTTTATTGGTGTCATGGCCTTGCCTAAACAGCTGATTAATGATGTTGTCCATTGATCTGCTGTGTTCGGCATCAGCCACTTTTATCAGTAGCTCCAAGGCTTTATCTTCAGCAATATGATCATCAACACCTTTCTTTCGCTTGTAGGTGAGCAGTGGTTGCTGTTCTTTCTCCTCCTCTTGGGCTTGCTTCGCTTCCTTCTTTTCCTCTTCTTTTCTTTCACTCCAGTACTCTCCCCCTTTTTGGATTCATTGGAGGAAGGGGTTTGTACCGCAGAAAGAGTCTTTTGTACAGCAGCATCAATCAAGGGTTGTAAAGTTGAGGAAAGCCTCTCATCAATGGCTTTAGTCACAATATTAGTGATTATGGATGTGATGAGAGGGAGGGAATTTTGAAGTACAACACCTATTTGCTCAGGAGGGTTCTGTTCCTGAGAAATAGGGCCTGAAGCAGAGGCAGGTGGTTGAGTTTGGAGTGGCTCGGTGTTTGGGGAACCTTCAAGTGAAGGTGCCATCTGTGGGTTGGTAGAGGCAGATGGTCTTTCTCCTTGTGAGAGTTGGTCAAGTAGGGTTTGCAGCCTACTGACTTTCTCTTCACGATTGTGTTCTGGGCAAGAACATCGTAGAAAAAGCCCAGGTCATCATCAGCCGAAGCTGAATCACCTGACCTCCTGCTTAGAGCAGGATTGACATGCACTGGGTGTAGACCAGTTGTTGCATGTGCCCCTTGTGCTTGGTACTAGGGACTTCCAGCCTCAGGACAATGTCCATCATCAGCTGTTGCCTCTAGTGAGGTCTTAGCAATGTTACCAGCCTCATTCTAATCATGTGCTGATTCAGAAGAGGTGGCAGCCTCACCAGAAATTCTAAGCTCCTTATCTACACCAGGAGATAGAAGTGGTAAACCCCTGTGCTGTGGGTTCTCAAGTGCACTGTGTTCCTCCCCCTCAATTTTAGAGGTGTTCCGAGTAGTAAGTGTTTTCTGGGGAGGGGGTGAGGAGTGCAGTTGAGTCAGCAGTTGTGCAACTATTAAAGTTGGGCTGTGAGGGACGGTTGTTGGGGTGAAGGGATAGAAGTAGTGTGCACCTGGGGAGTTTGGTGCTTTTCAATGGCAATCTCCTCAAGTGAGGAAGATCCCAGATATGTAGGTACCCTTGTGTGGTTGCTGCAGGCTCCTGTTGAGAGGAAGCCTGAGCGGCTATGGCTGGAAGAGTCATTGTATCCACTAGGGGGTTTGGACTAGTGGATATATCCTGCGTTTGTGGTGCAGGGGCATCCTCAGGGGACTCAATTCCCTGAGTAGCCGTTTTGGGTTTCTTTTTGGTGGGTTTGGTGGGGACTTTTGATTTGGAGGTGGTGGCTGTGGGTTCCAGCTGCGTGGGTTTTCGCAGCTTGGCAGCCATTTTGAGTGTCTGGTCAGAGTTGTGCCGGGAGTATACTTCCGGCAGAACAGCCGTAGCAGGGACTCCCAAGCCAACAAGTCCCTCAGCATTAAGCTGGTTAGTAATGATGGCCATATGAACCGTGGATATAGTATCCAACGGTTGGCACTTAGTTTTTGAGCCATATCCTTGAGCTCCGAAAATATTATTTCTGAAAAGTTAGCGGTTGTTGCTCAAGAATAGAATACATTACCTGCTGCCATTTTGTCGACATTTGATCCCAAGACGACGTCCTAGGAGCCAACATACATTCACCATGTGAAAAATTAGGCGTTCAGCGTCATGGAAGTGTTTCTTCATGATAGTGGAGGCACTGAGATTGCCTTGATATCCATGTTGGGCAAAGGATAGATCTGTGGTGCCCTTCGGATATCCAGCAGGAGAACTAGCATCATTTAGATGAAGAATTTGGCGGATTATCGCAGGAGTGATGACTACTTCTTTTTTGTTGACGACCGACTGGAGAGATGGTGTGTTGTTCTCCACAGTGGTAATAGTAACGTTCATCCAAAATTGTTGCAGGGATTCGGCATGTAGTATGGGATTGAGAAGAAATGTCGTTTTGTATTGGGACTGAACCATAAGATCGATAGCAGTATCGAACTTAGCCCAGACAGGCGATTTAGTAAGGTAGGCAACACAGTTATGTCTCGGTTTAAGTTGCATGGACGCCATTGAGAAGAGAGAAGTTTTGGAGAGGAACGTTAGGTTTGAAGAGGATGAAGCATTGAAGGATTAGGTCAGGGGTATTTATAGGGTGCGGGTAATAAAACGACTGAAGCATGTGGTGTTAGTCATCAGTAGTTTTAAACGACCGTTGACATGGTATTATCCTTTCAGACGTTGAAACAGCTGAAGTCGTGGTGTTAGGCATGAGAAGTTAGAAAACTACTGAAGACCGTGGTTTTGACTTCAGATGATGAAACAACTGAGGACATGGTGTTTGGCATCAGTAGTTATGAAATACTGAAGACAGTGGTTTTAGTCATCAGCTGTTGTAAACAACTCAAGACTTGGTATTAGTCATGAGTAGTTATAAAACTACTGAAGACATGGTATTGCTTCAGTTGTTTAGAATGAAACAACAGTTGTACAAACGGCTGAAGAGAAATTTCTCATCAGCTGTTTTCGTCAATTCTTAGCTTTTCAGCTATTTCATGCTGTCCTCAACACATTCATCAGCCTTTTTGGCTGATTTCAGTTGTTTCATAGGACATCAGTACTTATCTGTTTTTACTGATTGCAGTAGTTGTAACTGCATTAGTAGTTGTAACTACATCAGTAGTTTAGAATAGATGAAGTACTTCAGTACTTGTGAGACATTTAGCCTTCAGTAGTTATAAAACTACTGAAGGGAAAAGGAACTCATCAGTACTTATATGTGACATGGTTACTAATGAGCATTAGTACTTATTACTAAGATCATCAATAGTTATCACTTATTCTAGCTGCAGCATACCAAGCCTTAACACCAGGTTTTGGAAAGTTGAACTATCCAAAGGCTTAGTAAAAATGTCTGCAAGCTCATCAGCACTAGGCACAAACTTAGGATCAATCAGACCTTTTTCAAATCAATCCCTTATAAAATGATGTCTGATCTCTATATGTTTGGTCCTAGAGTGCTGGACTGGATTTTTGACAATGCAAGAGCTGAAGCACTATCCATTAACAATGGAGTCTTATCTCCTGTAATGCCTAATCCAAAAGTCGGTTTTGAAGCCAGAGTACCTGAGATGTACAACTTGCAACTGCAATGTACTCTGCTTCAGCAGTTGATGTAGCAACTGAGGTCTGTTTCTTGCTCTGCCAAGAAATCAAGCAGTTGCCTAGGAATTGACATCCACCAGAAGTTGATTTCCTGGTCAACTTACACCCTGCATAGTCACTGTCAGAAAACGTAACTAATTTACTAGAATGTCCAGTAGAATACCATAAACCTAGAGATGGAGTGCCTTGCAGATATCTAAAGATCCTCTTGACTGTAATCAGATGAGACTCTTAGGTGCAGCCTGAAATCTAGCACAAACACATGTAGCAACATAATATCTAGTCTAGAAGCTTAAATACATCAAGGACCCAATCATACATCTGTAAAGTGTTTCATCAACCACTTTACCTTTCTGATCTGTATCCAGTTGTGTGGTGCTGCACCTGGGGGTAGAACAAGGCTTTAGTTTTGTAAATCAAACTTTTGCAAAAGATCTTTTGTGTATTTGGACTGATGATGAAAATTCCATCAGCCTTTTGTTTGATTTGCAACCGCAGAAAGAATTGTAACTTTCCCATGGCACTCATTTCAAACTTCTTTGCATCAACTTTGTAAAGGCATCACACAACTTTGGATCAGAGGATGCAAAAATAATATCATTCTACATAAATTTGAACAGTAGATTATGCTGCCCAGCTTTCTTAATGAATAAGTCTTATCTATGGAGCCTCTAGTGAAATTATTTTCAAGAAGAAAATTTTATAATGTCTCATACCAGCTCTAGAGCTTGTTTTAACCCATAAAGAGCCTTATCAAGCTTATACACCCAATTAGGATGTTTATTGTCCTCAAAGCCTAGAGGTTGACATACATAAACCTCTTCTTTAATTTTTCCATACAAAAATGCACTTTTGACATCCATTTGAAAAACTTTAAGGTTTTGATGTGCAGCATAAGCTAGAAACAATCGAATTGCTTCCAGTCTGGCTACAGGGGCAAAGGTTTCATCATAATCAATACCTTCTTCTTGTGCAAACCCCTGAACAACCAGTCTGGCCTTGTTCTTAACAATAAGCCCATTTTCATTAGTTTTGTTCCTAGACCCCATTAGTGCCTATTGCACACTTACCTGGAGGTAGAGGAACCAGTTCCCACACTTGCTGTTTCTTGAACAGAAGAAGCTCAAGCTGCATGGCATCAACCCATCCATTGTCCTTTAAGGCGATGTGATAATTCTTGGCTCTTGCTGACTGATGAAGAGAGCATAGAAGCAGAAATTTGACAATTAACTTCTTGTTGATACTCCGCAGTGATATCACCAATGATTTGAGACATAGGTGATTCTTCAGATCTTGATACACAATGAGATCTGTGCAAGTGTTTGTAGCTGGCTCAGTTACAGATGGTGATGGTGATCATTTCCTTGAAACCAATCAGGATGGTAATTCAAAGGAAGTTGAATTCGAAGAGATCTTATCAGCATTGTTGTGGATGGTGCTACTGGAGCTACAGGAACTCATCTAGCTGAATCAGGCAGTTGATCACTAACCCTGAAGAGGTGAGTACGCAATCATCATCATCATCATACCAGCAGTACCACCAGGTGGTGAACTGTTGATAGGAGCAACAACAGGAGTTTGATAAGGAACATATTGTAGTATGTCCAAATCAAATAACTCCACAGGGCTTTGTGGAATCTTGTCCTTTGAAGATTCATTGAACTTAACATGTAGATTTCTTCAACCATCTTTGTCCTGCAGTTGAGACTCTGTATGCCTTGCAAGTAGATGAATAACCAACAAAATACCCTGCATCCACCTTAGATCAAATTATGGAGTTGATCCTTTGTTTGAGAAAAACAGGGACACCCAAATGCTTTGAAAAATGAAATCAGAGGAGCCAAATGATGAGGACTTCATATGGAGTCTTCATCAACCTCTGATTTACTAAAACTCTATTTTGCACATAACAAGCTGTGTTGACAGCTTCAGCCCAAAAGGTCAGTGGCAAACCTGAGTCAGCCAGCATGGACCTTGCAGCTTCAATGAGGTCCTGTTCTTTCTCTTCCACTACTCATTTTGTTCTGGAGTCCTTGGATGCTAAACTGCCTTTTGATCCCCTTTGAAAGATAGAAGTCATCAACTGTATGATTTCTGAATTCAGTTCCATTGTCACTCCTAATACCCTTGACTGGAAGGGAATACTGCTTCTCAATATACAACACAAGTGAATAATCTTCTGAGCAGCCTCATCCTTTGAATGTAGAAAGAAGTCCACACAAATCTGGAGTAATCATCCACAATTACCAGACAGTATTTCTTCTTTGCCATGCTCATTACTCTCACAGGACCAAATAGATCCATATGCAGTAATTGCAAGCAGGCAGTGGACTTAGGCACTTCAATAGGAGGAAATGAAACTTTGTGTTGTTTTCCTTTTAAACAAGAAGTGCAGGTTTCATCACAGTGAAACTCCTTTATTGGTAAGCCTCTGACTAAACTATTGTGGGTAAGCTGATTCATGTTTTTGAAATTAACATGACCCAGCCTTCTGTGCCACAGTTTAGATTCTTGAGAAGAGGCTTTGGAAAATAGGCAAGGATTGCCTTTGAGATCTATTTTCTTGGAAAGATCTAAGGCATACACTCTTCCTGTCCTGTTGGCTCTCAGGAGAGTGTGATCATCCAACACCTTATCAATCAAATGCAAAATTTGGATGACAGAATCCTACAGTTCTGACTGGTGAAAAGAGCAACATGGCCTTTATCACACATTTGACTGACACTCAAGAGATTGTACTTGAGATTTTCCACATGATTAACGTCATCAAATTTGATTTCTCCATTGGAGACAAAGCCTTACCATGATGTAACCCCTAGCATCATTGCCAAAAGAAACAAATCCCTTCTTTCCTTGAGAGTAGTCATGAAGAAGAGAGCTGTTCCCAGTCATGTGCATAGATCCCCCACTGTCTACATACCAGATGCTACTTTGGCATGTTGAAGAACCCTGCAATAATAAACAATCATTAGTTTTTGGAGACCCAAACCTTTTTGGTTTTGGGCCTGGTCTCATCAATAGATGGTAAACTAACAGGTTAATTTGAAACAATAGCTTGAGAGGAAGAAGATGGTGTAGAAGAGGAGTCCTTTGGCTTGGACCTCCTTTTCTGTGTTTTCAACATAAGAGCATCTAGTTGGTTAACTCTACCCAACAGATGTTGAACCATCATTATCAGCCGTGTCTGATTTTGTGATAAAGCTTTCAGCTCATCGGACACATTGCCAGTGGAGTTTGATGAGTTCCTATGTTGCACCTTCTTCTTCTGAGCATTCTCAGCTGTCACCTGTTTAACCCCTTCCTTTTGGATTTCTTTGAGGGCTTAAGGGTTACAGGATTTGATGTTGCTATTACAAATGTGGTCTCAAACTCATTTTTCATTTTTAGCATTTTCTCTTTAATTTCTTCTTTTTGTTTGAGTTTGGAACCTCTTTTGTACCAACAATCATCTGTAAGATGATTGAACAAACCACATACTTCACATGGTTTCTTCTTCATCTTAGGTTGATCATCAACTAAAGTGGGTAAAGCAATAGAAGACTTGTTCTTCAATGCTTTGGAAGCATTGTTTGCTTTCTTGACTGCCTCTTTAGTAGTCTTCAAACTCTTTCTACTGTAGTTTTCTTCTCTTCAGTACTGTCAGCAGTTGAAGTTTGAACTTCAGGTGTTAAATCCTGCTCTCTAGTCCTTTCAGGACCTTCAGAATTAACTCCTGAGTTGATCAACTCATTGATCATGTGAGTGTCAGCATTTGAACCATCAACATCAGCTGATAGGTTCAAAGAGGGCTTGATGCTGACTGCTACTTCTGATTGTGTTGTAACAGAAAGTAGATCACATGATGTGATGGATTGGTTATCACTCTCACCATCAGATTCTACCTCTTCTCTTGGGGTAAAATCTGTAGGTGGAGCAGTGTGATTGTAACCAATGGCAAACTTCACATTTGAAGCAGATTGCTTACTAAGAAGCATTTCAAAACCTTTGCATGATTGTACCCGTCTATCACACTCTACCTGGGTAACTGCAAGGGTTTCTTTGAGATCTTTGTACTTCTCTAGAAGTACCTCTTCTCTAGCCTTATCATCAATTATTTGGCAATTCAGTTTGTAAATCTCATCATTTTTATCTTTAAGTACAGACTCAAATTCAGCTTTGTTTTTGGAAATTATTTGTTCTAACTCAATGTTCTTATTAATTAAAACTACATTTGCTTCTCTAATGGAAGCAAATGCTGCTATACATGGTTCAGAACATAATTTGGCTTTTGCCTCAGAGGATACCTGTGATACCTGAGGTGTAGAGGCATTAGAAAATGAAGTATCAGCAGACTCCAAAGCCATAAGAGCTAGATTCCCAAAAGGATTATCACCACCATGTTGACCAGCACCTGAGAACAGTTGGTCATTACCAGACATGTCATCTGGTAAACTGCTCCAGTCAACAACTCCTGGGGTGAAGAAGTTGTGTTGTTGAGGTTGAGTTTGTTGATGAGATTAGGATGGCTGAGGTTCTGGTAGTGCATGAGGTTGTGGTGCCATGGGAACTTGAACTTGATTTGACTGTGGCATGTAATAACAAGGGTACGGATATGGCATTTGACCCCGAGGAACAAAATATGCCGGAGATTGTTGTTGAGGATGATGACTAGAAGTGACAGGATGTTGCCCTCTGTGTTGTTGACTATTGCCAGGAAAAGTCACAAAGGGCGCAGTGTAGTTAGATCCAGTTGATCTACACTCTCTTGCAAAGTGTCCAAGCCTTTGGCATTTGTGACACCTCAACTTGCTCTTGTCAAAACCAACTTTGGTTTTGCCAGAGAGTCCTGGGAATTTTCTTCCAGTTCTTTTATAGAACTTCTGAGATCTGATATTTATCAGGGCCATTTGGCTCAAAATATCCATCTCTTCTAAGTCATCATCAGCAATCCCCTTGAGATCATCCATGATGAAACATAAATTGTCATTATTACACCTAGTAAACTGACCATCAACACTCACAAATGCAGAATCAGAAGTGCTTGAAGAGAAATTAATATGCTCATCATACTGGCATTCAGATGAAGCATATTCTGACTCATGACCAACCAAGGCAGTGTTGCCTGGTACAAAGTCTTCAGTGAGCTTTCCAGATGAAAACAACTTTCTCTTCTGTTCTATCTCTCTCTCAAATGTGAGCAGTTTCCCATGGAGTTGGGTGAGAGATAGTGTGTCCAAACTTGCACTGGAGCGTAGGACAATAGTATATGTGTCCCATCTCTCAGGCAATGATCTGAGAAATCTGTTATTCATCTGAATATTTGTGTACTCAAATTTGAACATTTTTAATTCAGAGATCAAACAAGAGAACCGCTCATATTGTTGAGTCAGTGTCTCACCCTTTCTATTAGAGAATGTCTCATATTGTTGGGCAAGTATTGCTCTATTATTTGCCAAGACCTCATCTGTTCCTCGAAATTGTTCTTTCAAGGCATTCCAGAGGTCACGGGCAGTTTCATGATGCATTAGTCCAGAATAGATTTCATTGGGCAGTGCCATGGCCAGAATTCCATGGGCTTTTGCATCAATTTCAAGCAACTTCTTATCCTCATCTGAGTATTGCTCCCTCCTCTTCGGAACCATTTGATTGGTTTCTGGGTTATTCACCATAGGCTTGTGTGGACCATGTACCACTGATGTCCAACAACCTGCGCTGTTAACAGACAGGTGATGGAGCATTCGTCGTTGCCATATGTTATACTCATTCCTAACCAGCATTGGTGGCTTGGTTGAGGAACTAGTATTGTGAGGATCATTGGAGGGAGTAGTCATTTTCAGTTCAAAAACAATTTAATTCAAGCTTTTAAAAGTTTTACACAGACCACAACAAACTCAATGAAAACCAAGAAAAGATCTCAGGATGAATGACCAGAAATACAGAAAAATTCAATCTCTATAACCGTTTCTTGCAAAAACAAAAGCTAATTCAATCAAACTTAGAACTTGAATAGCAGTTTCAATGATCAATTATTAGATCGATCAATGATGAACCTACTCTCATACCATTTGACAGGATCAGCGATCACAAGTTTGATGTATTAGAGTTTAAAGCAGCGGAATAAGAACAGGAATTAGACAAATTGTAGCAAGTAATCGATACTTGTATGCATTAAGAGCACATACGGTTATAGTGAGAGAATATATATTTTGATTCACGGAATGTTTATAGATATAGAATATTTCTAATCAAATCATTCATTCATTCCCGTCATTCACACTATTACAATAGGTTGTCACTCCTTATATAGGGTGCAACAATCACTGCTGTTATCACGGAAAGTGACAACTGGTAGATATATTACAAAAATAACTAAATCTTAACAAACTACTGAAATGTTCACAACTACTGAGAACATATCAGAGTGTTAAGTGCAGAATATAAAACTACTGATTAGAAACTACTGAAACTACAACGACTGAAGAACAAGCTCTTCAGTCGTTTTACAAAACTACTGAAACATAAAACTACTGAAACTAGAATATAAAACTACTGATATCACAACTACTGAAGAAGTACTCTTCAGCAGTTGTGACAAACTACTGAGGCTTCAGTACTTGATCTTCAGACTTTGACCTTCAGGTGTTTCATCAGCTGATGACTTCAGTAGATGTCATCAGCTGATGTCTTCAGTCTTTGTCTTCAGACTTTGTACATCAGTTGTTGATCTTCAGCACTTATAAACTCTTCAGCTATTGTACTTCAGTACTTTGGTCTTTCAGCTTCAGCACTTGCGTTCTTCAGCTGTTGTACTTCAGCACTTTAGTTCTTCAGCTGATGCAGTCTTCAGCACTTGATCTTCAGCTGTTGAAGTCTTCAGCACTTGTCAAACTGCTGATGAGGCTTTCAGCAGTTGTTGTGATACCATGTGGGACTTAGAGGTTTTCCGATCTTGGCTCATTGGTTCTTTTGGTCCAACAGGAAGTAAGAATTGCCTTCGGAAGACAAGTTACCTTCGGAAATGTTTTACACTCGGAAGAGAGATTTCACTATGTAACGTAAATTTCTTGGGCCCCACACTGTAAAAAGCAAAGATTTTGTTAATGGTGTCGTATTATTTAACTGATTTTTAACCTTAGCGCCACTGTCACTTCATACACTAAACCATCACATCACCTTATCCTAACCCCCATTACCGCCTCTCTACAATCTTTTAAATAATCTCGACTATTCACTTTCACTCTCTTACTTGCAAACTTTACAGCCCTAGAAATTTCTCCTACTCAACTTTACCCAGCTCAAATCATTCCCATTCAACTTTCCAAATGGCCTTCAACCCTCAGCACAACCAAGTCGCACTTCTTGATTCATCAAGAGATGCTGACTTCTCAGATATCATCTCTTTTCTAACCCAATCTTCCTACTACACCGCTCTGACTGTTAACCCCACAATTTACTCAAACCATATGTTTGAATTTTGGGCAAATGGTCAGATTGAAAGCCTAAGCAGGGTTCGTGTCATTCGATCGAGCATCTATGGCCAGGAGTTGGTCATTTCTGAACAGCTCATGAGGGAGCATTTTGGGCGTCATGATGAGGGTGCTCCAACGGAATTTCCCAAAGCAGACTTGGACGATTCTTATCTCCAAATAGGATATGGAGGAGACGTTAGCTGGTCAACTGTCTACAAATTTAACTTCCCGTACAAATGGAAGTTCCTGCTACACGTGGTCCTTCACTACTTGTGGAATAAATCCGGGGGATGGGATCAAATCCCATTTTAAACTTGGGTGCCTTGTTCATGGGTTGTTAAAATGCCTCTGATTCAACTATTCAAGATTTGTGCTGACTAACCTCATGGGAAATCTTCAGAAGGACAAATTCTTCATGTATCCCAGGTTTCTCCAGCACATAATCAACTGCGAGCTAGACCAGAGCATGCTTGTCTGTGCAGCTACTCTGTCTGCTTCTCAAATGAGGACGGCCATCTTCAAAACTTTGAAGAGAGTGTCTATTACTTTCACAGGAAGAGATACTACACTTCTTCCAGGTATGACTAAGCCAACGGCTCCTGGTGACATCCCTGTTAACCCCACAGGTGATGAACCCACACCAGCAACTACCCCCACTATGCCAACACTACCTTCTCCACCCATCACCATCACTTATGAGAGACGCCCCAAACGAACCCTTGTTCAATCTGCTCTCATTGAACAGCCCCTCCTGTTCCATCCAAAAAGACTCGAGTGGAAATATGGGCTCCTACTCAGTCAGTGGTTTCTCCATCCTTCTCTTTTGACCTCAATTTGTGTCTTGAGTCTCCTCAGTCTCAGACCCATGAGCCACAACCCAAGCTGAAAGCCCTCAGGATGAGTCCTTATACTCTCCTGAGCAGCCAACAACGGACAGCCCCACAAGAGGCTCAATGCCTATAGACATTGACCAAAGTCCCGGGTCAGTAGGTTTACCCATCCTATCTTTCACTGACCTTTTATTTAAAACTAATGAACAGATAACATCTCTCCATGGCAATGAAGTTGATCTACAACACCCTCTCCAAGATCAACAGAGCCGGGAGAAATCCCTTATCTCTAGCCCCCATGAGCAACCAACTGAGGTGAGTCCCACTGATGTGGAGGGACTCATGTAGATTCAGCTGCAACTATAGAAGGTGCCTCAATGGACCTTGTGGACAGTGGTAACATTTCTCGGACTGAATCTACGGCGACCGAGCCCTTTTATGACTCTGAAAGAGACATCATTGTGCATGGGAAACCAGGGTGCCAAGAAACCACATTTAGTGGTGAGGCTGAACATACTAGGTATGTTACCTCATCTCCCTGTGATTCTTCGAAAGAAGATGAGAAAAGCATGCAACTCCTCGTTCAAGATCTTCTTTCTAAAGTCTCAAACCTGGAATCTCAGGTTAAGACTTTAGAGGCATGATCTACCACTCAGCAACTTCAGATTGACAATCTCAAGGCTCTACTAGCTGAGAAACAGATAGAGAAGTCTGTTAGGCATGTACCTATTCTGGACTCCCTGACTTCCTCCTCTAGCTCATCTAGCTCTCAAGATGATGCTACCAAAAAGGGGGAGAACGTTCAAAGACAAACAAACAAGGAACCGTAGAGCCGGCCTTCCACTTTAACATCTTCCTCTCCCATCATCTCTGTGCCTGAAACATCTCAAGTCACTCTTCAGATTGATCCAAGGATGCTCAATGATCTCTACAGACTCTTCACCAAGTTTCTGTTAAGATCTTCCTTTGAGCAGCCAAGTCATGATGCTGCAATGATCTACTTTGGAGTAGAAGAACTTCAAAGGCTGACGTCACCTTCTACCACTGTGGAAGAAGTTGGTCAACCTAAGATTCAATTGAGAGGGGAAATGGGAACTGATGGCCCAGCAACTGAAACAGTTGGGACAGAATCTTCATCTCCTTTAACTTCCGAAGCTGAAGTTAAAGCCTCGAAAGAACAAGCTGAATCTTCCGAAGCTGAAATGGAAGCTGCGGAAGGACTGTTTAAAACGTCCAAGGAACTGATCATCACAGATGCTATCCTGCAAATGACATCTGAAATGAGCAGCGAGGACTTTCCAATTGCACCTCCATCTCAGACACCATCTCTGACTCTCTCATAATCAGAAACCTCTCTCCAAGAACCACCACAATCAGGATCTTCTAAGGATATAGGTTAAAGGAAAATGACTGCGGAAGAGATTCAGGAAGAGGAGAAGATTGAGAAACTTAAGAAGAAAGGAAGACATCAGACTGTGAAGTTGCTAGCTGCTAGCACAAAAGAAGCTGCTTCCAATCAGGTGGTGGTCATCAATAAAAGAAGAGAGTAGATCATTGACCAGCTCATTGAAATGGGAGCTGCCAATGAAGAAATATTCTTGCAACCATTAGAGGAGTTGGTGGATTTGGAGAAGGCAACCAGGTTGAGACTTGAAGAAGAAGCCAGGTTGGCCTTAGAGGAAAAGGAAAAGAAACAGAAGGAGGATGAATTGCAGCTGAGGAGAGACAGGATAAACTTCCTACTCTCCAGAGGCTTTGATCTTCAAGAGCTTTCTCCACACAACGATGATACGATCCTCTGGCTCTACAACAAAGAGCAGGATCAAATGGAGAAAGAAAGGAAGAAGGCTGCAAAAGAAAAGGCCAGAGTGAAGAAGAAGAAAGAAGAAGAGGCTAGGGTCACTGCCTCCAAGAAGCTTACTGAGATAGCCTGGATGAAGGACTATCTTCGGGTTCATGGCTTCTCTGGTAGGCAGGTGGGTCCTATATCTGGAAGGACACTCCAATGGATTGTCAGTGAAATTAAGGCTGACATCCGGATGGGGAAAATGAAAGAGATGTATAGAAGGGTAAAAGGGATGACCTTCACTGCTTCTACCCAACGATAACTTGAACCCTCACCCTCACCATTCACCATTAAACTTGACACCTTCACCCCTGAACCCACATCACTACCCACCACTACTCCCTCACCTCAACCTCCTAAACTTCCCATAATCCAACCCAAAACACTAGCCAGAACCTCTGAACCTAAACCTACCCAATCACCCTTCAAACCATCCCTTTAACCTTCTCAACATCTCTCCCTTGAGGAGTTTAAGGCAATCAAAATGAAGCTCACTAATTGCACCACTTTGAGCGAAGTCTCCTGTGTAGAAGACTCTGTTAACATTACCTATGTGGACGGATCTTCAAGTTCCCTCACAAGAGACAGATTCCTTGATTTGCCTAGAGGAAATTTGGACCAGGCTGCAAGACTTTTGAGCCTCAATTCAGACTCTTTAAATGAGGAAGAAAGGAAGCTTTGAAGAAAACTGGTGACTCTACTCGATACAAGAAAAGAGTACAAGATTCCTAGTCAGCCTCTTGTGCCTAGAAGGAAGATAATCCAGTGGAGGTTCGATGAACCTTCTCACAATTTTGTTGTGGAACGAGGGAATGGTGAAGTAAACAGACTCAATGCAACCTCTCTGTTACACTCTAGCAGATATGACATTACTGAGTTAGCAGAGAAATCATTCTCCAAGCCCTCCAACTCTGAAACTGCTGCACTCGTCAGAAATCATCTCAGAAGTCTTCATTTGGCTGAGCTAACTGCAAAAGCAAAGATTGACGAAGAGTTGAAGTTGAGAAGACAGGAAGACAAAGAAAGATCTCCCACTAATGGTGCTGCCTTACTACACATGGTGGAAGGTCCTGAATTGGAACCTATAGTTTGATGGGAATATGATTACAGTTCCCATCAACTAACTCCTTTCAGAGGGCAACAACAAAGGGTACATGTTATCCAAGGTGACAGACTAGATTTCCTGTCTACCAAGGATCTGTACAAGCTTCTTAGCACCACATGAGGGATGAAGAAGGAGACAGACAATATTTGCTCTCCTTGGTGCTGAAAGTTTTGAGAAGTCGAGGTAAGTGAAGTTTTGGTAGCATCAGCCTAGGGGGAGTTTGTTGGATCAAGAAGAAGGCTAATGCAATCAAAACTATATCACTTAAGTATTTTGGTGTTGCATGCAAAGGCTTCCGAAGCTTGTCATGGAACTTCCGAAGGTTGTAGACTTCTTTCGAAGACAAAGGAAAAGTCCAACTTCCAAAGACAGAACTCTACTTCTGAAGAGAAATGCATACTTCCGAAGTTCAAGACTTAGAAGAATAAAGTAAAGACCACTTCCGAAGTATGATGAACAGAAGAAGTCTCCAGGTCTTTGAAGAAGCAGCCTCTTCCGGAGTATAAAGTGGCTTCGGAAGTACTTACTCTTCCGAAGCCATTTAACCTTTGGAAGACACTGCTATAACCAATGGACACACGTATGGTCTCTGACACTCCGCTGCAAACTTCTGATACAGCATGGCTTCTTCCTAAAGAACCATGTTGTTGACCATACTTTATTCCACTGTTTACCTTTTCATGATAGTACAGTTGTCATCGTTAGTTGGTGATAAAAGGTAAGTCAGGGACATGTCCTTACTACCAAATGTCACCTAAGACTTTATCTGAGATACCTTAATTATAGTCTTGTAGCATAGGCTTTAGCTAAAGGATCCCAGCTGGTATCAAAGTATATCCGGCTGTAGATTGTATTATATATAGGTTCTTCTTGAAACTCATTGTAACCAAGTAAGAGAGAAAATCATCTGCTTGTAAGAGTCTTTGTATCTTGAGTTGAGAATCAATATATATAAGTATCTTGAAAATTATCTTTCTGTGTTCTTAGTTACTTTTCATATTGTGATCAACTCTTACTGATTCTTACCCGAGTGTGATTCTAGGTGAGTTTGAGAGAAAACCATTGTGTTTAAGTGACAAACACCAATCCTACAAGGTGTATGACCATGTTTGAGAAACTGTTAGAATCCATTTTAACAAGTAGTTTTTGACTTGTTTTAATTACCGATTAGATGAATTTTAAGATTGATTAGTCCAACTTGTCCAAATAGTCCAACATATTTCAAAATCAGATTTGTTACTTTAGTGAGTTTCTTATTGTTAGTTTCAGCTAAGTTCTTGACAGAAATCGCTTGAATAGTAACTGGTTTATGTGAATGTTTCGGTAAGAACTTGTTGACAAGACTATTTTCTGTGTTTACTAATTAGAGCTGATGGAATACTTTGTTAGCAACTCAATCACCAGATCAATCAAATTCTATTCAGGTCTTGGGTAGATCTGAACTAGAACCGAGAGCCAAAGCTCTGATACCAATTGACCGGGTTAGTGAAATTACTAAGGATCGAATATAATGACTGAGTTAATGATGGAATGGTAGAATCATACAATCAAGAAACATTCCATGCAGAAGAAATACTCATAAATGCTTTTGTATATATTAATGAAGGTGATTGATTACAAAGACTGCTAGGGTTTAGCAAAAAAAACTAATAATACACCTAGAGAATACAAATATTCTGATTGTCTAAAATTATGTCGCCTCATGTACAAGTTATCTATTCTATTTATCGGCAAACAAGATGCCTTTTACAAATGACTAAACTACCCCTGACCTATTACATCAGTATCTAGTCTAAGTCTTGATCCGCATCTTTGCTTGTTCATCTGCATTTGCAAATGCGAATGTGTTGACTTGATGAGCATTTCCACTTGATCATCTGCATTAGTATGTTGGTCATCCGCATTAGTTAATGCGGATGACCAAATAATTTTGCGCTTTGTCTGGTCATCCGCATTGGCAAATGCAGATGACCAAAATCTTGTCCGCATTACTAATTAGTCTTCCGCATTTGTCAATGCGGAAGAACAAATACTTGTTCGTATTTGTTTTATGTCTTCCAGATTGACAAATGCGGAAGACCATACTTGGTTTTTCTTGTGCAGGATCTTCATATGCATTTCTTCTTGGACTTTTGGGATTCCAGCAAAGCAATCATCAACTCACCCATTGAATTGGCATGTATGATCCTTTCAGGGTGCAACATAATGCGATGTTAAGAGGGTATGAATTTGAAGGTATACTTAAAATGTTCAAGACAACCAACAACTTCAATTCATTGAAAGCCATATGCATGAGAAAAGACAAATCAGTCAAGAACCCTCTAGAGATGAAACAGACAAAACTAGCAAAAGAAGTAGTGTTTCCAGAACTAAAAGTGAAACCTACAGAATCATTGAAAAGAAAAATAATGGCTAGCACTCATTCCTCAATACCAATCTCAAATGTTTATTATGATGAGAAGACCTATGAATTGGTGATTGAGAGGAAGTGGGGAGGTAAAGAAGGTACATAAATTAGATTGTTCAGTGGTTATGAAGTCAGACTATTGGATCAATCCTATATTCACTACATATACACAAGGCACTTCACAGAGATATCAAGCAAATTGGGTGAAGATAATCTACATTTCATTCCAAAGTGCATCAAAATATTAAAGATGGCATGTGATTAGATGAGTGCCAAAAGGGAGAAAAGAAAGAAGAATAAACACATACAGTTGGGCACCATTGTCAATCTAGAAGTTGATGTAGATGGTGCTCTTTTAATTCATAGGGATGGGCTATCTACAGTGTCTATTTGGGAACCAGTTTCACTTAAGAAACTACCACTACAAGCCATTCACAATATGAGCAAAATGAAGATCCATGTACTAAATAGAGGAAAAATGCTACAAGCTCAAGACTTTGTCATCATGCTAAAGGCAATTTTGAATCCAGCTCAAGCAACACCTTTTCCACCATCATAGGACCCAGCAGAATCATCACAACCTCAATCACTACACAAACATTGAAGAACATGGGCTGTATACTCCTTAGGGGGAGTATTGTTGGACCTTAAAAGGATTATACATGCCAATTTAATGGGTTAGTTGATGGTTGCTTTGCTGGATTCCCACAAGTTCAAGAAGTAATGCGGATGAAGATCCTGCACAAAAGAAAAATCAAGTATGGCTATCCATATTTGGAAATGTGAAAGTCATAAAACAAATGCAGACAAGTATTTGTTCTTCCGCAATAATAAATGCGGAACACAAGAAGGAATGCGAACAAGATTTTGTTCATCCGCATTTCCAAATGTGGATGACTAGACAAATGCACAGAAGTGTTCGTTCATCCACATTAACCAATGCGGATGGCCAACATACTAATGCGGAAGATCAAGTAAAGATGCTGATCAAGTCAACTCATCCGCATTTGCCAATGCGGATGAACAAGCAGAGATGCGGATCAAGACTTAGACTAGTTCTGATCTATAGGTCAGCGGTAGTTTAGTCATTATGTAAAAAAGGCATCTTATCTGCCTATAAATAGAATAGAAAACCTTGTAGTTGAGCTGACAGAAAATAGAAAATTAGAATATGTTGTATTCTCTAGGTGCATTATTACTTTTCTTGCTAAACCCTAGCAGTCATTGTAATCAATCACCTTTTGTTAATATATACAAAGAATTTATGAGTGTTTCTACTGCATTGAATATTTCTTTATTGTATGATTCCGCCATTTAATCATTAACTCAATCATTATATTCGATCCTAAGTGAGAATCTCAATCTCACAACCCAGTCAGCTAGAAACCACTCTCTTGGACCTGATCTTGAGGGGGAGTGTGTTGATGAGCATCTCTTCAGGGCAATGATTGGGTCTCCTATGTACCTCATAGCTAACAGGCCTAATTTCAAGTTTGCTACTTGCATCTTTGTAAGATATCAAGCCAACCCCAAGATGTCACACCTAATCATTGTCAAAAGAGTTCTAAGTTATCTCAAAGGTGCTCCATCATTAGGCCTTTGGTATCCAAAGAACTTTGATTTTAATGGGTATGCTTAAACAGATATAGTGACTATGGTGGTTGTAATATGACTGCAAAGTCTACATCAGGGGGTTGTTAATTTCTTGGTGGAAGGATAGTGTCATGGCAATGTAAGAAACAATTATGTGTATGTGCATCAATTGCTGAGGCTATATACATTGCTACAACAAGTTATTGTGCTCAACTACTTTGGATTCAAATCAGATGTTGGACTATGGATTCAACTTCAAGGAGACTCCCACCCACAAAGACAATAATAGTGTTATCTCAATCACAAAAAATCATGTGCAACACTCAAGGACAAAGCACATCAATATCATATATCATTTGATTAGAGATATGTTTGAAAAGGGATTAATCAAACACGTCAAGGTTAGAACAAATGAATAAAATCCTCATGTGTTCACCAAACATTTTTATGAACAAAGATTCAAATATCTTATTTCTGCTATTACCATGATTAACTTTGAGTATCTTTTCTTAAAACTTAATCATATTATTTCTAAAACCTGTGTGTCCTAAGTTGTGTATTTTATCACCTTCATAAGCTCTTTGTTATCTTTGGAAATAAAATCTTTGACATTCCTTAGATTTCTGAAAATCTTGATCTTTTTATCCTTCAAAATATTTAAAATTAACTTTGGAGTAAACTTATGTCTTAGAAAACAAATATTTACTTAAGTAGTTTTACCTTCGGAAGTTTTCTTCCGAAATATCTTCCGAAGCTTAAAATCAACATAACTACTTGTATGTTTTATAAGAACAAATTTTCTTTCGAAAGAAATTTCCCTTTGGAAGTTTTTATTCTTCATAGATTAAATACTCCGAGTTCTAAATCTCTTCCAAAGAAAAGTTCTCAAAAATACTTTAAATATCTTCCGAAGTCAATATGCCTTCGGAAGCTTTTCTTCAAGAACTTCCAAAGAAAAATAACCTTCGGAAGATTTATCAACTTTGAAGAAAAGTATTTTTTGGGTGAAAGCAAACTACTTTTTCAGAGGTGAGACCGACTTCCATATTTCAAAGTTTATCCACTTTCATTAACTTTGTCTCAGATCCTATTCACATATAAACCCAATGACTGCCCCCTCTTTCACTATCTTCCTCCTTTGCACTATTTCTCTAACCAAAATTCACCCAAACCAACTTTGTTCTTCATGTTCCTTCATCCTTAAGCTTCTCAAAATAGTCAATCTAAATCTGTGAAACAACCCTGATTTCTACATGCAACTTCACACACAACACAACCAGGTTGCTCTGTTGAACTCTGAGAAAGATGATAGTTTCTCAGAGGTTTGCCATTTTCTGGATATGTCAAAATACTTTAACTCCATTACCATTGGTCCTACTATTTATGACAATCACTTGCTTGAATTTTGGAAGACCTGCGAAGAGGTCTTTATGGATGGGGAGAACGCACTGTCTACCATAGTGCAGGGGAGGACAATCTTTATCACTTCAGCCATCATCAAAAATCATCTTTAGATAGATGATGATGAAGGTGAGTTTTTCTGCCCAAAAGAAGTTGTAAATCATTCTTTTGAGTAGATTCCCTTTGAGGACGTTTTTTTTGAAGACCTTCACGAATTGGAATCTCTCATCCCAATGGAAATACCTACTTCATGTGGTTATCACTAGCTTGTCCAACAAGCATGAAATGGAGTAAGGACCGAGTAGACCTATCGGGTTATGTGTTCAGCGAGTTTAAGGTCCCGAGAACACCCGATATATATAAACAAATAAGGTCCCGGGAAATCATCTTCAGCTGGATGATGATAAAGGTGAGCCACTCTCGTTTGCAACTCAACACCTAATTTGTAAACAGAGAGTGTAGAGAGAGAAACTATAGTTTCACAGGTATTTTCGCAGACTTAATTTTCCAAAGAAATTTGGGCGAAACTAGTAGCAAAACTGGCAGCAATAATGCCAGCGAAACTGCTAGCGATAATGCCAGCGAAGATGCAAGCGAAACTAGCAGCGGAACTGCTAGGGAAACAAGCAGCAAAACTGCTAATCATGCAGTGAAATTACGTAGAAATTAACTTCTTTGAGTCTTAACTTAGTTGTAGGCTACGTAGTGTGACCGTTGGCTAGAAAGCTTGATTAAGAAGCTACTTATCAAATCGAGGTACTTCCAGATCTCTTATTTAAAGGTTTTGAACTACTTTGGGGCTGGAAATACATATATAAACAACCAAGATTTTAAGATATTTTAGGAGGAAGATCAATTTTTCTACAATAAAATGTGCAATATAAATGTTCTAAAATAAAACGTTTACGTGTTAGGGCTGCCGCCCCCGAAACCCTGTTGTCCCGCGGTAGGTCGATTATGTTCTATGATGACTTGCTTTTGTGATGCATGTGTATGTGTATGTGAATTGATGATGCATGATGTTTATGGTGATGTTTGATGGGGTATGAATGTGTTATGTTGATCTTACTTCCCTATTATGTATTATTCCATGACTTACGTGTTATGAGTATTAAATGAATGAAAAGTAATATGTAACGTAAAGCGGAAGTTAATGATAAAGATAAGTGTAACATAATGTAAAAATGAATGCATGCATTAATGAACGAACGAATGTAAGAAAGTCTTGCAAGTAATGCGTGGAGGTTCACACCCAATGTAGGGTGTTAGCTCAACTTTGTGTGGGTTAGCTACTATGGAAGGAACCACGCTGGGGTCGAATCTTTGTGATGACCATATGTATGGGAACCTTGTCACTTACCCTAGGTACTTGAGTAAGGTTCATGCACAATGTTCGGGGTCTGTTGATAGACCACATGCCCAGTAAGCAACTTCGTGCACAATGTTCGGGGTATAGCACATGACATTGGTCCGAAATGTAAGTAAGAAGGATGATGAATATACGAAAGATAAGTAAGGAAGAATATGAATGAAAGCATATGATAATGATGATATACATTGAATGGAAGATAATGAATGATGATGGATGATAATAATAAATTATCTGTTTATACGTATGAATGATCGCAAATGAACGTAAAAGTATTTTATTTTTCAAAAACTAGTACTCACTCAGCAACGCTGACTTTTATGTATTTTCCAATTTCAGTTAACTGTTGTTGAGGATGGCGCGGGGTAGCTACTCGATAATTTTGGGATGGCATCTATTTGTATAACTATGACGTTTTTGTGATGTGAGGCAAACGATAATATTTTGTAACTGTTAACAATAATTAATTATTTTGCAAAAGCAGTCATTAATATGTGAAACGGTTTTATATTATTCCGCTACATTATTTTCATAGATGTAAATGTATATTTTATGTGCGATGATTGTCCAACTCTAAGCGTCCCGGGATCGGGGCTTAGAAGATGTTGCAAGATCAAGGGCTATCATGCAATAGAGCATAAAGAAGTCTGCTAATAGAGAAAGAATCATGAGCTTCTTGAAGCTGTATGGATTCTCCAAAACGAGACTTGGACGTATGTCTCTATCTACTATGGATGGGCACATTAGGGTGATCAACCAGTAGATCAAAAGAGGAGAACTTGTTAATTTACACACCCTACCAAGTAAGGTCCCTCAAGAAGTGGAGGTTAAGGTTGAACCTTTTGAGACAACACAACCGGGACCTGTTGCTGAGCCTCACGAAACATCGTCTTTTGATGCATAGCCAAGTCAAACTCCCTCTTCTTCTGAACCTGCGAGGGAGGAACACCCAACTAAGGGAAGAAGGTAAGGTGAGGTTAGCTAATGGGTTGTTGATGGGTAGATGATGGTGAAGTTGAAGGTAAGGTAGAGGCAATTGGAGAGATGGGTGATACCGACTGAGATGAGGTAGTTGTAGGTGATGAGGGAAGGGATGCAAAATCAGGTAGAGGTGAAAAGTCAAATGATGATGAAGAAGATGCAATATCAACAGATGTAGCATCGTTTGCAGATATGGTAGGACAGGCTTGATGGATGATAGGTAATGGAGTTGTAGGAATGATATTTGTGTGAACATTGTAGATAGACACATCAACATAAAAAATTAGAAGATTGAAGGAGTTAAACACCGTATTAGTGTCAAAGAAACATGTTGGTTCACATCAAACATCAGAGGAATTAGGTTCCTGCCAATCAATATAGAAGGACTCTTGTACAATTTGTGTCCTCTTGTTATATACCCGATAAGCTTTTTGAGAAGAAGAATAGACAACATAGTAACATTCATCAGACACAACACCAAATTTCGACTTCTGCACCTGAGTACTCAATAGAGTGCATGATCAGCCAAATGGTCAAAAGAAGTCAATTAAAGGTTTTCTCTTATGAAATAGTTCATAAGGAGTCTTCATTTTGTCCATGACTATTAACACCCTTTTTCAGAACGTATGAAGCACAATTCACCACTTCTGCCCGAATAATGATGGGTATGGAGGATTCAAACAACATTGTTCGAGCGGCTTCAATGAGGGTGTGATTCTTTCATTCAACCACACCATTCTGTTGAGGGATCCTCATAGAAGTAAACTATCTTAAAATTCCCTAAGCAACACAGAATGAATCAAAAATCTTATTCCTGAATTTAGTACCATTGTCACTTCTAATCACCAGATGCTTCCACATGCTTATTGTCTTGATTAAATAAATTAACTTTTGCAACTCCTTAGCAACCTCACCCTTGTCTAACAACTCAAGGGAATGAAATATGCTATTTTTTAGTTTTGTCATATGTGGTTTCCTATGTTGTTTGCCCTTGGCACATGGCATACATTTCTCAACCACAGAGAAATCATTTAAACATAGTCGTCGAACGATATTGTTTTTAACTAAATTGTTTATATTTTTAAATTAATGTGGCCCAATCTGCGATGCCATAATAAAGATTTAGAAGTGGAAGCTTTGGACAAAAGACAAGTGACGGTAGACGTTGACTCCCTCGAACCCATGTTTAGAAGATATGTGTCATTCTTTCTTGGCACCCCCATGAGTACAATATCTTTTGGAATATCAATCTGAGAGACACTCAGGTTATAAAAAAGGCACATTGGACTTGAACAAGACTGTAATGTCTTTATCACAAATCTGAGAGACACTCAATATAATAAACACAAGCTGAGGTACATAATTGACTTTTTCTAAAGTGATCCGTTGGAAACTTCTCCTTGACAAATCATTTTCCCTCCTTTCTTTTCACTGACCAATGTGATGTAACCTCCATTGATTATTTGATAGCTAGTCAAGAGATATTTTAGGCCCATCATGTGTCTCGAGCGTCCAGTATTGACATGCCATGCATTGTTTACAACTTTAGTTGATGACTCCTACATGAACATCAAAGAACAGATTACCCGGTGAAACATGAACCTAAGTTTAACCAGCTTTAGGTTTAGGAGAGATTGGTTTCTAGAAAAGAAAGTATTAACTAATTTAGTCAATCTACTCCTAAATCAATTCCTGTTAACATGTCTATGATGTAGCTCAGGACAATGCTTAACTACATCATCATCTTTCCAACATTAAAGACAATGCGGTTTTAATCTAGTTATGTTACGCAATACGGTAGGAATTTTATCAATGTATATTTCCTCATCATATTCAGACAATCTAGAATCAACATCACTGTATGTCTCATACTATATCTAGATCTATTTTTATTTGAAAAAGAATGATTATTTACAAAAGAAGATAAGTAATCATTAGATACACATGTGGTATTTGTAGCACTTGTACTTGCTTCAGATGAAGATGTTACCCTTTCATATTACAAAGAAATGTTTGTTGGGGTAAAAGATGAAATGGGATGAAAAAAGAAATTTTCAAAACAATTATTTTTATTTTCTCATTACTCTTTACGTTCGAATCATTCACACTATTAGCACAATCAGAAAAGGTAGCATCGTTACAATCCACAGAGTTTATAGAAGAAACATAAACATCACTAGAACACAATGAGATAGAGTTTGTTACACATTCACTAGAAATGAAAACAAAATTTAAACTAGATTTATTATATAAGTCAAGAGGTTGAGATTCAAGTGTACTAAGACTAGTGCACCCAAGCCCGCTAGTTGGTGCACAATCGTAGTCCTCACGAACATGCTTAGGGTTAACACCTTCTAAAACTACAGACATATTGTTAGCATTCAGTTTGATCAAATCATTAGAAGGATGAGGAACATGCATAGGTGAATAACATTAACTACTAGGAGGAGGATAAACCTTAGTATTTTCATATCACAATCCTGTTTTAAACCTAGCCCGTCATTGAGATCTATATAAATCATCATGTTTCATTACTGATATTGTCCATTTATCTACATTTAACTGATGTTAGCTCATTTCAATTTCAGCAGGTGCAACCCTTTTAGTCAAAGTGTTAATCACAACATTTCTTTCCAAAATGAGTCTTTTTAGTTGATCATTTTCTTTCAGCGCTTCGTTTAACATAACAAAATATTTAAACTCATTTATATTAAGTTCTTCATTATTCGTTTTAAATCTTTCCCATTATCAATTAATAAACAATTAGCTTTATAAACCCCAAATAACCTGATTTTACATGCTGAAGAACACATATCCATAATTACCTCTTAAGTAAGTCCCATCACTGCCTTTTCTGCTCTTAAAGCTTTCTCGCCCTGGTACATGGGAGCACTCAACTTGTTTTCCACGATAATGGTAGCGGCATCAACTTTTTGTTTTTCTTGCTCAATGGGTTGACTTCCTTGCTTCCTTAACTCCTCAACTTACTTTCTTTCGCCCTTTCATCCTCGTCCACCATCACAGACACTTCAACTTCATCTCTAAGTTCTTTGAACGGATGAAATTCATCATCATTGTTCACCTTCCTCTTTCCTTCCACAATCTTAGCCACTAGCTCTTGGGTAATCTCTTCTCTCTTCTCTTCAACTTCAGCAATCCAATCAAAATTGGAAATCAAAGCTGTCTCTTTCTTGTGGCTCATTTCCTCTTTACTCCGCTTGAAACTAGTCATGGAAGTCCTGAATTACTAGAATTGGTGATGATTGGAAGTAGACATTCATGTTTAAAGTGTCCAAACTGTTTGATATTAAGACACCTTAGCTTAGACTTATCAAATCCAAGTTTGGAGTTAGAGCTTTGACCTCGGAAATTCTTTCTTCCAGTGCGCTCCATTAATCTTCGTGATCTAAGTGTCAAAATTCCCATTTTCCATTGAATGTCATTCTCTTCAAGATCATCAGGGTCCACCTCATACATATCCTCCATCATCATCCATTTTCCTTTCATCTCGCCTACCACTAAAGATTCATAACTCTGAACAAACATACCCAAAAGAGTCATTATCTTGGATGGAACTGAAGTTTCAACATTTGCATTCAAGTTAGCCTTATCTCTCCCGACAGTACCACAACCTCCAGAATAATTACTAGTATTCACTCCACCTTGACGATATGCGTACATTGTAGAGCTTGCAGCAGATGACAATAATGCAACATTTTGAGTAAAACTAGACGTAGGCATCATGGTTTGGTTGAATTCCTTCTCTTGATGTCTAACTTGAAGATTTAAGCTTATTGATTAAATCCATAAGCTTATATTTAATGAAACCTCTTCCTGCTTTAGCACTCTCGCCTGTAGGCTCCATTAAGGTGGGAGAGAGTCTAGCAACTTGTTGACTTGCTCACTATTGCAAAGATTTTCATCGTATTTCTTTAGTGTGCTTGAAACTATCATAAAACAATTTGTGAGATCTATGAGACTCTTATTCTTGTATCCCATAAAGGGGATGAATTCCTTCTCACCTTGAAACTCTTGTCTTTTACGAGCTTATCATTGCCATCATAGAGCTCACGTAGAGGATCAAAGAGAGACTTAGCATTCTTGTGCTTAGTGAATCGGTTGTAGATATCTAGTGCAAAAGATAGAGTTAATGCTCCAAAAGCTTTTTGGTCTCGATCAACCAGCTTCAGATCCTTCTCGTTGAATGTGGCTGGATCCTTGTTTTGAGATACAATATCACCAATAGTGACAAATGGTATGTGTGGACCAGAAATGATAGATTCTTATTGATTGTGGTTGGTGTAAAAGAAAAAGACTTTGAAACATCTCTTACAATCTTCGAAGTTATCCCCTTTTATGAGTCTCAGAGGTCTGTTGGGAGCCACACTTTCTAGATCTTCAAGGCTGACGGAAGTCATCTTGGACATACTAGTTTTGCTAAAGAATATCTAATTTAGCAGAAAAATGGTAGTTTCACAGAATAATTTCGTAGAAAAACTAGTTTCATTGAGTCGCCATAGTTTCGCAGACAATTTTTGCTACAGTTTCACTAGCCAAATGCTGGAAATTGCTTAGTTTCGCTGACAATTTCGCAAAAAACAAGCTTGAACATTCGTTCAATGATACTTTGCATTGTTGAACTTTTCTTCAATGAAACTAGTTTCACTAGAATGCTGAAAAACTTCAAAGTGGATAACACTGGTAGTTTCGTTGAAAGTTCATCATAGTTTCATTGGATAAATTGCTAGTTTCGCTGGATGACGCTGAAAAGCTTTTTCAACACAAAATCAAATGGATTTGAGATATGATGATTAATAGAGCTTTCCCAACTAACAACAAGCAAACTACAATCAATTTCATTATCAACAACACTCAAATTTGATTTGGAATTAATGAAATATTGCTATTGAACAAAAACAACAAAAAACCTCAACAAATCATGAGCACTAAGGCTCTAATACCATTTTGTTGGTCAATTGGATTGATATTCAATACAAATGAGATGTTTATTCATAAAATATCAGATATAATAAAGAGATAGCAAAGATTAGTAACAATATGAACAACCTGAATGTCAACAAATATGAATAATAAGAAAGCACAAGTGTGTTTCAATGAATAAACTGCTTACAAAGAGATCTTGCAACAATGATAATCGATTAGGGTTTTTCAAGGATACCCAACAATGAACAAAATCAAATCTATATATAGCAGTCCTAGTTCCGCAAACAGTTTCACTATGAGCGAAACTATGCTGCCGAAACTATAGTTTCGCCTGGCAGAAACAATAATTTGGTCAGGTAAACAAAATGAACGAAACTATAGTTTTGCACATTGTTTCACTGAACTACAAAACTAAACAAAATGAACAACATTCAAAAGTAAACTAACTTTAAAACTATTACAAAGTAATATAAACATAATCTAATCTAAGGTGAGTCCAACCTATACATTATCTTTAAACCTCCATAAGATTGTAAATAGAGTTCTCCTTCTACTCAAATTGATACAATTGATACTATTCAAATTACCTTTGATGATTTAACTATTAATAATTATAATCATCAAGAGGAAGATATAGTTTATCAACCAGAAGGAAGGAACATTGTTAACAAACCAGTGGGACATCTATCTAACCTAGACGAAGTTATATGTGAAGATGTGATCCTCAGCTGAGAATTCATAAATATGATCCAACTGAAGCATTAATTGGTCCTTTATCACGCGGAGTTCAAAATCAAAGCAAATCTAGAGCAATAAATACATTCTTGTATACATGTTTAATTTCTCCAATACTTCCAAAGAATGTTGCAATCATATTGAAAGGAAATAGTTGGGTAAAGGCTATCCAAGATGAGATAAAGCAATTCAAGAAACTGAATGTATGGCATCTATGTGAACTACAAATGGTTAATCTACCAATTTGAAGAAAATGGATATTCAATAAGTAAACGGATAAAAATGATGGGATTATCTATAACAAGGCCATACTTGTTATTCGAGTATGAAGAAGTATATGCGCATGTTGCAAAACTAGAAGCTATACGAATTTTTTAGCTTATACTTCATACAAGAACTTCACATTCTATCAAATGCGTATCAAAACTACATTCTTGTACGGTGAAATGAAAGAAGAAACCTATATTGGTCAACCACCATGTCTTGAAGATCCAGATAATCCTAAATATATTTATTAGGGAGCGTGTACCGGACGAAGTACTAACTGATTTACGTGTATACCAACTCAAATAGTGTGGAATCCTATTTGATTGGCGATCCAATGAGTGAGAACGCACGTAGAATCAATCTTGGGTTGTATCTAAACATTAAGAATGATTCCAAATCGATTTGGTGCGATCTATGAACTTGAAACATGTTCTATGAAGTCTTTGGGCGGCTAGGGTACGAGTAGGAGTGGAATTGTTCAAAGTCTTACATTTTTCCATGAATGAAGTGGTATTTATAGGTTAGGGTTAGTCAATCTTATGACTGGACCATTAGCATGGTCGAGTCATGCGACTAAAGCATGCGACTGAGTCATTCACATGACTGAAGGTTCAGTCGTGCGACTGACTCATCCGTATGTCCCAGTCGTGCGACTGATCCAGTTTCCTAGTTTAGTCATGCGACTGGTCCATTTGCACGAAGTATTCATGCATATGGTCCATTAGCATGGCCCATTCACATGAAAACTTCATACACCTATGTTTGAATATGTTTCTCAATCATTACTTGACTCAGATCTATTCAAACCGCCTCAAACCTATATAGTTTGTTCAATATGCGTTAATAAATGATAAATATTAAAACATACACTGAAACATTAAACATTAAGATCAACAACCACATATTATGTTTCATTCAACTCATTCGTTTCATTACATTTAGGACATGACAGACATATTACATTAAGATAGTAAACTAGGTACATATGGATCAGCAAACTCCCCCTTAGACCTAGTTTCCTTCATTGTCTGGCATCCTTCATTAGCTCGTCAAACTTCTTATGCCTCTCCTCGACTGTGACTCCAGCATGTATCCAGAATGCATAATAGAGTCTTATCACTTTCTGAAACTGGAGGGCCTGTACAATATCCTGCAAATCATAGAATAATGGCCACATGTATAAACTTCACAAGCTGACAGGTTGGTTAGCCACATTGGGTCAAATACTCGGATGGTCTCCATTTGGCGCTCTTTCTGTAATATTATGACCGCTTCTCCTGTTCTCCAGTCACAATACCACCACTTGAAGTGGGGAGTGAAGTCCTATGGCATTTCCCTCATGGGGATCTTTGACATAGTGCGTGGATGACTCCACTTTAGCACCACTTTGGGTTTCCCAGTCCTTGGGTCCACCTCTGACCTTTGAATGTATCTCGTAGGTTATTGAGGCTTGAAATTAACCCATCGAGTGTGGTATTATTTCTTCAATGCAGCTTCAAACCAACCTGACATCTTCCTGGGGTCGGCATACAGTAGGTTCAGGCGTGCTAACTACTTGAGCTCAAAACCAGGGAGAGTCTTCAAATTATGTGGAAATCTGAAGTACTCGATTCCCTTCTCCCTCTTCATAGCATACATATTTAGATCCTTAAAGTAAGCGCATGCTATAATCTTGCCAAACACCCTTAGATGCTTATTTACTTTGTAGAGCTTGGCGTAGGCACTCGGCTTTGGTGCTATGAGTTGGGCATGGATCTCTGCAAAACAAGGCGCCCATTCAGCCTTTTTGATCTCAACATCGGTGTCTCAGGCTTGGGCTTGGCTTTCTCATTTCTCAGCCTCCTTCTCTATCGTATACACTTTAGAATATATATCATTGTCGAGGGTATGTCCAAAATTGGGAACCCCATTTCCCTCTCGATCGGTATATTCTGGATAGTGCTATGTTGTGATATCTTCAATCTCTATCTCATCCACATCGTTTTGCTCGTCATCACTAGCAGTATCGATAGTAGGGACATCCTTAACCAATTCATTTGGGTTTAACTGAAACATTTCTGCAAGTTGGTCATCAGTGAGGTTGTGAATAATTTCTCCTTCTTTAGGAGTATAGCTTACTGTCCTCCTGACAATCCCTTGTAGATCAAGTATCATTATGAGTTGAGACTTGATCTGCTGAAGGGGAGCAACATCATATTAATCTCGTTGATATTGTGGATCTCCCTGATTTAAACATGTAGCACAACATTCATGAGTACATAATCAAGACGTTAAATAATCAAATATATACGTAAACATTCAATACGTAATTTTCAATACATGATTCAATTACACAAAGGTTCAAAATACAAAAACATCTAAGCATTACTTTGATCTTGAAACATGTGTTCTTCAACTGGTGGGGCTGACGACGAAGCACCTTGATCCTTTGCTTTCTTGGATTGTCGCTCACTTGCTTGAGTAGCAGCCGATGCAGCAGCATCATCACCCTCCTCATCATCTCTGCTTTCATCATCTCCCATATCATCATCTATACTATCATTATCAGAATCATCACTATCATCATCATCCTCTCAGATCTTTAGAGACTCTTCTTTTGATCCCTTAAGCTTGAGCATGATAGATCTGTTAAAAGACTCCAACTCTTCAATCTTCTTTGATGATTCAGCTTTATGCTCTTTGAGTTGGGCGATCTCCTTTGCCTGCTGAGAGATCTGCTGTGATTTGTAGCAGTTAGCTCCATCAGCTGTTGTAGCTGAGCAGTCTTCTCATTCGGCAGGTAACAGCTTCAGCAGCATACAATTTAGTGCCAACAACTATTCCTCTACCCCACTAGGAGGTAGAGGTGAACTAGTGGTGAATGTGGTATGGGATGAGGGACCATCTTGGTGGCTAGTGGTGGTAGTGGTGGCTATGGTGAATATGGGTGGCGGTAGATGAGTGGGTGGCGATCGGCATGCTGTAGTGGTGGTGGAAGTGGTGTAGATAGGTGGTGGAGTGGCTGTAGTGGTGATGGTGGGTGAAGTAGTAGTAGTGGTGGTGGGTGAAATGGTGGTAGTCGTAGTGGGTGGAATGGTGGTAGTGGTGGTGGGTGGAATGGTGGTAGTGGTGGCTGGTGGAATGGTGGTAGTGATGAATGTCATCCTCCTCCTCTTGGCCTTCATCCCATAGGGCTAAGCCATCCTTTTTCTCCTCGTGCCCCTTGAGGAGATGCTCCCCCTGGGATGCTGTTGGGCTGATCAGGTGGGTAACTGGGACGTGTAGCAGTCTCCCCAGACTCCCTAATACCTCCCTAATACCTCGTTCGGTGGCAACCACCGTACTGCCCACCGTCCTAGTCAATGGCTCCTCATCACTATCTTCCTCCTCATCAGGAGGGTATAAATCCTCATGGAAACTGGCTGTGGTGGCATCTCCAAGAGTGGGTGGTGGAGGTGTAACATGTGTAGTGGTGGCGCTAGAAGGAGCGGCGCTGGAGTCTCCACCAGTGTCACTGTCATCATCATCGTAGTCCTTAGATGGAAGAGCAATCTGCTCAACATCTGAGTCACTCTCCTCATGGCGCCACTGACGCCTTGCCCGCGCCACGTAATTCTCCCAGGCCAGGTGCCCGAATAGTCTCCTCACAGGGGGTTTAACTTGCTTTCCTCTGTAGACCTTCATTCTCCCGAGAGTGGTATGGTCCATATTCTCGAGAGATACTGCATCGTGGCTCTCCTTGGGTAGTGAAGGAAGCTTCTCATCTATAATCATCTGTAAAAATCATAGGTACATACAGAAGCCTTCCTTACCTTTGGCCTCACCATTCTAGATTAGGTATGCAAATATCATGTTAAAGAAGCTCAAGGGGTGATTCAGCACCAGTGCCATGTAGGCATTCTGGATTTGGTTAGATGGGTCATCAAATCCACCCATTCTGATGCAATGCACTTGAGGATGACGTGTGCTAAGTACTTGAACTGGGGACACAGTTTGCTTTTGTTTAGTACACCTGCATTGATGTCCCCTAAGTACTTTATCGTGAGAAAACATCCCCTCACAGTCAGCGGGTGTAACCTGGTTAGGTAAGTAGCATCATCACCCAGGTCTAGTACACGTTGAAGGTCTGCTGCTGTTACCTTTATCTCTTGCCCAAGGATGGTGCTCCGAAAGCAGTTAGGCTCACTAGATCGGTTAACCGATCCACCCTCCCA
Source organism: Flaveria trinervia (assembly GCA_025506515.1). NCBI lineage: Eukaryota > Viridiplantae > Streptophyta > Magnoliopsida > Asterales > Asteraceae > Flaveria > Flaveria trinervia. The sequence goes on from CM046444.1 coordinate 45,635,250, forward strand.
AAAGGCCTGCTATATAGACATGTAGGGAGTGCATGGTGTAGATATTGCTCTGTATATCCTTGATCTCTTTAGGAAAGAAATAATGCAAGCAAACTCGGCAGCATTTCGAGTTGTGGCATCCAAGTGAGCACAGATGTTGTGCTTGATATTGATGGTCCTCTGATCTGCCATAAATCTTTAACACAAGACACATATATATTAGATTAGCACATAACAGAAAGAGATTCAATCTAAACTATTTCAGATCAGTCTGGTTCAATCGTGCGATTGAACCATACGACTGAGTTCAGTCGGTTGACTTATCATTCGACTGAACTCAATTGGGCGACTGATTCAGTGTGTGAGTTCGGTCGGTTGACTGAGCCTGCGAGTGAGTTCAGTCGGGCCACTGAGCTTATTTGCTTCGTTTATTAGGCTGACTGGGTCATTCGTCGAGCTCAGTCGTGCGATTGGAGTTCATCAAGGTGCCAATCGCATAACAGACTGTCTGTTCGATTGAAATTCAAATTTTCAGCAGATCTTAATATTAGACATTGGGGTTTGGCTCTTTAGACTTGCAATCACCCAACATAGCACCTAATAACCTTGCTTTCAACATTTTACTTAGTTTTATTAGTTTATTAATCCATCAAAGTCTCAGTTCTATTTTTAGGCAAGAAATCGGTCAATTAGGGCACAAATCGACTGCGATTGGGTAGATTGCACTGCACTGTACCTGTATAAAGACTATCGATCGTCAGAATACAACAATTTGAAGTCAAGCATGGTTAAAGAAAAATTGGGTAGAGTAACGGCATTATCGGGTGAATTTAGGGCGAATGATGAGTGATGAGCATATGCGATCGACTATAGCCCTACATATATAGGGTTTGAGTCGGGCGACTAGATCCATTCGCTCTTTTCATTCGTGTGATTGGATCACAGTCGTGCGATTGGTTCAATCGATCACTTTCAGTCGGCCGACTGGGTTTCAGTCGGGTGACTGACTCATTCGGTCAACCCCATTCAGGCGACTAGCTCAATCTTGTAGGCCAGTCATGTGTATGGTTCATACTCATTCTCCATTCGGTCAACTGTTTCATGAGAATGGTCTAATCATATGACTAGTCCATACTTATTGTCTAGTTGTGCGAATGGATCATACTTATGATTTTGACTTTATGACCTTTTGACACTTAACTCCTTCTTAACTTTGATTAAACATTTTGAGCATTTGATAATCTCAAACACGATCAGTTTAACTTAGAAACTCTTGATCACTTCAATCATCATCCTTTTAAACAAAACTCATTTTGTCACCTCAGACGTGACCCATTTAACATTTGAAAACTTGTTTGGTCACCTCAGACGTGACCCTTTTAAGTGATTAAATCCCAGATTGAATTCCACGACATAGTCCGATATATAAACATAAATTGACAAACTTAAACAAATGAAACTACTAGAACTAAAGAACAAAATTTAGAACATATTTTTGTGATTTGTGTGAGGTGGGAATCGTAAGATAGAAATCTAACAGATTATTTCTTGAGCATGACAGCTTTAAGTTATTTTGACCATAAGTAGAACAATTCATTATGGAATAATACAGGTAAACCAAATCATTCAGGACGTGTTACCAAAATATTTTGATGCTACATTCTTGTTTTCATCAAGAGTCATTAGCAAATTAAGGAAATCATACTAGTACTATAAGACGCACACATTGATTTGGACTTTCAAGAATTGCAGTCACGATGATTGTCAGTATACTTGTCCACTTAAATCCATACATAGACTTTTGACACACATTGGTGATACATTAGGTTAAATTATTTCAACAAGCATTTGTGGATCCCACACTTATATGGTAATCAGCATTCCTCCGGAGATTTTTGAGCGGTCTACGTGTATTTTGACAAGAAGAAATTATTCATAGAGCTTTCAAAGAGAAGCCAAGCCTCAAGTCAGTGCCACTGCACAACAGAGAGGCGGCAAACAAAAATGAATTCTAGAATATATAGGTTATGCTTATCCTCAGGTCAGTGCCACGACACAGCAGAGTGGCACACAACCTATCTCTTGTATGAGGAATTTTATTCTTTTTGCACAGATCGCACCGACAACATAGGTTGTTAGTTTGATTTTTTTTTGCATTTTTTCATGTGCTTTGCTCATATTTTGGTCATCCGCACAAAATTTGTTGCGTTTATCTTGCTTGTTACCCCTTATTGGAACTCTGTTGATTGTGTTAACCAGGGATAAGATGATAACCGACAGCTTGATAAAAAACTTAGTTTGATCTTGAGATCACTAACGAGGTCTACTTATCTATTGTGTTGAATCTATCGACACATCATCTAATGTTCTAGCAACCTCTAGGTCTACTTTCTCCGTGTTACCTTAGCAGTAGTCAGTTTTACTATCATTTTTCCCTTTATTTTTTCTTAGACTTCTTAGACTTATACTTTGAATTTTGCATCTAATTCAACTTATCTTTAAAGTTCCTAAATGTTTTGTTTCTGTGTACTATCATTTTCCATAGACACTGAATCAGTTTCACAGATCCGATCTCATTTCTATGAGCTAGCATATCCTCCTCCCTCCTTTTTTTATACTAACTAAACCTATTCTCCCCTTAAAATTCTAAAACCGTAAATGATTTGCTTTTTAGGATTTTAATAGACGTGGAAAGAAAAACACTAAAATTAATTTAATAATATAAACTAAAATAAAAGAAAATAAAAGAAAAATAGACTCGACACATCGGACTAAACATGTTCATCTTCTGGAATGACATCGCATTTCTTTTTAACGTCATTGACCTCTAACAGATATAGAAAATGTGGTTTATCAAATGCTTTGGTGTACAGGTTAGTGCGTTGAAAATCCGTATTTATTTAACGACATGGATTAAATGTTTTTCAAAGCAATCACGTATAATAATCCCAATGTGTTTGGTTTTAGGATGTTGTACTGGATTTTTTAGTTACGGCTATTGCAGTAGAATTACCAACAAATATAGGAGTATTTAAGAATTGCAAACCGTAGTCCCGTATTTGCTGTTGAATCGAGATGATTTGTGAACAACAACTTGCAGCAGTAACATATTTGGCTTCAATGGTTGATAGAGCAACCGAGGTTTGCTTCCAGGTCAACATATTCGGCTTCACATATTCGGCTAGACTGCCAGGTCACTAATCTCCTCCCAAATATTTGACATCCTGCTAATGTGGATTTGTAGTTCATTTTTTTTGTTAACTAACCTATTCTCCCCCTAAAATTCTATAACGGTAAACGATTTGCATTTTTAGGATTTTAAAAGTTCATTTTGCAGCCGCCATAATCCGAGTCACTGTACGCGGTAAGCTCAAAATCATCATCATGAGGATACCACAACCAAGTGTTGGTGTTCCTTCAGATAACGAAATATCCTTTTAACCCCTATAAGATGGTTAACTATTGGTTTTGCTTGATATCTTAAACAAAGACATGTCACATACATGATAACAGGTCTTGAGGCAGTAAGGTACACGAGGGATCCAATCATTCCTCGGTACATGGTGGCATCAACCAGATCACCATTCTCGTCGGGTGCTACATCATGATTTGTAGCAAGTGGAGTCCTAGCTGTGGAAGCATTCTCCATGTCAAACCGATTGAGAATATCCCCTACATTCTTAGTCTAATGTAGAAATATCCCCTTTGGTGTTTGATCCACCTGTAACCCGAGAAAGAACTTCATCTCTCCCATGGCACTCATTTCCAATTCTGCCTTCATTACTACTTCAAATTCTTTTACGTCTTCATTCTTGGAACCGAAGATTATGTCAACAACATAAATCTGAACAAGCAGCAGATCACCATCCTTTTCATTAATGAATAGTGTACAGTCAATTACATCTCTGCGAAATCCGTGTTTCACAAGGTGAGTTGAGAGTTTTTCATACCATGCTCTTGGGGCTTGATGAAGCCAGTAGAGAGCCTTATCCAATTTGTAAACTCTGTCCCGATGATACGGATCATCGAATCCTCGGGTGGCTGACGTACACTGTTTCCCAGATTTCACGATGAACAAATGCACCCTTTACATCCAGTTGATAGACTTTAATTTTCATGTAAGAGGCATAGGCTAGGAAGATACGGATGGCTTCCATTCTCCCCACTGGTGCAAATACTTCATTGTAATCAATTCCCTCGACTTGTCGAAATCCTTGAACTACAAGTCGAGCCTTGTTCCTGATGATGACACATTGATCATCTTTCTTACATTTCAAGACCCATTTGGTGCGAATGATCTTATCACCTTTAGCTCTATCCACAGGTGTCCATACGCCTAACTTCTTGAACTGAAGAAGTTCTTCTTGCATGGCACTCACCCATGCCTTATCGTTTAGGGCTTCACTGGCGTATTTTGCTCAAACTAAGACACAAAACAGTGGTATGCACCATCGTGAAGATACCCTTTTCCATTACCAAGGCATAATCAGCTGAATACAGCTGATTTCTTGTCCAAACTCCTAATCTGACATCCCCAATCACATTGTCTAGAGGATGATAGACATTTAGGCGTGATCCAGGAGTGGTGGGAAACTACAACTACCTCAGAATCAACATTATGAACGTTTGGTTTCATATCTGAGGCAGTAGGAGTATGAGGTTTTGAAGACTCAGAGGCATCAACGTCAGATGCTTGTGGACTTGCAGTAGTAGGAACCTGTTCCTCCTGATTGTTCTGATCATTATCCATGGCTTCATCATTAGAGGAGGAGTCACTTACCTCGAGTGCTCCCCCTGATTGACTAAGCGATTCACCTTGTGAACCAGATGATGTTGAGTCTTGTGTTGGTATGTTTAAGACATCATACATCATTTTGGTTGCTAACTCATCGTCAGAAGTGGAGAGAGGAATGTTGAAGCACTTGAAGAATCCATCTATGTTGAAAAAAATGCGGGTCCTTTTCCAGCAGGAGTGGTAGTGTATCTCTTAACATCAACATTACACCACACTTCTACTTGACCCGTAAGTTATTGTACACTCTCTTATTCGGTATGTTGTATCCTACAATGATTCCCTCTTCAGCCTTCTTGCTAAACTTGCCTTCTTGAGTTTTGTTCAACAATGTACATTACACCACACTTCTTCTTGAGTTTTGTGCAGCAATGTACATGGTGCTTCAAATGGTTCGAGATATTCTAGATTTGGTTTATGTTGTTGAAGTAACTCGTAACACGTCTTGCCATGACATTTTACCACCAGAACTCGATTTAACATGTAACACGCATTGGCAACTGCTTCATTCCAAAATTGGATAGGCAGTTTCGAGTCTGCTAGCATTGTCCATGTTGTCTCTATTAAGTTGTGATTCTTTCTCTCAATAACTCCGTTCATCTGTGGAGTGTAGGCGGAAGTGAACTGGTGCATAGTTCCCTTTTCTTTGTAGAAAGCCTCCATCCATTGGTTCTTGAACTCGGTTCCATTGTCTGAGCGTACTTGTCTTACATTCAGCTTGTAGAGTGACTCTAGTGTAGTTACCAATTCTTTGAATGACTCAAATGTTTTTGATTTTGATTTCAGAAACGTCACCCAAGAGAATCTTGTGTAGTCATCTATAACTACATAGCAGTACAAGTCGCCTGGGATGCTTTTTGTACTGACTGGACCAAAGAGATCCATGTGAAGAAGCTGAAGAGGCAGTTCAATGGAATTAACATTCTTTTCCTTGTGAGACTTCTTAGTCTGTTTGCCTTTCTTGCAGGCGACACAAAAATCCGGGAGTTGGAAGTTTTTGACGTTTACTCCTCGCACTAGATCATTCTGGATCAAGTTATTCATCTTTCTTGGATTGATGTGTCTCATTCTCCTATGCCAGAAGATAGAATCCTTCTCAGTAGCTTTTGTCAAGAAACAATGAACTTGATGATCCGTTGTGCAGGCCATTGATAGATCCAAGAAGTAAAGGTCATTATATCTTGTGGCTGACATTAAGACTTTATCCTCCGGAATCACATAGTCCGTTTAGAGTACATAACACCTCTTATTGTCAAAAACACCCTTAAATCCTTTGTTACATATTTGGGAAACAGAAAGCAAATTATATTGAAGTTGTTGAACAAAGTTTACCTAGTCAAACTTCACTTTCTGATTCCCCACTTCCCCTTGAGCTGTGATATAACCTCCTTTGTTTCCAGTAAATGAAACATGACCACCTTTTATTTGTTTGACATTTGATAGGAGTGCCTGGTTCCCAGTCATGTGCCTGGATGCTCCGCTATCTACAATCCAAGTGCTTGTTTCAGCATTATAGCGAACACCCTGCAGATTCAATTGAAAACATTAGTTAAGGTTAGGGACCCAAGCCTTAACCAGCTTGGGTGTCCCAGAGGCATCACAAATCATAAATTCCACCCATTGTCTATTAGAGGGTGAGGGAAGATCATTCGTCTTCTTGTTCTCACTACCACACATTGAAACAGACTTTTCTTTCCATAAGCCAGCTTTGTGTAAGGCCTGTTTGTGGTAAACAGACGACTGGCTAATGGGTTGAACTTTAGGTTCACTAACCCTTTTTGGTGGAGTCATGGATCTCCTTTTTGAAGAGCTAGGTTTAGTGTCATGAAGTTCAACTCTTTTCCTTGGTGTCTAATAATAAGGACAGTAAGACGCGATGTGTCTATACTTTCCGGAGTTGTAGCAAGATCTACTTTCGACATGTTGGTGTAACTGTTTCTATGGAAAAGTGTGTGACACACGTGTGACTTTATTCAATTTGGATTTAGATACTTCTTGTTTTGGTGTTTAAACTTCTTTAACAAAATTAATTGTTTGAACCTTTTTAACATCTTTACTCTTTTGTTTACTTGGACTTGAACATGAAGCATGTGTTGGTTAACATGTATGGTCTTTTTAGGTTCAGAAATAGACGTGGTTTACCCAGAATTTATATTAACCTTTTCAAATTGTTCGTCCAGATTCACCTTAGGCAATTTACCTTAAGATTTAGATGTGGCCTCCTTTAGTTTAGTGCCAGATTCATTTGGTTTACATGTGGAATCTGGATCACTTACAAAGGAGTGGACACCGTATGATCCTTGATTGGGTTGTTATTTATTGGTTTTCTTTTGGCATTCAACAAGGTCTCATGTGGTGGTGGAACCACTTTATACCCCAATCCCTCCCCGTTGTTACGTTCTCTCACTAAATGTTGGACTATATGAGAAGAACTTGTCCAACTATGTAGTTTTTGTTGTAATGAATTTACTTCTACTTCCAAAACTGCTTTTTGTTTCTTTGTTTCTTCAAGGGAGTTTAAATAGAACTTAATGTCATTAGCTTGGTTAAAAGCTACAACTTCAGTTTCCCTAAGTTGTTTATTTAATAGTTCTATATTTTCTTTATAACTGTGCTCATTTAATTTTAAAATATGATTTGCTTCAGTGCACAGTTGCAAGTCCCTTACCAGGCTATCATTGTGATCTAATAACCTAGAAAATTTCAAATCTATGCTTTCCGTAAATTTATTACAATCAAAACAAGCATGATTATTGAAAAGTTGAGTAGTGGAACTTACCTGAGAGGGGGTGGTTGAATCAGCCATCAAAGCAGAGTCTGACTTTGCTGGTTCTGGTGATTCTAAACTTGTTGAACTTGTCCCTTCTTTAGGCAGGTGATCAATCACAGTTGCAGTTTCTTCAATATTTGACATCGCGAGTTCCACTGCAATATCACCTTCGCTTGCTGAGCGTCATCTAGATCCTCAACATTAGCAATGTTGGATTCTCCGGAGTCAAGGCTTTAGGATCCTTGCTTGACGAAGTAGGACTGCTTGTGGGTTTATCCTGACGATTGAAGATGAAAATGGATTCCCATTTCCTGTCTTCTTGGGCTTCACATATTCACGTTTGAAATGCCCATTTTCCCCACAGTTGAAGGAGGTAACTTTGGTCTTGTCAAAACCAAAAGTTGTGTCCTTAGTAGCAATCAGGTTCTATCCGGTCTTCTTGACAAACTTCTTAGCTCTCCAGACAGCACTTGCTAAGGCCAACATGATGCCCATTCTCTCCAGGTCTGTCTCGTCTACCTGCTCGTAGTCCTCATCTACCAGATGGCAGTTCTCAATCATCCCAGCAACTAGTCCGTCATAGGCATGAACGACGGCTGCTAAGAGATCCATGTACTCCTTTGCTACCTCCACTGTCACATTCCCGAGATTCTCGGTCTTTAGTTGTGTAGCATTGGCTTCAGGTGCTATGTATTGGGTACAAGACCACCCTGACGTGTCAGATCCTGAAGTAGTAGCTTGAGATGGACCAGCTGAACTCGACACAAATGCCGTTTGAAGTGGCGTTCCAGACGTTTTGGCTTGTGGAGTTGAGTTGTACAAAGACGGGTTCTGGTTATATGAAGACTTTTGAGCCCTCTACTTCATTCTTAACTCTTCCTCTCTCAGCTTTAGAATGAACTCGTTGATATCTAACTTTTCCGGCATATCATTCTGTCTGAGGTTGGATACAAAAAACACCCACTTCTCTGGCAAGCCATCTGCAACGTTTGAAACTGTCTTTCCATAGATGTTGTAACTCAATGAGTGTGCAGCTCACTCATCAAGTGGTAGAACTGATCGATGACGTCATCCAAGCTCTCCTTACCCGTGACGAGAAGTTGTTGAATTCCTTCTTCAATGCTTTAGCCTTTAGAGCTTTTAGTGAGGCAGTTTCTGTCATACCTTTTTTCCGATGCATCCCATAAGCTTCTTTGCTTACTTTTTGCTCAGAAATTGATGAAGATGGCCTTAGGATTGACTGAGTTAGCAATGCCTATACTTTCTTCTCAACATTGTAGTTACCTTTTGGCCATCAGTCATGCCACCTAACGTAGCTTGACTCCAGCGCACCTCAAGCATTTTGTATCCTGTTTCTATAAACTCCCCAGATTTTTGGATCTACCCATTTAAGTAGATCAGTGAAGTTTGATGTATCAGAATATAAAGCAGCGGAATACAAACACGAATTAGACAAATTGTAGCAAGCAATCGATACTTGTAAGCGTTAAGATCGCATACGTTATAGGGAGAGAATATGAATTCTGATTTCTAGGAATGTTTATAGATGTAGAATATTTCTAATCGAATCAATCATCATTCCATTCAATGCTCATATCATGTCGATTACAATAGGTTGTCACTCCTTATAGAGTGCAACAGTCACTGCTGTTATCACGGAAAGTGACAACTGGCAGATCCAATACAGAAATAACTAATTCTTAACAAACTACTGAAATGTTCACAACTACTGAGAACATATCAGCAAGTTAAGTACAAAATATAAAACTACTGAAACTACAACGACTGAAGAACAAGCTCTTCAGTCGTTTTACAAAACTACTGAAACAAAAAAATAAAACTACTGATATCACAACTACTGAAGAAGTACTCTTCAGCAGTTGTGACAAACTACTGAGGCTTCAGTACTTGATCTTCAGACTTTGACCTTCAGGCGTTTCATCAGCTGATGACTTCAGTAGATATCATCAGCTGATGTCTTCAGTCTTTGTCTTCAGACTTTGTACATCAGTTGTTGATCTTCAGCACTTGTGAACTCTTCAGCTGTTGTACTTCAGTACTTTGGTCTTTCAGCTTCAGCACTTGTGTTCTTCAGCTGTTGTACTTCAGCACTTTGGTTCTTCAGCTTTAAGGTCTTCAGCACTTGATCTTCAGCTGTTGAAGTCTTCAGCACTTGTCAAACTACTGATGAGGCTTTCAGCAGTTGTTGTGATACCGTGTGGGACTTAGAGGTTTTCTGATCTTGGCTCATTGGTTCTTTTGGTCCAACAAACTCCCCCTGAACCAATGCAGCCAAAACCTCTAACTTATTTATACTCCCACTTATTGATGGCAAAAATGTTGGTCTTTTTCCTTCTTGATCAGTAGAGAAGATGACCCATGTACGCTCCGGCCTGGGAAGAACCTCAAATATTTGTTTGGCAGAGTATGAATGGGAACTCTGTTTTGGGGAACTGGACACAGAGTTGTTATCCCATTCATGAGATTCACTTCCCCATAATGAGTCTGTACGACTCTTGTGTAGGCCTCAAGGAAGGTGATTTGTTCCTCCATGGTTAGCTCTTCAGCACCTCCTTCAAACATGATTCCGGCCCATAATACTCAGACAGGTATTGGCCTGTTTCCCATTCTTTAGCTCCACAGTTGTTATTATCTGTAAGCAAACTCATCCGGGTGATTACCCTCTAGGAACAACTGGAGCTCATTTTTCCTGACTTCCTCAAGCCTCTTGTAAACTAACCCCTTTTTCACTATTTTGTTTTCCAGCATCTCTGAGGGGTTAGATTAGCTTGTAGGCCTTCTTGAAGTCTTCTAGGATTTCCCAGGGTGAAACTACAAAGACCAGAGAGATCACTTCATCTACGATCTTTTTCACCTGGCCAATGTATCTCCGAGGTATATTGTTCTTATGAATTCTGTGAGAGACCCTGGGATCAGGCCAAATCCTCACTCTTTCCTTTTGATATTGAAAGGTATGCCTGAGAGTGTAAAGTCTGAGGGCTTGCTCCTTCATATTGATGATGGAAGATGTGGCTGCATAAGCTTTGTCAACTCTCTTCAGCAATTCCTCATCATGCTGTTTATGAAGCTCTTCTTCTTCTAGCTTCACTTTAACCATTTGTCTCTGGACTTCAGGAGTATTGCTGAGGATGACTTGTGGCCTTAGGCAACTGAATCACAGCTGATAGCGGCAGCCTGTCTTCATCATCTTCTTCATCTTCTTCTAGCCTCAATATCCTTCTCTTCTTCTTCAAGGGTATATCATCGGCTATGGGTTTTGAGGGTAAGGGAGTTGGTTTGGTGGGTTGTGTTTTGGGTGGTTTTGGTGTGGGAATGTTGACAGGCTGTTCTAGCATCCTTGAGGTGAGTGTGGCTTTTGATTGCTTTGCTAGCTCAGTCCTGCTCCCAGCACCCACTTCATTCAAAGCTTCAATAACATCCCCTTAGTGTATGCTCAGACGAACAGATCTTGGTGGTGATTGCCAAGATACTGTCCCTGGACCAAGCTTTGATCTCAATCATTGATCTTCCAAGATTTTTGCAATAAATCTTATCATGATTCTAGCCTTTCTCTTTCTAACACTTCATAACTTGCCCATCTATTCTGGATTTCTTCAATCTCTAGTCGTCGAATCTCAGAGTCAAGTTTGTGGTGTCATGACCTTGCCTGAACAGCTGATCAATGATGTTGTCCATTGATCTACTGTGTTCGGCATCAGCCTCTTTTATCAGTAGCTCCAAGCTTTATCTTCAGCAATGTGCTCATCAGCACCTTCTTTTCGCTTGTAGGTGAGCATTGGTTGCTGTTCTTTCTCCTTTTGGGCTTGCTTCGCTTCCTTCTTTTCCTCGATCTTTTCCTCTCTGTTCTTTCACTGCAGTACTCTCCCCCTTTTTGGTTGCATTGGAGGAAGGGGTTGGACCGCAGAAAGAGTCTTGTGGACAGCAGCATCAACCAAGGGCTGTAATGTTGAGGAAAGCCTCTCATCAAGGGCTTTGATCACTATATCAGTGATTAGGGGGGTGATGAGAGGGAGGGAATTTTTGAGTGCAGCACCTATTTGCTCAGGAGGGTTCTGTTCCTGAGAAGTAGGGCCTGAAGCAGAGGCAGGTGGTTGATTTTGGGGTGGCTCTGTGTTTGGGAAACCTTCAAGGGAAGGTGCCATCTGTGGGTGTATGATGGTGGCAGATGGACTTGCATCCTGAGACATCTTGGCCAGCAGCTCTTTGAGTCTGCTAACCTCATCCTCTAGAATGGTGTTTTGAGCAACTACATCGAAGAAGAAGCTCAGGTTCATCAGTTGATACTGAATCACCTGACCTCCTGCTTAGAGCAGGATGGACATGCACTGGGTGTAGACCAGTTGGTGCATGTGCCCCTTGTGCTTGGTACTGGGGACTTCCAGCCTCAGGACAATGTCCATCATCAGCTGTTGCCTCTAGGGAGGTCTTAGCAATGTTACCAGCCTCACTCTGGTCATGTGCTGAGTCAGAGGAGGTGGCAGCCTCACTAGATATTCTAAGCTCCTTCTCTACACCAGGAGATAGAATTGGGAAACCCCTGTGCTGTGGGTTCTCAGATGCACTGTGTTCCTCCCCCTCAATTGTAGAGGTATTCCCAGTAATAAGTGGTTTCTGGGGAGGGGGTGAGGAGTGCAATTGAGTCAGCACTTGAGCAACTATTAAAGTTGGGCTGTGAGGGGCGGTTGTTTGGGGTACAGGGTAGAAGCAGTGTGCACCTGGGGTGGATGGTGCTCTTCAATGGCAATCTCCTCAAGTGAGGAAGATCCCAGATAAGTAGGTGCCCCTTGGGTTGCTGCAGGCTCCTGTTGAGAGGAAGCCTGAGCGGCTGTGGCTGGAGGAGTCATGGTATCCACTAGGGGGTTTGGACTAGTGGATATATCCTGCGTTTGTTGTGCAGGAGCATCCTCAGGGGACTCAATTCCCTGAGTAGCCTTTTTGGGTTTCTTTTTGGTGGGTTTGGTGGGGACATTGGATTTGGAGGTGGTGGCTGTGGGTTCCAGCTGCGTGGGTTTTCGCAGCTTGGCAGCCAGTTTGAGTGTCCGGTCGGAGTTGTGCCGGGAGTATACTTCTGGCAAAACAGCCGTAGCAGGGACTCCCAAGCCAACAAGTCCCTCAGCATTAAGCTGGTCTATTATAATGGCCATTATGAACCGTGGATAGAGTATCCAACGGTTGGCAGTTAGTTTTTGAGCCATATCTTTGAGCTCTGAAAATATTATTCTGAAAAGTTCAGTGGTTGTTGCTCAAGGATAGAATACATTACCTGCTGCCATTTGGTGGACATTTGATCCCAAGACGATGTCTTAGGGGCCAAACATACATTGACCATGTGAAAAATCAGGCGCTCAGCGTCATTAAAAGTTTCTTCATGATGGTGGTGGCACTGAGATCACCTTGATATCCATGCTGAGCAAATGATAGATCTATGGTGCCCTTCGGATATCCAGCAGGAGAGGTAGCATCACTCAGTTGAAGAATTTTACGGATTGTTGCAGGAGTAATCACTACTTCTTTGTTGTTGACGACTGACCGGAGGGATTGTGTGTTGCTCTCCTCAGTAGTAACATTAACGTTCATCCAAAATTGGTTCAAGGATTCGGTATGTAAAACGGGGTTCAGAAGGAATGCCTTGTTGTATTGGGACTGAACCATAAGATCGATAGCAGTATCGAACTTAGTCCAGATCGGCGATTTTGTGAGGTAGGCAACACAGTTGTGTCGCGGTTTAATTTGCATAGACGCCATGGAAATTTTTGGAGAGGAACGTTAGGTTTGAAGAAGATAAGCATGGAGAGCTCAGGTTAAGGGTATTATAGGGTACGGGTGAGGAAACGACTGAAGGATGTGGTGTTAGTCATCAGTAGTTTTAAACGACCGTTGACATGGTATTATCCTTTCAGACGTTGAAACAGCTGAAGTCGCGGTGTTAGGCATCAGTAGTTTAGAAAACTACTGAAGACCGTGGTTTTGACTTCAGGTGATTGAAACAACTGAGGACATGGTGTTTGTCATCAGTAGTTATGAAACTACTGAAGACAGTGGTTTTGTCATCAGCTGTTGTAAACAACTGAAGACTTGGTATTGGTCATCAGTAGTTATAAAACTGCTGAAGACGTGGTTTTGCTTCAGTTGTTTAAAATGAAACAGCAGTGGTACAAACGACTGAGGAGAAAGTTCTCTTCAGCTGTTTTCGTCAATTCTTAGCTTTTCAGCTGTTTCAAACTGTCCTCAACACATTCATCAGTCTTTATGGCTGATTTCAGTTGTTTCATAGGACATCAGTACTTATCTGTTTTTACTGATTGCAGTAGTTATGACTGCATCAGTAGTTTCAGTAGTTTAGAGCAGATGAAGTACTTCAGTACTTGTGAGAACTTTTAGCCTTCAGTAGTTATAAAAACTACTGAGGTTAAAAGAGCTCATCAGTACTTATATGTGACAGGCACTCATGATCATCAATATGAATTACTGAGATCATCAGTAGTTGTCACCTATTCTAGCTGCAGCATACCAAGCCTTAACACCAGGTTTTGGAAAGTTGAACTATCCAAAGGCTTAGTAAAAATGTCTGCAAGCTCATCAGCACTGGGCACAAACTTAGGATCAATCAGACCTTTTTCAAAACAATCCCTTATAAAATGATGTCTGATCTCTATATGTTTGGTCCTAGAGTGCTGGACTGGATTTTTGACAATGCAAAGAGCTGAAGCACTATCCATTAACAATGGAGTCTTAGTCTCTGTAATGCCATAATCCAAAAGTTGGTTTTGAAGCCAGAGTACCTGAGATGTACAGCTTGCAGCAGCAATGTACTCTGCTTCCGCAGTGGATGTAGCAACTGAGGTCTGTTTCTTGCTCTGCCAAGAAATCAAGCAGTTGCCTAGGAATTGACATCCACCAGAAGTTGATTTCCTGGTCAACTTACACCCTGCATAGTCACTGTCAGAAAAAGCAACTAATTTACCAGAATGTCTGGTAGAATACCATAAACCTAGAGATGGAGTGCCTTGCAGATATCTAAAGATCCTCTTGACTGCAATCAGATGAGACTCTTTAGGTGCAGCCTGAAATCTAGCACAAACACATGTAGCAAACATAATATCTGGTCTAGAAGCTGTTAAATACATCAAGGACCCAATCATACATCTGTAAAGTGTTTCATCAACCACTTTACCTTTCTGATCTGAGTCCAGTTGTGTGGTGCTGCTCATGGGAGTAGAACAGGGCTTACAGTTTTGTAAATCAAACTTTTGCAAAAGATCTTTTGTATATTTGGATTGATGAATAAAAATTCCATCAGCCTTTTGTTTGATTTGCAACCCCAGAAAGAACTGTAATTCTCCCATGGCACTCATTTCAAACTTCTGTTGCATCAACTTTGTAAAGGCATCACACAACTTTGGATCAGAGGATGCAAAAATGATATCATCTACATAAATTTGAACAAGTAGATTATGCTGCCCAGCTTTCTTAATAAATAAAGTCTTGTCTATGGAGCCTCTAGTGAAATTGTTTTCCAGAAGAAAGTTTGATAATGTCTCATACCAGGCTCTGGGAGCTTGTTTTAACCCATAAAGAGCTTTATCAAGCTTATACACCCAATTAGGATGTTTATTGTCCTCAAAGCCTGGAGGTTGACATACATAAACCTCTTCTTTAACTTTTCCATACAAAAATGCACTTTTGACATCCATTTGAAAGACTTTAAGTTTTTGATAAGCAGCATAAGCTAAAAACAATCGAATTGCTTCCAGTCTGGCTACAGGGGCAAAGGTTTCATCATAATCAATACCTTCTTCTTGTGCAAACCCCTGAACAACCAGTCTGGCCTTGTTCTTAACAATAAGCCCATTTTCATCAGTTTTGTTCCTAAACACCCATTTAGTGCCTATTGCACACTTACCTGGAGGTAGAGGAACCAGTTCCCACACTTGCTGTTTCTTGAACTGAAGAAGCTCAAGCTGCATGGCATCAACCCATCCATTGTCCTTTAAAGCAATGTGATAATTCTTTGGCTCTTGCTGACTGATGAAGAGAGCATAGAAGCAGAAATTTGACAATTGACTTCTTGTTGATACACCAGCAGTGATATCACCATGATTTGAGACATGGGGTGATTCTTCAGATCTTGATACACAATGAGATCTGTGCAAGTGTTTGTAGCCGGTTCAGCAGCAACAGATGGTGATGGTGAATCATTTCCTTGAAACCAATCAGTGGATGGTAATTCAAAGGAAGTTGAATTCGAAGAAATCTCATCAGCATTTGTTGTGGATGGTGCTACTGGCGCTACAGGAACATCAGGTCTAGTTGAATCAGGCAGCTGATCACTAAACCTGAAGAGGTGAGTACTGCAATCATCATCATCATCAGCAGTACCACCAGGTGGTGAACTGTTGACAGGAGCAACAGCAGGAGTTTGATAAGGAACATATTGCAGTATGTCCAAATCAAATAACTCCACAGGACTTTGTGGAATCTTGTCCTTTGGAGATTCATTAAACTTAACATGTAGAGTTTCTTCAACCATCTTTGTTCTGCAGTTGAAGACTCTGTATGCCTTGCAAGTAGATGAATAACCAACAAAGTATCCTGCATCCACCTTAGGATCAAATTTGTGGAGTTGATCCTTTGTGTTGAGAATAAAACAGGGACACCCAAATGCTTTGAAAAATGAAATCAGTGGAGCCAAATGATGGAGAACTTCATATGGAGTCTTCATCAACCTCTGATTTACTAAAACTCTATTTTGCACATAACAAGCTGTGTTGACAGCTTCGGCCCAAAAGGTCAATGGCAAACCTGAGTCAGCCAGCATGGACCTTGCAGCTTCAATGAGGGTCCTGTTCTTTCTCTCCACTACTCCATTTTGTTCCGGAGTCCTTGGAATGCTGAACTGCCTTTTGATTCCCTTTGAGAGATAGAAGTCATCAAGTGTATGATTTCTGAACTCAGTTCCATTATCACTCCTAATACACTTGACTGGAAGGGAATACTGCTTCTCAATGTACAGCACAAAGTGGATAATCTTCTGAGCAGCCTCATCCTTTGAATGTAGAAAGAAAGTCCATACAAATCTGGAGTAATCATCCACAATTACCAGACAGTATTTCTTCTTTGCCATGCTCATTACTCTCACAGGACCAAATAGATCCATATGCAGTAATTGCAAGCAGGCAGTGGACTTGGACACTTCAATAGGAGGAAATGAGACCTTGTGCTGTTTTCCTTTTAAACAAGCAGTGCAAGTTTCATCACAGTGGAACTCCTTTATTGGTAAGCCTCTGACTAAACTATTGTGGCTAAGCTGATTCATGTTTTTGAGATTAACATGACCAAGCCTCCTGTGCCATAGTTTAGATTCTTGAAAAGAGGCTTTGGAAAATAGGCAAGGATTGCCTTTGAGATCTATCTTCTTAGAGAGATCTAAGGCATACACTCTTCCTGTCCTGTTGGCTTTCAGGAGAGTGTGATCATCCAACACCTTGTCAATCAAGGCAAAACTTTGGATGACAGAATCCTACAGTTTTGACTTGTGAAAAGGGCAACATGGCCTTTATCACACATTTGACTGACACTCAAGAGGTTGTACTTGAGATTTTCCACATGATTAACATCATCAAATTTGATTTCTCCATTGGAGACAAGCCCTTACCGATGATGTAACCCCTAGCATCATTGCCAAAAGAACAAATCCCTTCTTTCCTTGAGAGTAGTCATGAAGAAGAGAGATGTTCCCAGTCATGTGCATGGATCCCCCACTGTCTACATACCAGATGCTATTTTGGCATGTTGAAGAACCCTGCAATAATAAACAATCAGTTAGTTTTAGAGACCCAAACCTTTTTGGTTTTGGGCCTGGTCTCATCAATAGATGGTAAACTAGCATGTTTATTTGTAACAACAGCCTGAGAGGAAGAAGATGGTGCAGAAGAGGAGTCCTTTGGCTTAGACCTCCTTTTCTGTGGTTTCAACATAGGAGAATCTAGTTGGTTAACTCTACCCAACAGATGTTGTACCATCATCACCAGCTGTGTCTGATTTTGTGATAAAGCTTTCAGCTCATCAGACACATTGCTAGTGGAGTTAGATAAGGTCCTATGTTGCACCTTCTTCTTTTGAGCACCCTCAGCTGTCACCTGTTTAACTCCTTCCTTTTTGGATTGCTTTAAGGACTTAAGGGTTACAGGATTTGATGTTGCTGATACAAATGTGGTCTCAAACTCAGTTTTCATTTTTACCATTTTCTCATTATTTCTTCCTTTTGTTTGAGTTTGGAACCTCTTTTGTACCAACAATCATCTGTAAGATGATTGAACAAACCACATACTTCACATGGTTTCTTCTTCATCTTAGGTTGATCATCAACTAAAGATGGTGAAGCAACAGAAGACTTGTTCTTCAATGCTTTGGAAGCATTGGTTTTCTTTCTTGACAGCATCTTTAGTAGTCTTCAAACTCTTTCTACTGCCAGTTTTCTTCTCTTCAGTACTGACAGCAGTTGAAGTTTGAACTTCAGGAGTTGAATCCTGCTCTCCAGTCCTTTCAGGACCTTCAGGATTGACTCCTGAGTTGATCAACTTATTGATCATGTGAATGTCAGCATTTGGACCATCAACATCAGCTGATAGGTTCAAAGAGGACTTGATACTGACTGCTACTTCTGATTGTGCTGTATCAGAAGGTAGATCACATGACTTGATGGATTGGTTATCACTCTCACCATCAGATTCTACCTCTGCTCTTGGGGTAAAATCTGTAGGTGGAGCAGTGTGATTGTAACCAATTCCAAACTTCACATTTGAAGCAGATTGCTTACTAAGAAGCATTTCAAAACCTTTGCATGATTGTACCCATCTATCACACTCGACCTGGGTAACTGCAAGGGTTTCTTTGAGATCTTTGTACTTCTCTAAAAGTACATCTTCTCTAGCCTTATCATCAATTATTTTGCAATTCAGTTTATAAACCTCATCATTTTTATCTTTGAGCACAAACTCAAACTCAGCTTTGTTTTTGGAAATTACTTGTTCTAGCTCAATGTTCTTATTAATTAAAGCTACATTTGCTTCTCTAATGGAAGCAAATGCTGCTATGCATTGTTCAGAACATAATTTGGCTTTTGCCTCAGAGGATACCTGTGATACCTGAGGTGTAGAGGCATTGGAAGATGAAGTATCAGCAGACTCCAAAGCCATAAGAGCTAGATTCCCAAAGGGACTGTCACCACCATGTTGACCAGCACCTGAGAACAGTTGATCATGACCAGACAAGTCATCTGGTAAACTGCTCCAGTCAACAACTCCTGGGGTGAAGAAGCTGTGTTGTTGAGATGAAGGTTGTTGATGAGATAGGGAAGGCTGAGGTTCTGGTAATGCATGAGGTTGTGGTGTCATAGGAACTTGAACTTGACTTGACTGTGGCATGTAATAAGGGTACTGATAAGGCATTTGACCCTGAGGAACAAAATATGCCGGAGATTGTTGTTGAGGATGATGACTAGATGTGACAGGATGTTGCCCTCTGTTTTGTTGACTGTTGCCAGGAAAAGTCACAAAGGGTGCAGTAGAGTTTGATCCAGTTGATCTACACTCTCTTGCAAAGTGTCCAAGCCGTTGGCATTTGTGACACCTCAACTTGCTCTTGTCAAAACCAACTTTGGTTTTGCCAGAGAGTCCTGGGAATTTTCTTCCAGTTCTTTTGTAGAACTTCTGAGATCTGATATTTATCAAGGCCATTTGGCTCAAAATATCCATCTCTTCTAAGTCATCATCAGCAATCCCCTTGAGATCATCCATAATGAAACATAATTGTCATTATTACCTCCAGTAAACTGACCATCAACACTTACAAATGCAGAATTAGAAGTGCTCGAAGAGAAATTAATATGCTCATCATACTGGCATTCAGATGCAGCATATTCTGACTCATGACCCACCAAGGCAGTGTTGCCTTGTATAAAGTCTTCAGTGAGCTTTCCAGATGAAGACAGCTTTCTCTTCTGTTCTATCTCTCTCTCAAAAGTGAGCAATTTCCCATGGAGTTGGGTGAGAGATAGTTTGTCCAAACTTGCACTGGAGCGTAGGACAATAGTATATGTGTCCATCTCTCAGGCAGTGATCTGAGAAATCTGTTATTCATCTGAATATTGGTGTATTCAAGTTTGACCATTTTTAGTTCAGAGATCAAACAAGAAAACCTTCATATTGTTGAGTCAGTGTCTCACCCTTTCTATGAGAGAATGTCTCATATTGTTGGGCAAGAATTTCTCTATTATTTGCCAAGACCTCATCTGTTCCTCCAAATTGTTCTTTCAAAGCAATCCAGAGGTCATGGGCAGTTTCATGATGCATTAGCCCAGAATAGATTTCATTGGGCAAAGCCATGGCCAGAATTCCATGGGCTTTTGCATCAATCTCAAGCAACTTTTATCCTCATCTGAGTATTGCTCCCTCCTCTTCGGAACCATTTGATTGGTTTCCGGGTTATTCACCATAGGCTTGTGTGGACCATGTACCACAGATGTCCAACACCCTGCGCTGTTAACAGACAGGTGATGGAGCATACGTCTTTGCCATATGTTATACTCATTCCTAACCAGCATAGGAGGCTTGGTTGAGGAACCAGTATTGTGAGGATCATTGGAGGGAGTGGTCATTTTCAGTTCAAAAATAGTTTAGTTCAAGTTTAAAAGAGTTTTAGACAACCACAACAAACTCAATGAGAACCAAGAAAAATCTCAGGATGAATGAGCAGAAATACAGAAAATTCAATCTCTATAACCGTTTCTTGCAAAAACAAAAGCTAATTCAATCAAACTTGGATCTTGAATAGCAGTTTCAATGATCAATTATTAGATCGATCAATGATTAACCTGCTCTGATACCATTTGACAGGATCAGTGATCACAAGTTTGATGTATCAGAATATAAAGCAGCGGAATACAAACACGAATTAGACAAATTGTAGCAAGCAATCGATACTTGTAAGCGTTAAGATCGCATACGGTTATAGGGAGAGAATATGAATTTCTGATTTCTAGGAATGTTTATAGATGTAGAATATTTCTAATCGAATCAATCAATCATTCCATTCAATTGCTCATATCACTGTCGATTACAATGGTTGTCACTCCTTATATAGAGTGCAACAGTCACTGCTGTTATCACGGAAAGTGACAACTGGCAGATCCAATACAGAAATAACTAATTCTTAACAAACTACTGAAATGTTCACAACTACTGAGAACATATCAGCAAGTTAAGTACAAAATATAAAACTACTGAAACTACAACGACTGAAGAACAAGCTCTTCAGTCGTTTTACAAAACTACTGAAACAAGAAAATAAAACTACTGATATCACAACTACTGAAGAAGTACTCTTCAGCAGTTGTGACAAACTACTGAGGCTTCAGTACTTGATCTTCAGACTTTGACCTTCAGGCGTTTCATCAGCTGATGACTTCAGTAGATATCATCAGCTGATGTCTTCAGTCTTTGTCTTCAGACTTTGTACATCAGTTGTTGATCTTCAGTACTTGTGAACTCTTCAGCTGTTGTACTTCAGTACTTTGGTCTTTCAGCTTCAGCACTTGTGTTCTTCAGCTGTTGTACTTCAGCACTTTGGTTCTTCAGCAGTTAAGGTCTTCAGCACTTGATCTTCAGCTGTTGAAGTCTTCAGCACTTGTCAAACTACTGATGAGGCTTTCAGCAGTTGTTGTGATACCGTGTGGGACTTAGAGGTTTTCTGATCTTGGCTCATTGGTTCTTTTGGTCCAACATCCTTACCCGTTGACGAGAAGTTGTTGAATTCCTTCTTCAATGCTTTAGCCTTTAGAGCTTTTAGTGAGGCATTTCTGTCATACCATTTTTCCGATGCATCCCATAGCTTCTTTGCTTACTTTTTCTCAGAGAATTGATAGAAGATGTCCTTAGGAATTGACTGAGTTAGCAATGCATATACTTTCTTCTCAACATTGTACTTTACCTTTTGGCCATCAGTCATGCCACCTAACGTAAGCTTGACTCCATCTGCACCTACAAGCATGTTGTATCCTGTTTCTATAAACTCCCACAGATTTGGATCTACTCCATTTAAGTAGATCTGAAGTTTGATGTATCAGAATATAAAGCAGCGGAATACAAACACGAATTAGACAAATTGTAGCAAGCAATCTACTTGTAAGCGTTAAGATCGCATACGGTTATAGGGAGAGAATATGATTTCTGATTTCTAGGAATGTTTATAGATGTAGAATATTTCTAATCGAATCAATCAATCATTCCATTCATTGCTCATATCACTGTCGATTACAATAGGTTGTCACTCCTTATATAGAGTGCAACAGTCACTGCTGTTATCACGGAAAGTGACAACTGGCAGATCCAATACAGAAATAACTAATTCTTAACAAACTACTGAAATGTTCACAACTACTGAGAACATATCAGCAAGTTAAGTACAAAATATAAAACTACTGAAACTACAACGACTGAAGAACAAGCTCTTCAGTCGTTTTACAAAACTACTGAAACAAAGAAAATAAAACTACTGATATCACAACTACTGAAGAAGTACTCTTCAGCAGTTGTGACAAACTACTGAGGCTTCAGTACTTGATCTTCAGACTTTGACCTTCAGGCGTTTCATCAGCTGATGACTTCAGTAGATATCATCAGCTGATGTCTTCAGTCTTTGTCTTCAGACTTTGTACATCAGTTGTTGATCTTCAGCACTTGTGAACTCTTCAGCTGTTGTACTTCAGTACTTTGGTCTTTCAGCTTCAGCACTTGTGTTCTTCAGCTGTTGTACTTCAGCACTTTGGTTCTTCAGCAGTTAAGGTCTTCAGCACTTGATCTTCAGCTGTTGAAGTCTTCAGCACTTGTCAAACTACTGATGAGGCTTTCAGCAGTTGTTGTGATACCGTGTGGGACTTAGAGGTTTTCTGATCTTGGCTCATTGGTTCTTTTGGTCCAACAAACTCCCCCTGAACCAATGCAGCCAAAACCTCTAACTTATTTATACTCCCACTTATTGATGGCAAAAATGTTGGTCTTTTTCCTTCTTGATCAGTAGAGAAGATGACCCATGTACGCTCCGGCCTGGGAAGAACCTCAAATATTTGTTTGGCAGAGTATGAATGGGAACTCTGTTTTGGGGAACTGGACACAGAGTTGTTATCCCATTCATGAGATTCACTTCCCCATAATGAGTCTGTACGACTCTCTTGTGTAGGCCTCAAGGAAGGTGATTTGTTCCTCCATGGTTAGCTCTTCAGCACCTCCTTCAAACAATGATTCCGGCCCATAATACTCAGACAGGTATTTGGCCTGTTTCCCATTCTTTAGCTCCACAGTTGTTATTACTCTGTAAGCAAACTCATCCGGGTGATTACCCTCTAGGAACAACTGGAGCTCATTTTTCCTGACTTCTCAAGCCTCTTGTAAACTAACCCCTTTTTCACTATTTTGTTTTCCAGCATCTTCTGAGGGGTTAGATTAGCTTTGTAGGCCTTCTTGAAGTCTTCTAGGATTTCCCAGGGTGAAACTACAAAGACCAGAGAGATCACTTCATCTACGATCTTTTTCACCTGGCCAATGTATCTGAGGTATATTGTTCTTATGAATTCTGTGAGAGACCCTGGGATCAGGCCAAATCCTCACTCTTTCCTTTTGATATTGAAAGGTATGCCTGAGAGTGTAAAGTCTGAGGGCTTGCTCCTTCATATTGATGATGGAAGATGTGGCTGCATAAGCTTTGTCAACTCTCTTCAGCAATTCCTCATCATGCTGTTTATGAAGCTTCTTCTTCTAGCTTCACTTTAACCATTTGTCTCTGGACTTCAGGAGTAATTGCTGAGGAGTGACTTGTGGCCTTAGGCAACTGAATCACAGCTGATAGCGGCAGCCTGTCTTCATCATCTTCTTCATCTTCTTCTAGCCTCAATATCCTTCTCTTCTTCTTCAAGGGTATATCATCGGCTATGGTTTTGAGGGTAAGGGAGTTGGTTTGGTGGGTTGTGTTTTGGGTGGTTTTGGTGTGGGAATGTTGACAGGCTGTGCTAGCATCCTTGAGGTGAGTGTGGCTTTTGATTGCTTTGCTAGCTCAGTCCTGCTCCCAGCACCCACTTCATTCAAAGCTTCAATAACAAGCCCCTTAGTGTATGCTTCAGACGAACAGATCTTGGTGGTGATTGCCAAGATACTGTCCCTGGACCAAGCTTTGATCTCAATCATTGATCTTCCAAGATATTTTGCAATAAATCTTATCATGATTTCTAGCCTTTCTCTTTCTAACACTTCATAACTTGCCCATCTATTCTGGATTTCTTCAATCTCTAGTCGTCGAATCTCAGAGTCAAGTTTGTTGGTGTCATGACCTTGCCTGAACAGCTGATCAATGATGTTGTCCATTGATCTACTGTGTTCGGCATCAGCCTCTTTTATCAGTAGCTCCAGGCTTTATCTTCAGCAATGTGCTCATCAGCACCTTTCTTTCGCTTGTAGGTGAGCATTGGTTGCTGTCTTTCTCCTTTTGGGCTTGCTTCGCTTCCTTCTTTTCCTCGGATCTTTTCCTCTTCTGTTCTTTCACTGCAGGACTCTCCCCCTTTTTGGTTGCATTGGAGGAAGGGGTTGAGACCGCAGAAAGAGTCTTGTGGACAGCAGCATCAACCAAGGGCTGTAATGTTGAGGAAAGCCTCTCATCAAGGGCTTTGATCACTATATCAGTGATTAGGGGGGTGATGAGAGGGAGGGAATTTTTGAGTGCAGCACCTATTTGCTCAGGAGGGTTCTGTTCCTGAGAAGTAGGGCCTGAAGCAGAGGCAGGTGGTTGATTTTGGGGTGGCTCTGTATTTGGGAAACCTTCAAGGGAAGGTGCCATCTGTGGGTGTATGAGGGTGGCAGATGGACTTGCATCCTGAGACATCTTGGCCAGCAGCTCTTTGAGTCTGCTAACTCATCCTCTAGAATGGTGTTTTGAGCAACTACATCGAAGAAGAAGCTCAGGTCATCATCAGTTGATACTGAATCACCTGACCTCCTGCTTAGAGCAGGATGGACATGCACTGGGTGTAGACCAGTTGGTGCATGTGCCCCTTGTGCTTGGTACTGGGGACTTCCAGCCTCAGGACAATGTCCATCATCAGCAGTTGCCTCTAGGGAGGTCTTAGCAATGTACCAGCCTCACAGCCTCTGGTCATGTGCTGAGTCAGAGGAGGTGGCAGCCTCACTAGATATTCTAAGCTCCTTCTCTACACCAGGAGATAGAATTGGGAAACCCCTGTGCTGTGGGTTCTCAGATGCACTGTGTTCCTCCCCCTCAATTGTAGAGGTATTCCCAGTATAAGTGGTTTCTGGGGAGGGGGTGAGGAGTGCAATTGAGTCAGCACTTGAGCAACTATTAAAGTTGGGCTGTGAGGGGCGGTTGTTTGGGGTACAGGGTAGAAGCAGTGTGCACCTGGGGTGGATGGTGCTCTTCAATGGCAATCTCCTCAAGTGAGGAAGATCCCAGATAAGTAGGTGCCCCTTGGGTTGCTGCAGGCTCCTGTTGAGAGGAAGCCTGAGCGGCTGTGGCTGGAGGAGTCATGGTATCCACTAGGGGGTTTGGACTAGTGGATATATCCTGCGTTTGTTGTGCAGGAGCATCCTCAGGGGACTCAATTCCCTGAGTAGCCTTTTGGGTTTCTTTTTGGTGGGTTTGGTGGGGACATTGGATTTGGAGGTGGTGGCTGTGGGTTCCAGCTGCGTGGGTTTTCGCAGCTTGGCAGCCAGTTTGAGTGTCCGGTCGGAGTTGTGCCGGGAGTATACTTCTGGCAAAACAGCCGTAGCAGGGACTCCCAAGCCAACAAGTCCCTCAGCATTAAGCTGGTCTATTATAATGGCCATTATGAACCGTGGATAGAGTATCCAACGGTTGGCAGTTAGTTTTTGAGCCATATCTTTGAGCTCTGAAAATATTAATTCTGAAAATTCAGTGGTTGTTGCTCAAGGATAGAATACATTACCTGCTGCCATTTGGTGGACATTTGATCCCAAGACGATGTCTTAGGGGCCAAACATACATTGACCATATGAAAAATCAGGCGCTCAGCGTCATTAAAATGTTTCTTCATGATGGTGGTGGCACTGAGATCACCTTGATATCCATGCTGAGCAAATGATAGATCTAGGGCCCTTCGGATATCCAGCAGGAGAGGTAGCATCACTCAGTTGAAGAATTTTACGGATTGTTGCAGGAGTAATCACTACTTCTTTGTTGTTGACGACGACCGAGGGATGTGTGTTGCTCTCCTCAGTAGTGACATTAACGTTCATCCAAAATTGGTTCAAGGATTCGGTATGTAAAACGGGGTTCAGAAGGAATGCCTTGTTGTATTGGGACTGAACCATAAGATCGATAGCAGTATCGAACTTAGTCCAGATCGGCGATTTTGTGAGGTAGGCAACACAGTTGTGTCGCGGTTTAATTTGCATAGACGCCATGGAAATTTTTGGAGAGGAACGTTAGGTTTGAAGAAGATAAGCATGGAGAGCTCAGGTTAAGGGTATTTATAGGGTACGGGTGAGGAAACGACTGAAGGATGTGGTGTTAGTCATCAGTAGTTTTAAACGACCGTTGACATGGTATTATCCTTTCAGACGTTGAAACAGCTGAAGTCGCGGTGTTAGGCATCAGTAGTTTAGAAAACTACTGAAGACCGTGGTTTTGACTTCAGGT
Source organism: Flaveria trinervia (assembly GCA_025506515.1). Taxonomy (NCBI): domain Eukaryota; kingdom Viridiplantae; phylum Streptophyta; class Magnoliopsida; order Asterales; family Asteraceae; genus Flaveria; species Flaveria trinervia. The sequence goes on from CM046444.1 coordinate 45,661,532, forward strand.
GATTGAAACAACTGAGGACATGGTGTTTGTCATCAGTAGTTATGAAACTACTGAAGACAGTGGTTTTGTCATCAGCTGTTGTAAACAACTGAAGACTTGGTATTGGTCATCAGTAGTTATAAAACTGCTGAAGACGTGGTTTTGCTTCAGTTGTTTAAAATGAAACAGCAGTGGTACAAACGACTGAGGAGAAGTTCTCTTCAGCTGTTTTCGTCAATTCTTAGCTTTTCAGCTGTTTCAAACTGTCCTCAACACATTCATCAGTCTTTATGGCTGATTTCAGTTGTTTCATAGGACATCAGTACTTATCTGTTTTTACTGATTGCAGTAGTTATGACTGCATCAGTAGTTGTAACTACTTCAGTAGTTAGAGCAGATGAAGTACTTCAGTACTTGTGAGAACTTTTAGCCTTAGTAGTTATAAAAAGTACTGAGGTTAAAAGAGCTCATCAGTACTTATATGTGACAGGCACTCATGATCATCAATATGAATTACTGAGATCATCAGTAGTTGTCACCTATTCTAGCTGCAGCATACCAAGCCTTAACACCAGGTTTTGGAAAGTTGAACTATCCAAAGGCTTAGTAAAAATGTCTGCAAGCTCATCAGCACTGGGCACAAACTTAGGATCAATCAGACCTTTTTCAAAACAATCTTATAAAATGATGTCTGATCTCTATATGTTTGGTCCTAGAGTGCTGGACTGGATTTTTGACAATGCAAAGAGCTGAAGCACTATCCATTAACAATGGAGTCTTAGTCTCTGTAATGCCATAATCCAAAAGTTGGTTTTGAAGCCAGAGTACCTGAGATGTACAGCTTGCAGCAGCAATGTACTCTGCTTCCGCAGTGGATGTAGCAACTGAGGTCTGTTTCTTGCTCTGCCAAGAAATCAAGCAGTTGCCTAGGAATTGACATCCACCAGAAGTTGATTTCCTGGTCAACTTACACCCTGCATAGTCACTGTCAGAAAAAGCAACTAATTTACCAGAATGTCTGGTAGAATACCATAAACCTAGAGATGGAGTGCCTTGCAGATATCTAAAGATCCTCTTGACTGCAATCAGATGAGACTCTTTAGGTGCAGCCTGAAATCTAGCACAAACACATGTAGCAAATAATATCTGGTCTAGAAGCTGTTAAATACATCAAGGACCCAATCATACATCTGTAAAGTGTTTCATCAACCACTTTACCTTTCTGATCTGAGTCCAGTTGTGTGGTGCTGCTCATGGGAGTAGAACAGGGCTTACAGTTTTGTAAATCAAACTTTTGCAAAAGATCTTTTGTATATTTGGATTGATGAATAAAAATTCCATCAGCCTTTTGTTTGATTTGCAACCCCAGAAAGAACTGTAATTCTCCCATGGCACTCATTTCAAACTTCTGTTGCATCAACTTGTAAAGGCATCACACAACTTTGGATCAGAGGATGCAAAAATGATATCATCTACATAAATTTGAACAAGTAGATTATGCTGCCCAGCTTTCTTAATAAATAAAGTCTTGTCTATGGAGCCTCTAGTGAAATTGTTTTCCAGAAGAAAGTTTGATAATGTCTCATACCAGGCTCTGGAGCTTGTTTTAACCCATAAAGAGCTTTATCAAGCTTATACACCCAATTAGGATGTTTATTGTCCTCAAAGCCTGGAGGTTGACATACATAAACCTCTTCTTTAACTTTTCCATACAAAAATGCACTTTTGACATCCATTTGAAAGACTTTAAGTTTTTGATAAGCAGCATAAGCTAAAAACAATCGAATTGCTTCCAGTCTGGCTACAGGGGCAAAGGTTTCATCATAATCAATACCTTCTTCTTGTGCAAACCCCTGAACAACCAGTCTGGCCTTGTTCTTAACAATAAGCCCATTTTCATCAGTTTTTTCCTAAACACCCATTTAGTGCCTATTGCACACTTACCTGGAGGTAGAGGAACCAGTTCACACTTGCTGTTTCTTGAACTGAAGAAGCTCAAGCTGCATGGCATCAACCCATCCATTGTCCTTTAAAGCAATGTGATAATTCTTTGGCTCTTGCTGACTGATGAAGAGAGCATAGAAGCAGAAATTTGACAATTGACTTCTTGTTGATACACCAGCAGTGATATCACCAATGATTTGAGACATGGGGTGATTCTTCAGATCTTGATACACAATGAGATCTGTGCAAGTGTTTGTAGCCGGTTCAGCAGCAACAGATGGTGATGGTGAATCATTTCCTTGAAACCAATCAGTGGATGGTAATTCAAAGGAAGTTGAATTCGAAGAAATCTCATCAGCATTTGTTGTGGATGGTGCTACTGGCGCTACAGGAACATCAGGTCTAGTTGAATCAGGCAGCTGATCACTAAACCTGAAGAGGTGAGTACTGCAATCATCATCATCATCAGCAGTACCACCAGGTGGTGAACTGTTGACAGGAGCAACAGCAGGAGTTTGATAAGGAACATATTGCAGTATGTCCAAATCAAAAACTCCACAGGACTTTGTGGAATCTTGTCCTTTGGAGATTCATTAAACTTAACATGTAGAGTTTCTTCAACCATCTTTGTTCTGCAGTTGAAGACTCTGTATGCCTTGCAAGTAGATGAATAACCAACAAAGTATCCTGCATCCACCTTAGGATCAAATTTGTGGAGTTGATCCTTTGTGTTGAGAATAAAACAGGGACACCCAAATGCTTTGAAAAATGAAATCAGTGGAGCCAAATGATGGAGAACTTCATATGGAGTCTTCATCAACCTCTGATTTACTAAAACTCTATTTTGCACATAACAAGCTGTGTTGACAGCTTCGGCCCAAAAGGTCAATGGCAAACCTGAGTCAGCCAGCATGGACCTTGCAGCTTCAATGAGGGTCCTGTTCTTTCTCTCCACTACTCCATTTTGTTCCGGAGTCCTTGGAATGCTGAACTGCCTTTTGATTCCCTTTGAGAGATAGAAGTCATCAAGTGTATGATTTCTGAACTCAGTTCCATTATCACTCCTAATACACTTGACTGGAAGGGAATACTGCTTCTCAATGTACAGCACAAAGTGGATAATCTTCTGAGCAGCCTCATCCTTTGAGTGTAGAAAGAAAGTCCATACAAATCTGGAGTAATCATCCACAATTACCAGACAGTATTTCTTCTTTGCCATGCTCATTACTCTCACAGGACCAAATAGATCCATATGCAGTAATTGCAAGCAGGCAGTGGACTTGGACACTTCAATAGGAGGAAATGAGACCTTGTGCTGTTTTCCTTTTAAACAAGCAGTGCAAGTTTCATCACAGTGGAACTCCTTTTGGTAAGCCTCTGACTAAACTATTGTGGCTAAGCTGATTCATGTTTTTGAGATTAACATGACCAAGCCTCCTGTGCCATAGTTTAGATTCTTGAAAAGAGGCTTTGGAAAATAGGCAAGGATTGCCTTTGAGATCTATCTTCTTAGAGAGATCTAAGGCATACACTCTTCCTGTCCTGTTGGCTTTCAGGAGAGTGTGATCATCCAACACCTTGTCAATCAAGGGCAAAACTTTGGATGACAGAATCCTACAGTTTTGACTTGTGAAAAGGGCAACATGGCCTTTATCACACATTTGACTGACACTCAAGAGGTTGTACTTGAGATTTTCCACATGATTAACATCATCAAATTTGATTTCTCCATTGGAGACAAAGCCCTTACCGATGATGTAACCCCTAGCATCATTGCCAAAAGAAACAAATCCCTTCTTTCCTTGAGAGTAGTCATGAAGAAGAGAGATGTTCCCAGTCATGTGCATGGATCCCCCACTGTCTACATACCAGATGCTATTTTGGCATGTTGAAGAAACCTGCAATAATAAACAATCAGTTAGTTTTAGAGACCCAAACCTTTTTGGTTTTGGGCCTGGTCTCATCAATAGATGGTAAACTAGCATGTTTATTTGTAACAACAGCCTGAGAGGAAGAAGATGGTGCAGAAGAGGAGTCCTTTGGCTTAGACCTCCTTTTCTGTGGTTTCAACATAGGAGAATCTAGTTGGTTAACTCTACCCAACAGATGTTGTACCATCATCACCAGCTGTGTCTGATTTTGTGATAAAGCTTTCAGCTCATCAGACACATTGCTAGTGGAGTTAGATAAGGTCCTATGTTGCACCTTCTTCTTTTGAGCACCCTCAGCTGTCACCTGTTTAACTCCTTCCTTTTTGGATTGCTTTAAGGACTTAAGGGTTACAGGATTTGATGTTGCTGATACAAATGTGGTCTCAAACTCAGTTTTCATTTTTACCATTTTCTCATTAATTTCTTCTTTTGTTTGAGTTTGGAACCTCTTTTGTACCAACAATCATCTGTAAGATGATTGAACAAACCACATACTTCACATGGTTTCTTCTTCATCTTAGGTTGATCATCAACTAAAGATGGTGAAGCAACAGAAGACTTGTTCTTCAATGCTTTGGAAGCATTGGTTGCTTTCTTGACAGCATCTTTAGTAGTCTTCAAACTCTTTCTACTGCCAGTTTTCTTCTCTTCAGTACTGACAGCAGTTGAAGTTTGAACTTCAGGAGTTGAATCCTGCTCTCCAGTCCTTTCAGGACCTTCAGGATTGACTCCTGAGTTGATCAACTTATTGATCATGTGAATGTCAGCATTTGGACCATCAACATCAGCTGATAGGTTCAAAGAGGACTTGATACTGACTGCTACTTCTGATTGTGCTGTATCAGAAGGTAGATCACATGACTTGATGGATTGGTTATCACTCTCACCATCAGATTCTACCTCTGCTCTTGGGGTAAAATCTGTAGGTGGAGCAGTGTGATTGTAACCAATTCCAAACTTCACATTTGAAGCAGATTGCTTACTAAGAAGCATTTCAAAACCTTTGCATGATTGTACCCATCTATCACACTCGACCTGGGTAACTGCAAGGGTTTCTTTGAGATCTTTGTACTTCTCTAAAAGTACATCTTCTCTAGCCTATCATCAATTATTTTGCAATTCAGTTTATAAACCTCATCATTTTTATCTTTGAGCACAAACTCAAACTCAGCTTTGTTTTTGGAAATTACTTGTTCTAGCTCAATGTTCTTATTAATTAAAGCTACATTTGCTTCTCTAATGGAAGCAAATGCTGCTATGCATTGTTCAGAACATAATTTGCTTTTGCCTCAGAGGATACCTGTGATACCTGTGGTGTAGAGGCATTGGAGGATGAAGTATCAGCAGACTCCAAAGCCATAAGAGCTAGATTCCCAAAGGGACTGTCACCACCATGTTGACCAGCACCTGAGAACAGTTGATCATGACCAGACAAGTCATCTGGTAAACTGCTCCAGTCAACAACTCCTGGGGTGAAGAAGCTGTGTTGTTGAGATGAAGGTTGTTGATGAGATAGGGAAGGCTGAGGTTCTGGTAATGCATGAGGTTGTGGTGTCATAGGAACTTGAACTTGACTTGACTGTGGCATGTAATAACAAGGGTACTGATAAGGCATTTGACCCTGAGGAACAAAATATGCCGGAGATTGTTGTTGAGGATGATGACTAGATGTGACAGGATGTTGCCCTCTGTTTTGTTGACTGTTGCCAGGAAAAGTCACAAAGGGTGCAGTAGAGTTTGATCCAGTTGATCTACACTCTCTTGCAAAGTGTCCAAGCCGTTGGCATTTGTGACACCTCAACTTGCTCTTGTCAAAACCAACTTTGGTTTTGCCAGAGAGTCCTGGGAATTTTCTTCCAGTTCTTTTGTAGAACTTCTGAGATCTGATATTTATCAAGGCCATTTGGCTCAAAATATCCATCTCTTCTAAGTCATCATCAGCAATCCCCTTGAGATCATCCATAATGAAACATAATTGTCATTATTACCTCCAGTAAACTGACCATCAACACTTACAAATGCAGAATTAGAAGTGCTCGAAGAGAAATTAATATGCTCATCATACTGGCATTCAGATGCAGCATATTCTGACTCATGACCCACCAAGGCAGTGTGCCTTGTATAAAGTCTTCAGTGAGCTTTCCAGATGAAGACAGCTTTCTCTTCTGTTCTATCTCTCTCTCAAAAGTGAGCAATTTCCCATGGAGTTGGGTGAGAGATAGTTTGTCCAAACTTGCACTGGAGCGTAGGACAATAGTATATGTGTCCCATCTCTCAGGCAGTGATCTGAGAAATCTGTTATTCATCTGAATATTGGTGTATTCAAGTTTGACCATTTTTAGTTCAGAGATCAAACAAGAAAACCGCTCATATTGTTGAGTCAGTGTCTCACCTTTCTATGAGAGAATGTCTCATATTGTTGGGCAAGAATTTCTCTATTATTTGCCAAGACCTCATCTGTTCCTCCAAATTGTTCTTTCAAAGCAATCCAGAGGTCATGGGCAGTTTCATGATGCATTAGCCCAGAATAGATTTCATTGGGCAAAGCCATGGCCAGAATTCCATGGGCTTTTGCATCAATCTCAAGCAACTTTTATCCTCATCTGAGTATTGCTCCCTCCTCTTCGGAACCATTTGATTGGTTTCGGGTTATTCACCATAGGCTTGTGTGGACCATGTACCACAGATGTCCACACCCTGCGCTGTTAACAGACAGGTGATGGAGCATACGTCTTTGCCATATGTTATACTCATTCCTAACCAGCATAGGAGGCTTGGTTGAGGAACCAGTATTGTGAGGATCATTGGAGGGAGTGGTCATTTTCAGTTCAAAAATAGTTAGTTCAAGTTTAAAAAGAAGTTTTAGACAAACCACAACAACTCAATGAGAACCAAGAAAAGATCTCAGGATGAATGAGCAGAAATACAGAAAAATTCAATCTCTATAACCGTTTCTTGCAAAAACAAAAGCTAATTCAATCAAACTTGGATCTTGAATAGCAGTTTCAATGATCAATTATTAGATCGATCAATGATTAACCGGCTCTGATACCATTTGACAGGATCAGTGATCACAAGTTTGATGTATCAGAATATAAAGCAGCGGAATACAAACACGAATTAGACAAATTGTAGCAAGCAATCGATACTTGTAAGCGTTAAGATCGCATACGGTTATAGGGAGAGAATATGATTTCTGATTTCTAGGAATGTTTATAGATGTAGAATATTCTAATCGAATCAATCAATCATTCCATTCAATTGCTCATATCACTGTCGATTACAATAGGTTGTCACTCCTTATATAGAGTGCAACAGTCACTGCTGTTATCACGGAAAGTGACAACTGGCAGATCCAATACAGAAATAACTAATTCTTAACAAACTACTGAAATGTTCACAACTACTGAGAACATATCAGCAAGTTAAGTACAAAATATAAAACTACTGAAACTACAACGACTGAAGAACAAGCTCTTCAGTCGTTTTACAAAACTACTGAAACAAAGAAAATAACTACTGATATCACAACTACTGAAGAAGTACTCTTCAGCAGTTGTGACAAACTACTGAGGCTTCAGTACTTGATCTTCAGACTTTGACCTTCAGGCGTTTCATCAGCTGATGACTTCAGTAGATATCATCAGCTGATGTCTTCAGTCTTTGTCTTCAGACTTTGTACATCAGTTGTTGATCTTCAGCACTTGTGAACTCTTCAGCTGTTGTACTTCAGTACTTTGGTCTTTCAGCTTCAGCACTTGTGTTCTTCAGCTGTTGTACTTCAGCACTTTGGTTCTTCAGCTGTTAAGGTCTTCAGCACTTGATCTTCAGCTGTTGAAGTCTTCAGCACTTGTCAAACTACTGATGAGGCTTTCAGCAGTTGTTGTGATACCGTGTGGACTTAGAGGTTTTCTGATCTTGGCTCATTGGTTCTTTTGGTCCAACATCCTTACCCGTGACGAGAAGTTTTGATTCCTTCTTCAATGCTTTAGCCTTAGAGCTTAGTGAGGCAATTCTGTCATACCATTTTTCCGATGCATCCCATAGCTTCTTGCTACTTTTTCTCAGAGAATTGATAGAAGATGTCTTAGGAATGACTGAGTTAGCAATGCATAACTTTCTTCTCAACATTGTACTTACCTTGGCCATCAGTCATGCCACCTAACGTAAGCTGACTCCATCTGCACCTCAAGCATGTTGTATCCTGTTCTATAAACTCCCACAGATTTGGATCTACTCCATTAAGTAGATCTGAAATCTTTGCTTCATTGTGGATAAACATCTAAAATATTAGCTTAGGGGGCTTATTATGATTCCCACTTCATTTTCAAGAGTAATAGATTTTGGATCCTTGATCCCTCCCAGCGATGAACCTGAATATTGATCCTCCATTATATCAACTATAAAGTTTAGAACAACTTTTTACTTGTGCGAATGAAGGAGTGCGATTGGACAATTCATGTGATTGAACAACCGGATGGCTCAAACGTGCGAATGAACCAATGCGGATGGCTCACTCGTGCGAATGGACAGGTGCGGATGAACGATGCGAATAGGCAGTTCAGTCGTACGAATGGAGGAACGACTGAGATACAAGCGCGTATGAAGGATGTGGATGGATTCAATCATGCGATTGAGTCAATCGTGCGACTGAAGCTGTGAATTTTGAGAATTCGAAGGTTTAAGGTATTTTGACGCAAAAACACAAATTTCTCAAGAACCCTAATTGCCGTATGCTGGAAAACGTTAACTTTTTACCTGGAGACGTCTAAAACACTGTTGACACAAAAGATTGCGTTTTTTAGTGAAAACACAATTTTTATATCAACATGATTGAATCACACATAAATCAAGAGCCAAGGCTCTGATTCCACTTGTTAGGGACCGTGTACTGGACGGAGTACTAACTGATTTACTGTATACCAACTCAATAATGTGGAATCCTATTTTATTGGTGATCCAATCAATGAGAACACATGCGGAATCGATCTTGGGTTAAATATAAACGTTAGAACGATTACAAATCGATTTGGTGCGATCTATGAACTTGGAACATGTTCTATGAAGTCTCTGGACGGCTAGGGCATGAGTAGGAGTCTAATTGTTCAAAGTGCTTCGTTTTTCCACAAATAAGTGGTATTTATAGGTTAGGGTTAGTCAATCGTACGACTGGACCATTAGCATGGTTCAATGGTGTGACTAAAGCATGCGACTGAGTCAATCACGCGACTAAAGGTTCAGTCATGCGACTGAGTCATTCGTATATCTCCTTCATGCGGTTGATCCAGTCTCCTGGTTCAGTCGTGCGAGGTCCATTATCATGAAGTATTCATGTGTATGGTTCATTAGCATGGCCCATTCACATGAAAACTTCATACGACTAAGTTTGAATATGATTCTCAATCATTACTTGACTAAGATCTATTAAAACCACCTCAAACATATATTGTTGGTTCAATATGTGTTAATAAATGATAAACATTGAAAGATACACTCAAACATTAAACATTAAGATCACAACCACATATATGTTTCATTCAACTCATTCGTTCATTACATTTAGGACATGACAGACATATACATTAAGATCGTAGACCGGTACATATGGATCAACAATGTACAAGTTAGAGAAAGCACTTTATGTCTTACATCAAGCACCTCGTGCTTGGTATGCTACTATGACTGCATATTGTAGAGATTAATGAAGAGGCTGATGCAACCTAAACATCTTTAGTCTTTCCTGCATGCTGCACAAGTGCATTGAAGTGGAATGCTTCGGAAGTTTCACATGCGCAACAGAAATACTCTATGTGTGAAATCTTCCAAAGCCAAAGATGAGGTCTTCCGAAGCCTCAGAGACAAAGTCTTCTGAAGCTTCAAGTTCATGAAGACAGATTTCTTCCGAAGACATTTAGTAACATGCTTTATCTGATGTACTGTTCCATAAAGCTGGACACCTTTCCGCTGTAACTCTGCAAGTCACTAACTTACATGGTTCGGTGAAAAGGTCCATGCTTCTGGTAACTATACATTGAGGTCTTGAGTCTGTAACTTTCTACTTTATGTACTTTATCCTTTTTGTAATAGATAAGGATATGAGCTATGGCATATCATAGTCACTAGTCAAAAGGCAATCTGCCTTTTGACTCTATAATTGATTTTGTGTGTGTCTAGTCAATTGTATCCAGTGGCTTTAAAAGTATAGCCCGCTGTAGGATGTTGTATAAGTATCTCATGTTCTTGTATCTTTCGAATATGCTTTGTAACACTTGTAATAGAACATAGAGAAGGCAATATACTGCATTCTTGAAAACCAAACACTTGTGTTCTTTGTGTTTTGTCTCATATATTACTTGTGTTCTTAGTGTCACCACTAGGTTAATCCATTTTAACTGTTTGATCTAAGTTTAGTTTATCTCCTCTTTGTGTTGTTATGTTGTAACTCTTCACCCTTCAACGATCCTGCATTGGTATGAGAGCATTCCAGGCTCTTGATATAAGATCTCACCATCTTTAGATCCCTCACACACACAAATACTAAGCTTTTCAAATGGCAACCATTTCCAAAACTGATATGGAAACTGGAACCATAATCAAGTCCCCAGTGATCACTCTTGATCAGTTTGACACCTGGTCTTTAAGAATGGAAGGTTTCATCAGGTCTCTTGATTCAAGAATATGGGAGTCTATTAAGAATAGACCTTTCATACCCAGCATACCTTCTCCTACTGGTGCTGGTATGATCCCCAAAGATATGGCTAACTATTCTCATGAAGATAGGAAGAGAGTAGAGATAGACAGAAAAGCCACGACAACTCTTCAAACTGCCCTTCCAAACTTTGGGTACAGAGGTTTCAAGAAGTGCAAAATAGCCAAGCAGCTGTGGGATGCACAGAAACTGATGTATGAGGGTTCTTCTAAAGCCAAGGAGAACAAGAAGGATCTCCTGAAGCAGCAGTTTGAAAACTTCACCTTCAAAACAGGTGAAACCATGACTCAGCAGTACTTCAGGTATGTTAAGATTGTGGATACCCTAGTGGATGGAGGAGTTTCTCTTGAAAACAAAGACATTGTAAGGAAGTTCATGTCCTCACTTCCTAGGCAGTGGACACACTACTGTGTGGTGATCAAGAGAACTGAAATCTCAAAACTCTTACTCCGATAGAGTTATATGGGATTCTCGGTGGATACCAGATGGAGATGAACATGGAAGGTTCATCTGGAAACTCCAACAATCAATGGGTTCAGCCCAACATGTGGTTGAAAGGGATAGCATAGAACCCAAACATCATCTCTTATGCTACCCTGACAACTCACCCAAGAGTCCTTTCATCACCTTCCTAGAGACACCAAGGAGAACTACACTCGAGGAAGCCCATTCCAAGAGACAAGCTCTTCTCAAGTTTTTTTTCTTCTGATGAAAGCTGTGGCAACTCTTTTTTCACTCTTGAAGACCTGGACTGTATCCATCCAGATGATCTGGAATACATGGAAATAGTCCAGCAGATGGCTCTTCTCACTCACAGAGCCAAGAAGTTCTACAAGAGAACTGGAAGGAAGTTTCCAAGCAATGCAACCAGTGCAAAGTTTGGACTGGACAAAGGCAAAGTCAAGTGTTACAACTATAACCTCATGGGCCACTTTGCCAGAGAGTGTAAGGCACCTAGAACAAATGGTGGCCGAACACAATCCAGACCAAACTACATTGACAAAGCTCTTCATAATGGGAAGTCAAAGCAGCAAGCTGTTGTTGTTGTTAAAGAAGGAGGCATTGACTGGAGCTTTCAGGTTGAAGATGCCTCTCCAAACCAAGCACTCATGGCAGATCATGATGAAGCCAAGGTATTGGAACATCTCTATACTCCTGAATGCATTGCTAAAGTTAACAGGTACAGGTCATATAACTTGGAACTGAGATCTGATATTGAGTCCTTAAACATTTTAAAATCTTATTTTAGAAAGTCTGTATGATTTTAGAGAAAACCATTTCAGTTCTAAAACATGAACACAATGATTTTAGGACTCAAATTAAAGATCTTATAACCAAGTTAACTGAGTGCCAGGCTGAGCTTATGATCAGCAAAGCCAGGGCAGAAAAGAGTGTTCTTGAAGAAGAGACCTTCAAGAACATGATATCCTCATCCCTGCACAACAAAGTGTGCTATCATAACAGACAAGGACCATGATCCAATGAGATAGCTCCTCCACACACAATCTTGTCTGTAAGATCTCCTACGTGTGGAACTTGTGAAGATGAGCTTCCTCTCATAGATCCTATGAGTGAGGAGGATGAAGAAGAGATAGTGAAGAATCCCTCTACAAAGAGTGAAGAGGTGGATTCCAAGAAGGGCCACTATCCTTCTGAGGAGAAAGTGAAGACTCTGATGACCAAGTCCATGAGAAAGAACATGATCAGAAAGAGCAAAAGAAAGGAAAGGAAGGCTCAAGAGATCAAGGCTACTTTTGACTCTAAGCAGAAACAAGTTTTTATTTCTGCAGGGTTCAAAGTGGTAGGGACTGAAGACATCAACCAAAACTCTACTAAGAGTTCTGGTTCTTGCTCAACTCATCTCAGCCGCAAGATGAAGACTGATCTGCTGTGTACCACTGCTGCATAGCCTGGTCCATCAAACTCCAAGCATAGTTCTCAGCCCAAGAGGACTGTCTCAGCATCTGCAAAGATGAAGGTGGAAAAGGGAAGTGACCAAAGACAGTCTTACTCTCAAGACAAGGCTTTTGTGAAGAAGAAGATGACTTGTGTTATGTGTGACATCACCACTCACATTGTAAAGGATTGTCCCTTCAATCAAAAGGTACTGTCCATACGGCCAAAAGAAAGGCTTCAAAGAGTTCTAAGAAAATTCAGGCTTCGGAAGGAAAACAAGTTTCCTTCAGAAGTTCCAAATCTAACAAGAAGGGAAGTGGAAAATTCTCTTCGGAAGAATATTTGGTCTCGGAAGAAAGGACTTCTTCCGAAGCACTAATGTCTGCTGCAGTGTTTGCAGAATCTTCCGAAGGTTTAGACATCAAAACATCTCAAGCTTCAAAAGCTTCTAAAGTTTTGAAGGTCAAGTCCAAAACTCCAAAGGTGGTGTGGACGTCTAAGAAAGACCAAGTGACTGAAATTTCCCTTAGTATCAAAAACAGCTCAAGATCCTCTTAGTACAACCATAGGATCTATTACTGTTAAATTACCTTCTGCAAGTGAGCCCAAGACAAGCAAGGCTAGGGTTTTCAGATGTAACTAATCATCCTCTTTTGTGCAGGGACAGCTAAAGACAGACGGAAATGTCTAGATCATAGACAGTGGCTGCTCCAGGCACATGACTGGTAATAGGTCACTACTCTAGAACTTTGAAAGGATTGATGGAGGACCGGTTGCTTTTGGAGGAGATGAAGGTGGTTACATTTCTGGTAGGGGCAAGGTAACAAATGGTAAGCTCAGCATAGAAAAGGTAAACTTTGTAAATGAGCTTGGATACAATCTTCTGAGCGTATCTCAATTTTGTGATCAGAGTCGTGACATGCTCTTTACTGAGCATGGGTGCATTGTTCTTAAGCATGGTGTGGTCATTCCTCATGAGCATATCCTGCTTAGAGCCCCCAGGAAATGAAACATGTACAACATGGATTTGCAAGAAACATCTCCCTCTGGAGAAGTTTCATGCTTGATGTCTAAAGCCAATAGTGATGAGTCTTTCCTATGGCATAAAAGAATGTGCCATGTAAACTTTAAGAACATGAATAAGGTAGTTAAGCATGACCTGGTAACTGGAATACCAAAGAATGAGTTTACAAATGATGACCACTGTGTTGCATGCCTGAAAGGGAAGCAACATAAGGTATCTCACAAGCCTAAGGAAAAGAACTCAATCACTACTCCCTTACACTTGTTACATATGGATCTCTTTGGCCCCACTATTGTAATGAGTTTAGGAAGGACCTTATACTGTCTAGTGATCACAGATGACTTTACAAGATTCACTTGGGTTTTCTTCCTTAGAACTAAGGATGAGACTCCTAAGATTCTAAAGAATTTCATCTTAAAGATTGAGAATCAATCTGATCACAAGGTCAAGATCATAAGATGTGATCAAGGAACCGAATTTAAGAACTATATCCTTGACGTATTCTATGATGAAAAGGGTATTACAAGACAATTTAGTGCTCCCATGACTCCTCAGCAAAATGGTGTTGCTGAGAGGAGAAACAGAACACTGATTGAAGCTGCAAGAACCATGTTGTCTGACTCTAAACTGCCCATCACCTTCTGGGCAGAGGCAGTCAACACTGCCTGCTATGTACAGAACAGAGTTTTAGTAGTTAAGACTCATGGCAAGACTCCTTATGAACTTTGGCACAAGAGGAGACCTTTCATTGGTTTTCTCAGGTCATTTGGATGTCCTTGCATCATCTTGAATAACAAAGATCAAATTGCCAAGTTTGCTAAGAAAATAGATGATGGACGCTTTATTGGATACTCTTCCCAAGCTAAGGCTTATAGAGTATACAATCTCAAAACTAAAATTGTTGAGGAGTCAGCCAATGTGACTTTCAATGCACACACACCTTGTGTTACTGGTCTGGATTGGCTGTTTGATCTTGATTTGGTTACCAACTGTTTTAACAAATCTTGTGAGAATGTTTTAGGATCTGCAGAAAATTTGAATACAGATGATCCTCATCCAAGATTTGAGCTAGGAAGATCTTCAAGACACATATCTTCAGCTCCAGTTGGAATCACTTCTGCAAGTGAGGTTTCTATCAGCCCTACAATGACAAATTCAGCTGATACATCTGGTATGCCTTCAAATTCTAGCTCAAAGGCTCTACAACCAGATAAGAACACCTCAACTATGGAAGACAACAATGGTGATGCTGACAGTGGTCAAGAATTCCTTGACGTCACTAACCACACTATGGATGAGAACTTCAATGATGTCACACACTACTTGGATCAAGTTTCACTTGAAAAGTGTGCTGATGTGGTGGGAGAAACATCTATGCCAGATCTAAATTTCTCAAATTTAGATCTTTCTCAACAACTTGTTGTGATCCCTCAACTTAGGATCCAGAAGTCTCACCCTACCACAAACATCATTGGAGATGTTATCTCAGGGGTAAAGACAAGAAGACAAACCCATGAAGCAAATGTTTGTCTTCACTCTTTTTCTATTCCAGATAGAGCCAAAGAATGTTGATGAGCTCTAAAGGATGGAAGTTGGGTGGAAGCTATGCAACAAGAGCTGCATCAATTCAAAAGGCAAAAAGTTTGGAACCTTTGTCCTCTTCCTTCTTGGAAGACTACCATTGGAACCAAATGGGTGTTAGAAACAAGAAAGATGATAGAGGCATCATCATCAAGAACAAAGCTTGGCTGGTTGTTCAAGGATACACACAAGAAGAAGGGATTGACTACACTGATGTCTTTGTTCCAGTGGCAAGATTAGAAGCTGTTAGGATATTCCTGGCATTTGCTGCATCCAAGAACTTCAAGGTTTTTCAACTTGATGTGAAGTGTGCCTTTTTGTATGGAGTGATAGATGAAGAGGTTTAGGTCAAATAGCCACCTGGTTTGGTTGATCCTGATCATACTGATCATGTCTGCAAGCTTGACAAAGCTCTTTATGGGCTGCATCAGGCACCCAGGAAGTGGTATGAGACACTGTCTGAGTATCTCTATAAACATGGATACAGGAGGGGTACTATAGATGGAACTCTCTTCATCAAAGGACAAGGAAAAGACATATTGCTAGTTCAGGTATATGTGGATGACATCATCTTTGGTTCAACTAATCCAAAGCTCTACAAAGACTTTGAGAAGCTGATGAAAGACAGATTTGAAATGAGTGCCAGAGGGGAACTCAATTTCTTTCTGGGAATTCAAGTGAAGCAAGTTGAAGATGGCATCTTCATAAGTCAGTCAAAGTATGTTCAGGACATACTCAAGAGGTTTAATATGACTGACTGTAAGATTGTTAAGACACCCATAGCCAGAAACCACTCTCTTGGTCCTGATCTTGAGGGGGAGTGTGTAGATGAGCATATATATACAGGGCTATGATTAGGTCTCTTATGTATCATACTGCTAGCAGGCCTGATATCATGTTTGCTACATGTATTTGTGAAAGATATCAAGCCAACCCTAAGATGTCTCACCTTATCAATGTCAAGAGGATTCTAAGATACCTCAAGGGTGCATCAACACTTGGCCTATGGTATCCCAAGAATTCTGACTTTAATCTTTATGTCTATACAGATAGTGATTATGGTGGTTGCAACATGACTACAAAGTCTACATCTGGGGGATGTCAATTCTTGGTGGAAGGGTTGTCTCATGGCAATGCATGAAACAATCCTGTGTCTCCGCATCACCTGCTGAAGCTGAATACATTGCTGCTGCAAGCTGTTGTGCTCAAGTACTTTGGATTCAAAATCAGATGCTGGACTATGGGTTAGATTTCAAAGAGACTCCCATTCACATAGACAACAGTGCTATCTCAATCACAGAAAACTTTGTGCAGCACTCAAGGACAAACCACATCTATATGAGGTATCATTTAATAAGAGATAACTATGGAAAGGGATTAATTAAACTAGTCAAGGTTCACACTGATGAACAATATGTTGATCTGTTTACAAAGACTTTTGATGAACAGAGATTTAAATATCTTATATCAGCTATTGGGATGATAAACCTTGAGTAAGCTTTTCTTAAAACTAATTCTTATTATTTCTTAAAATATGTGTGTCCTATGTTGTCTAGTTCATCACTTTCATAAGCTCATGTTTTCTTTGGATAAAAATTTCCTTTTGAAGACTTTTGTTAGATTTTTAAAAAATTTATGATACTTCAGAAGTTTTGTTTTTAACTTCGGAAGTAAATCATGCCTTCAAATTAAATAACTGTCTAAGAAGTTTACCTTCGGAAGAGTTTTCAAAATTTATCTTTTGAAGCCTAAATATTGTCTCAGACACTTACTAAATTTTAAGGACAATTTACTTCCGAAGCAAAATTAACTCTCGGAAGCTTTGTCTGTTTACACACAAAGCACACAAGCTTTAATTTTTTTCGAAGCAAAATTTTCAAATCTCTCAGGAAATTCTTCCGAAGTCATTTTAGCTTTGGAAGATTTTTAATTAAAACTTCTGAAGATAATTAACCATCGGAAGCTTTTTTGACTTCGAAGAAAACTACTTTTTGAGCAAAAAGTAAACTACTTTTTCAAAGGTGGGACCGACATCTGGATTTCAAAGTTTATCCTCTTTCATTAAACTTTATTTGAAATCCCTCTCACATATAAACCTAACGGTTTCCCCTCTTTCTATCATCTGTTCTTCCTCCAAACCTAAAACCCAAATTTCTCTCTGAAATTTCTTTCTTTCTTCTTCCTTCGTTCTTAAGCTACTTCAAAATGGCCAACCTTGCTCACATAAATGATCCCAACTTTACCATGCAGCTACACAGACAACACAATCAAATTGCTCTGTTACGCTCTAAGAAAGATCCTCATTTCTCAGAGGTTTGCCGTTTCTTGTCTCTGTCGAACTACTTCACCTCCCTCACCATTGATCCTCCACTCTATGAGGATCAGTTGCTTGAATTCTGGAAGACCTGCCAAGAGGTCATTATGGATGGGGAGAAGGCACTGTCTGCCACAGTGTAGGGGAGAACAATCTTCATCACTCCGGCCATCATCAACAGACATCTTCAGCTGCATGATGAAGTAGGTGACGTGTTCATTCCAAAGGAAGCTGTTAATCATTCCTTGAGTAGATGGGGTATGAGGGAGATGTCTCTGTAAAGACCTTCAGGAAAGGGAAGGTCTCATCCCAATGGAGATTCCTGCTCCATGTGGTCATCCACAGCTTATCAAACAAGCATGGTGGATGGGACTAGATTCCTGAAGATCTCTCCTTCATGGTCCATGGAATGGTTCAAGGGATCAAATTCAGGTACTCTCAGTTTGTTTATACAAATTTGCTTGCTAATTTAGACTCCCTAGAATATTACATGTTTCCTAGATATGTCCAGTACATTCTTAACTGTGAACTGGGCTCATAGTTAAGGGAAAGAGGTAACATTCTTAAATTAGGACAGATGAAGCCCGGCATCTTTAACATATTGAGAAGGTCTACTGTTGGATTCTCTGGGGTAGAAACAGCCTAGTCCGAAAAATGTTAGAGCTCATTGCTCAAGGTGACAACCTAGCAAACAAGCTAGTGTTGAACCCACACCTGCTACTTCCCAACCACCCACACAGCCTCAAATATCCATCACCTACCAAAGAAAATACAAACAAACCCCTGCTCAGACTATTCAGTCTGTGGAGGTCCCCATATACTCACCCATACAGGAAGAAATGGACACTGGAGCTCCCATTTCTCCTGAGGAGCAGACCACTCCCATCTCTTCAAGAATCAGTGCTGAGGTTCCTCATGCTCAGCCGGATGAGCTCATTATCCCTACTGCCTTAACCCATCACTTTGAGTCTCAACACTCAAGTGATCAACCTTCAAGGGACAGTTACCATCCCCATCCTATAGATCTTACGCTACCCATTCCTAACCTTGACTTCTATACTGATGAAGATATAGGTTTCAATGAGTATAATGAATCTCTCTTCTTTCCCTCTACTCAAAGACAGATGAGTACTACTAAGTCTCCTACATCTACCCCACATCAGTCACCTACAACTGAGGTGGACACTACTGAACTTGTTCAGGATGTCCATATGGAAGAGGCTCTTACTTCTGAAAGTGATTACATCATTAATACCTCAACCATGGCAACTCAGCCCACTGACATCTCAACTGAGACTGCCAGTGAGCAGAGATGAGGGCGATCTGAGACTAAAAGTGCAAAAACTTAGAACTGGTCATCAGATAAAGGACTCTGGTCCAATCCTCTCCACCCCCAGTGATTTTTCTAATGAAGATGAGGGGGATCTGAGACTAAAAGTGCAAAAACTATCGAAAACATGCACTTACCTAGTCTCAAAGGTCAGTCACCTTGAATCTTATGTGACTACCTTACAAAACAGGATCAATAATCAACAACTTGAGATTTCATATCTTAAGGAAAAACTAGCTGGGAGACCCTTAAAGAGAACTCACCCACGAACACAAGAACCGTGGATGTGATTGACCTATCCTCCAGCTCACCTATGCAAGTGGGTGATGCTACCAAAATGGGGGAGAAAGTCATTCCAGCCATAGAACCTAGGAGTTCCTCCAAGAGAATGGACATTCAGGACTCACCATCCTCACTTGTAACTATGCATTCTCAGGAACCTCCTCTAGTTCACATTGATGTGGACTACACAGACTCCTTCATACAGAGTCTGTTTGAGGATGGGATACCAAGGGCTATGTCACTTTCATCATCCTTCAATCACATTATTAGGTGGAGGTATGACAACAACAGGAAAGCCCTCATTATCATAAGAGTTCAAGGACAGCAAGAAGTCTTTAATTTTCAGAACTTGGACTACTATGAAGGTCTGGATCTAGTCAACATGCCACTTGTCAACCCAAGCCAACCAAGACAAGCTGACAGACTGGCTAAAAGAATCCAAGACAGGATCATTGCAGAGTTCAGTCTACGAAGGAGACTAAGGCAATCAGGCAATGTCATCGGTCAACTGGATGTTGAGGCAGAGACTAAGATTAGCTTCATAGGGGAAACGTTGACTGAAGGCCCAGTGACAGAACCTGAGAGCCCTGTCTTATCATCTCTAACTGCTTCAGGGATCCATATTCCTTCTGAGACACCTGCTCGTGAAGGTGCTTCTCAACCTCTCTCTTTCCTGAGCTCAGATGTTGCAACGAGCAATGAAGGCCAAAGCTCTCTCCACCCTAACTCACAAAGGTCTGAGAGTGACAAAGGGAAAAGAATGATGACATCTGAGGAGATTGAGGAGGAGGAGAGAGAGAGGAAAAGGAGGCTAAGGGGAGAAAGTTCCTCTACTGACTCTCCAAGACTCATCGAGTCTGCATTCAGGGCTGCCCCCAGACCAGATACTCAGAATGATGAGTTAAGGGCAGTGAGGATTAACTATCTGCAGACTAAGAACTATGACATAGCTAGTGTCATCTCTCTCCCTTTGGATGAATTGAATGAGCTGGTTGATCTGGAAAGGTCAAGAGATAAGAAGGATGAAGAAGATGCAGAACTCCTAGTACAAGTTAAAGAAGAGAGAAGAAGAAAAAGACTATACGAAGGTATGCCTACCCTATCACCAGCTCAAGAAAGTCCTGAACAAGAGGATTTGGTTCAACAAGAAACTCAGGTAGATAAGGAAGAAGATAGAATCAAGATGATTAACTACTTGAGTGCCATAGGCCTCTATCAAGCAGATGCACTCCTTCCCTTACCTTATGACTATGTTGAGTTTGAGTACTTAAAACAACTTGAGCTTGAGTTAGTCAAGGAAAGAAAGACAACAGAGAAGAAGCTAAGGAAGAAGCTGCAAAGTCAAGCCCCACCTGAAGTGGAGGTTAAGGTTGAACAAATAGACACAACACAACCTGGACCACCTGCTAATGCTCAGCAAGCTTCATCTTCTTATCCACAGCAAGGTCAACCTCCTTCTCTATCCGAACTTGAGAGAGAGGAAGTCCTAACTGAGAAAGACAGTGAAGATCAATCTGGTGCTGCAGGCCAGTCTTCTTAGTTAAAATTTGGAAAGAGAAGGAAAAGGATGGCTTCTAAACCAAAGTCTAAGAAGAAGAAGTAGAAGCCTGCATCCCCTTCTGAACCTCGAGATAAATCTAAATAGCCTGAGGATGTGCAGCCAGAGGAAGCTTAATCAACTCCAACTTCAGTAGCTCCTCTAGAATCAGGAAGACCCATCTTGTCTTGGACATACACCACAAATCCAAAAAGGTGGCATGTTATTAGAGATCAAGGCATTGAAGAAATCTATACATGGCAACATATGTTTCAGTTGAATCTGCATGATCTCTTTGACATGAGAAGACACTTTGACAACCTGAAGGATCCTAATCATCTTATGAAGAAAGGAATGATGATCATCCTAATGAGGACTATTAATATGTGAAGAGATTAATGAAGAGGCTGATGCAACCTAAACATCTTTTGTCTTTCTTGCATGTTACGCAAGTGCATTGAAGTGGAATGCTTCGGATGTTTCACGTGTGCAACAGAAATACTCTAAGTGTGAAATCTTCTGAAGCCAAGACCAACATCTTCCAAAGCCTAAAATGAAGTATTCCAAAGCCTCATAGACAAAGTCTTCCAAAGCTTCTAGTTCATGAAGACAGATTTCTTCCGAAGACTTTTAGTAACATGCTTTATCTGATGTATTGTTCCATAAAGCTAGACACCTTTCCGCTGCAACTCAGCAAGTCACCAACTTACATGGTTTGGTGAAAAGGTCCATGCTTTTGGTAACTGTTCATTGAGGTCTTGAGTCTGTAACTTTCTACTTTATGTACTTTATCCTTTTTGTAATAGATAAGGATGTGAGCTATGGCATGTCATAGTCACTAGTCAAAAGGCAATTTGCCTTTTGACTCTACAATTGATTTTGTGTGTGTCTAGTCAATTGTATCCAACTGGCTTTCAAAGTATAGCCGACTGTAGGATGTTGTATAAGTATCTCATGTTCTTGTATCTTTCGAATATGCTTTGTAACACTTGTAATAGAACATAGAGAAGGCAATATACTGCATTCTTGAAAACCAAACACTTGTGTTCTTTGTGTTTTGTCTCATATATTACTTGTGTTCTTAGTGTCACCACTTGGTTAATCCAGTTTACTGTTTGATCTAAGTTTAGTTTATCTCCTCTTTGTGTTTTTGTGTTGTAACTCTTCACCTTTCAACGATCTTGCACATATTTTGTTTCAAATGGTTATACAAGAGGTACTATTGATGACACTTTATTCTATGTTAATGATATTATCTTTTGATCTACCAATGAAGATTTGTACAAGGAATTTGAAGCAGTAATGACGAAGAAATTTGAGATGAGTTCTTTTGGAGTAATTTTGTTTGTCTCGGGGATTCAAGTTAAATAGATGATAAAGGTATACTGATACATTAAGAAAAGTGTGATCATAGTATCCAAGAAATGTACAAGTTTCAAGACTCCAAGATTTCTCCAATTCCTATATCTTCTCATACTACTTTGACTCTAGAGAACACAAGAGAAGACGTTGATTAACACATGTATCGATCAATGATTAGATCTCTAATGTATTTTAATGCAAGCATAACTAACATCATGTTTCCTATTTTTTAGTGTGCATATTATCAAAGTAATCAAAAGGAATCTCACATGATAGTTGTCAAATGGATTTTCAATTTTCTCAATGGTTAACCAACACTCAGCCCGTGGTATCCTAGAAATTCCAATTTCAATTTATTTGCTTCACTCATAGTGATTATGTAGGATGTAACTTGGATAGGAAGTCAACCACTCATGGATGTGAATTTTTAGAAATAGGTTGATTTCATGGTATTGCAAGAAGCAGCTAATGGTATCCTTATCAATTGCAGAAGTTGAATATGTGGCTACTTCAAGTTGTTGTTCACAGATTGTTTGGATTCAACAAGAACTTCTCGATTATGGCCTTAATATCAATGACACCAAAATTTTATGTGATAATAATGCATTTTTGAACATGGTGAAGAATCTGATCCAACATTGAAAGACAAAACACATCGACATCCAAATGCATTTTGTTCGTGATTGTTTTAAATGAAATTTTGTTCATTTTGAATTTGTATCCTGAGATGACAGCATTGGTGATTTGTTTACTAAGGCGTTTAATCATTTCAAATTTGGCTTTTCAGTCAAATCTCTACGCATGATTAACATAGTTTAACACATATTCTTACATCCTTTCCAAAATAATTTTATTTCTCTAGTTAAAATTATTTTTTTTGTTTAGATAATCACAATTTTCTGGGAAAAAAATTTGAAAATATTTTGAAAACTATTTTGTTCTTTGGGGGAGTAAGTTGTTTGAAGAAAGTACAAAAGATTTGTTTTTACAAAGATTGAAAAAATATATATTTCAAGATTATGTACGAAATGATAGAACATATCTTGGTTTTGATTTATTACATCAGAATGTATGCAAGAAGCTAACTTGTATTATGTTTGATATGTTGATAGGCTTGATTATCAAAAATGAAAAGCAGCATGTGTTATGATGCAATGAAAGTAATTTACATGACTGATGTGGGTAGTTAATCAAGGTTTTATGAATACACAGATTGTATGGTAAGATAGACTAAGAGTTACAGTCTAGTCATACTCAAGGTAGTTACTTTCTGACTCATCTTATTTTAGGTTATATATATATATATATATGTGTGTGTGTGTGTGTGTGTGTGTGTGTGTGTGCGCGCGTGTGTGTGTGAAAATATAAAAATGCATACAAAAGCAAATCCAAAAGACAAAAGGGAAAAACAAACAAAAGGACCAGAAAAGCCAAAAGGCGATATAGGACTAAAATATGCCAATGAGCACATTAATAAAAGTTATGTCATAGACGTAGATATTATAAGATAATATTTTCTTCATTGAGATTATTTTATGACACATGAGGCAAAATCTAAAGATGGAGCATGTAAGTTCATCTTGGCAATAGTCCGATTGCCGGTTAATAAGTCCTACAACTTGCTAATATTCTATGATTAGAAACATTACTCATTCTAGCTATGCTCCAAATAGATATTATCTAAGACAATAATTAAATATAAGAAAGCTAATCAGGAGTGAAAGGTTTAAGTCAGATTGGAGTGACTTGAAATCTCAAAAGTGTCCTGAAGCTAGATTAAGTTTTATAGGATTTTTGATTGTGGGATTCACTAAATTCATATAAATTAACCAAGTCATGATAAGAATCATAGTTTACGTGTCTATGTAAAACTTGAAGTCTAAGTTTAGAAGGAATATAATATATTGACAATTAACGTAAACAGTCTTATTTATAATAATCCTGGATCATGGTTAATGATTGATTTCTTAGATATATGATGCTATACTTGAAATTTATGAAAAGTATTTCAATTAATGGTATATTTTTTTGTTATAAGTGGTCCTTTGTTATAGTTGTTCTTATTTTTAGTTTTGTTTTTGTTACAAAAAATGTTCAAAAATTAAGGGTGTCAAAATAGTTGTAAACACTTAACTAAATATAATCATTTTCATAACAAATAAAAAGGCGTAATAAGAGGATTAAAATTGAAAAAATGAAAAATTAAAAAGCTACAATGTCAAAAGTATTTAAACTTTTTGTGTGGAAGGTGCACGTCATGCGAAGTTCAATGGTTGAGAACTTTGAATTCTCAAACGAAGAGTCAGAGTGCTATTGTTGGGATACATATGGCTCGTGCAACCAAAGTAACACTTAACACAATTTTTGGTACAACTGATGAAGACTTCTGATGGCAAAGCTGCACTTCAAAAGATTAAGGCTAAAAGAACTTCCGAAGAGTAATCCTGACTTCTGAAGACAAAGTCGTCATTCTTCCGAAGTTCAACACTTAGAAAATTCTAAAACAATGACTTCTGATGTATGAAGTCTTGAAATTCAGCATAAGTGTCAGAAGAAGTAGTCTCTTCTGAAGTATTAGTGGCTTAGGAAGAACGTGTTCCTCCGAAGCCAGTTAACCTTCAGAAGAACCAACTAAGTATGGTCCCTTTAACAAATCTATGCAACCTCTAATATACTGCATGGTGTTTTCCCACACCCATGTAGTTGACCATACTTCATTCCACTATACATCATTTATCAGTTAGTATAGTTACTAACTTTAGTTGGTGACATAAAGGTAATTCATGGACATGTCTTGACTAGCAAATCTAGGATAGTATTCTAACTTAGATAACTTACTTCTAGCAATGTAGGATTTGTTTAGTTGTAAAATTCCAGATGGTATCAAAGTACAACTAGTTGTAGATATTAGTATATATAGTTTCTCATTCTAACTCATTGTGTATGCTTAAAGAGTCCTGTAAAACTTTTAGCTGAGAAGTAATATATACAAGTATCTTGAAAACCTATCTTTGGTGTTTGTTTACTTATTATATTATTATCAACTGTTACAGGATTCTACATCATCAAACCAAATGTGATTTAGTAAGTTTGAGAGATAATAATTGTGTTGGGTGACCGAATTTGATCCTGCAATTGATATTAGTGCTTCAAGCTCTTGATTTTGTGATCTTACCATCCCAAATCACCATGACTTTTCACTCATACATTAACCTCACTCAAAATGGCCACCAACCAGAATTTATTTAAGTCTTAACTAGGAATGATGACTAAAGCTCATATGATCACCCTTGAAAACTTTAGATCTTCGAGGATTCGTACTGAAGGTTTCATTAAGTATCAAGACAACAAAATGTGGAGATCTATCATGAATGGTCCTTACAAGCCAAAAGTGGCTGCACCGACTGGTAATGGTGTCGTGATAGACAAAGCCATTGAAGATTACTCAGGTGAACACCTCAAGATAATGGACATCGATATCAATGCCATGACTATACTTCTAATAATCATCTCATACTCTATAATCGTAGGATTTTAGCATTACAAGTCAGCCAAAGAACTCTTTGATGATTACAAATTGATGTATTTTGGTTCAAATGAGTCATAGAAAGATTCCATGAAGCAACATATTCAAAACTTCACATATCATGCTAGAGAGACCCTTAACTAGTAATACTTGAGGTATATGGATCTTATTCATCATTTCACTCTTCAGGTGTGACTTTTGAGAAGAGAGATCTATCAAGAAAGTTTATGACTGCACTTCCTAAATAGTGGACTTTCTATTGTGTCTCTATCAAGGGACAGAAAATTTAAACACTCTCATAATAACTGAACTATACGACATTCTTGACTGATACCGTGTAGAGATGGAGACTCAGAAAGGCTACCAGATGGATAGAACCTCTAGTTCTTATGCTAGCAATGCTTTTGTTGTTGTTAAAGGATCAAGACCCCCTGATCCCTAGTAGTACCTGAGTTACTCCCATCAACCATCACGTTCTTTTGGGCCATACATAACTTTTCCTGAGACACCAAGGTCACAACGGGCTCAATCAAGTTTCTTCCCAAACAATTGTGCCTTTGTTTCAGTAATGAACATTTTAGGTACCTCCAATTCTGCTTTGATGATACACGATGTTTCGGCCCACATGATGTTGAATACATAGACATAGTCCAACAAATGGCTCTGCTGACTTATAGAGCAAAAAAGTTTTTCAAAAGAACTAGAAGGCAGTTCCCTCAAAATCCAATCAACAACAAATTCGGGTTGACAAAACCAAGGCCAAGTGCTATGATTGTAATCAACTTAGTCATTTTGCCAAGGAATACATAGTTCCTAAATCAAACCCAAGAGCCACTCAAGCCTCCACACATCCTGTCACGTCTAAAGTTGCTAAAAATTCAATTGAACATCAAACTGTTGTTGTCGCTCAAAAAGTTGACTGGAGTTTCACGGTGCAAGATCGGACTCCTGCTCAAGCACTCATGGGCAAGGTATAAGAATATTTTTGTACTTCATCTTGTATTGCTAAATTCAAATTATATTAGGACTATAACATGGAAATCAAATCTCATACTAAGTCCTTAAACATCTTAAAATCTTATTTTAAAAGGGCAGAAACTGACTATAAACATTAAATTGATGAGTTAGAGAAAAACTATATCCTTTTTAAAACACGAACATTCCAACTATAGGGCATAAATTAGATATTTAATTTCCATGTTAACTGAGGTTCAAGATCAACTAGTCATAGGTGAGGCCAAAGGACAGGAACTATGCTATTGAAGAGCATAACTTCAAAACCATTCTTGCATCATCATTCCACTTAAAAGTCTGCTATCAAAAAAAAGTGGGTTGGGAACCATTGCAATTGCACCTCCACACTCTTCAGATTCAATAAGACAAGGAAGATGTGGTACTGAAGAGCAAGAGGTTCTAGGTTCTAACTCTCTACCTTTTGAGAAGGAGAAAGATGCAATTATGGAGACCATTATATGGAAGGATCTAGTACAAAAACCTATTCCAACCAATGAAGATCAACCTCTGACGACCAAAGCTAGAAGAAAGAAATCCAAGGAAGCCAGGAAAACAACCAAGAAAGTACCTGAATCCAAGCTTAAGATAAACCTAAAGCAAAAAAGATTTATTTATCTCGACTAGATTCCAAGTGGTTAGTAGTTCTGGTTCAAGAAATGAGTGTAGTACTGACACTCCTATTCAGCTGAAAGATTAGAAGTTGAAAGGAAAGGTTGTTAAGGACAAAAAGAAGTGCAAGAAACAATAGTCATAAAACCCGATGAAGAGTAACATTGAATGCAAAATATGTGGTCTGCACACCATATGGCAAAAAATTGTTATTACAATCTAGCAAGCACGCATTATGTAAACATTGTTAAGAAAATAGTCATGGAGGGTTTCATATTTGGACCTTAGCACATGGTCCACGTGTTAAGAAAAGGAAAACTTTTTTTCGAAGCCAAGTTTCTTTGTCAAGAAAGTTATTCTTTAGAAAGGAAAATAGCTTCAGAAGAAAAGACAAAGAAAGTTTAATAGAACAAAAGAATTTATTTGAAACCTTCCAAGTAGGAGACTTCTTCAGAAGAAATGGTTGGAAAAGCCTCTTCCGGGAAGAATGAAGCCTTCGAAGAAAGCTATGCCGCTCAACTTCATCAAACTCATCCACACTAATCAACCAAAGGATGGAATAGAAGATCTAGAAAACATGTGGCAACCTACACCTCATCTTCACATACAACAATTGAACCCCAAACAATACATTTCAATTCAGTTATGTCATCCATATTGGAAGAGCCCAAGACCAACAAGGCTTCGGTTTCCAATAGTAACTAATCTTTCCCCCTATGTGCAAGGACATCCAGATGACAAAAATGGAAATGTATGGATGGTGGACACTGAACTCTCTAGGCACATGACAGGGAACATATCTTTTCTTCAACAATTTTAAAATTTTAAGTGAGGACCTTTTCAGTTTGGAGGTAAAATTGGAGGACACATTTCAGGCAGATGTAGTTTATCCAATGGTAAGTTGAAGGTAGATAAAGTAGACTTGGTTAAATAGCTTTGTAGAGATTATATAAACAAGTTGATGTAACCAAATACCCTAAGTCTCTCCTGCATGCATGCACATGGGTACTGAAGAAGAATGCTTTGGAAGTTTCACACAAGAATTAGAAATATTCTTAGTGTGAAATCTTCTGAAGCTAAGACCAATATCTTCCGAAGCCAAAGATGAAGTCTTTTGAAGCCAACACTTGAAGACAGAATTCTTCCAAAGACTTTTATTATTTTATACATGCTTTATTTGATGTACTTTACATAAAGTTGGATACCATTCCGCTGCAAATTTGTAAAGTTACCAAGTTTCACAAGTTGGTGAAAAGGTCCATACTTTTAGTAACTGTACATTGAGGTCTTGAGTTTGTAAACTTTCTACTTCATGTACTTTATCCTTTTTGTAATAGATTAGGATGTGAGCTATGCCACGTCATAGTCCCTAGTCAAGAGGCAATCTGCATTTTGACACTATAATTGATTTTGTTTTGTGTCTTCAAAGTATGGTCGGCTGTAGGAAGTAGGATATGTATCTCAAGTACTTGTAAATTTCTAGCATGTTTTGTAACACTTGTAATAGAACTTGAGAAGGCAATATACTGCAATCTTGAAAACCATCTCCTTGTATATCTTGTTATCTTCTTTTGTCTCATATTTACTTGTGTTCTTAGTGTCATTAAGTTAAGTGTCCTTAAGCAACTCTCTTCTTTGTGTTGTTCTATTGTATCTGCATACCCTTCAATGGTCTGCATTTAGTATTAGAGCATTCTAGGCTCTTGATATAAGAGCTCACCATCTGAGATCCGTCACAAACACAAATACTTAACTTATCAAATGGAAGCCATTTCCGAATCTAATATGGAAATTGGAACCATGAAAAAGTCCCCATTGATCACTCTTGATGACTTTGACACCTGGTGCCAAAGAATGGAAGGTTTCATCAGGTCTCTTGGCTCAAGAATGTGGGAGTCTGTTGAAAATAGACCTTATATACCATGCACCTATTCTGCTTGGTAGTGGTCTGATCCCCAAGGTTGTGGCTGACTACTTATTTTAAGATAGAAAGAGAGTAGAGATTGACTAGAAGGCCATGACAGCACTTCAGACTACTCTTCCTAAATCTATGTACATAGGTTTCAAGAATACAAAATAGATAAGTAGTTGTGGGATGCACTGAAACTGATGTATGAGGGTTCCTCTGAAGCTAAGGAGACCAAGAAGGATCTCCTGAAGTAGCAGTTTGAAATTTTCACCTTCCAGCTAGTGAAACCATGACTCAACAATACTTCAGGTATGTTGATAGTTGTGGATATCCTAGTGGATGGAGGAGTTGCTCTTGAAAACAGAGACATTGTAAGGAAGTTCATGTCCTCACTTCCTAGGCAATGGACACACTACTATTTGGTTATCAAGAGAATTGAGAATTTGAAAACTCTCACTCTAACAGAGTTGTATGGGATTCTCAGTGCCTACCAGATGAAGATAAACATGCAAAGTTCATCTGGCAACTCCAATATTCAAATGGGTTCAGCCCTTCATGTGGTTGAAAGGGATAGCAAAGAACCCAGCATCATCTCATATGCTACCATGACAACTCACCAAAGCATCCTTTCATCACCTTTGCTGAGACACCAAGGGAGAACTACACTCAAGGAAGCTCATTGCAATAGACAAGTTCTTCTCAAGCCTTTGTGTCCTTTGATGAAAGTGGTGGTAGATTTCTTTTCACCCTTGAAGACCTGGACTGTATCCATCTAGTTGATTTGTAGTACATAGAGATACTCCAACAAATGGCTCTTCTCACTCACAGAGCAAAGAAGTTATACAAGCGGACCGGAAGAAAGTTTCCTAGCAGTGCAGCCAGTGGAAAGTTTGGACTGGATAAGGGCAAAGTCAAGTGTTACAACTGTAACCTGATGGGCCACTTTGCAAGGGAGTGTAAGGCACCAAGAAAAATTGGTGGCCAAACACAGTGCAGACCAAACTACACTGACAAAGCTACCCAGAATGACAAGCCAAAGCAACAAGCTGCAGTTGTTGTTAAAGAAGGAGGCTTTGATTGGAGCTTTTAGGTGGAAGATGCTTCTCCAAACCAAGCATCGATGGCAGGTCATGATGAAGCAAAGGTATTAGAAGATCTATGTACCCCTAAATGCATTGCTAAAGTTAACAGATACAGGTCTTACAACTTAGAAATGAGATCTGATCTTGAGTCCTAAAACATTTTAAAAGCTTATTTTAAAACTTGGTCTCGGAAGAAACGAATACTTCCGAATCACTAAAGTCTGCTATAGTGTCTGTAGAATCTTCTAGAGGTTTAGTCATTAGAATATCCAAAATCTCAAAAGCTTCCAAAGTGTTGAAGGTCAAGTTCAAACTTCCAAAGGTGGTGTGGAAACCTAAGAAAGATCAAGTGACTGAAATTTCTCCATCAACAACAGCTCAAGATCCTCAAAGCACAACTGTATGATCTATTATTGTTCCATTATCTTCTACTTCTTTCATTGAACCTATGACATGTAAGGCTTGGGTTTCTAAATGTAACTAATCATTTTCTTTGTGCAGGAACAACTCAAGACAAACAAAAATGTTTGGATCATTGACAGTGGCTGTTCCAGGCACATGGTAGGCAATGGGTCACTACTCTAGAACTTTGAAAGGATTGATGGAGGGCTAGTTTCTTTTGGAGGAGATGAAGGTGGTTACATTTCTGGAAGGGGGCAAGGTCACAAATGGTAAGCTCAGCATTGAGAAGGTAAACTTTGTCAAGGAGCTTGGGTACAATCTTTAGAGTGTATCCTAATTTTGTGATCAGAGACATAACATGCTCTTCAGTGAACATGAGTGCATTGTTCTCAAGCCCGGGGTGGTCATTCTTCATGAGCACATCCTTCTTAGAGCCCCCACGAAAGGAACATGTACAAGATGGACTTGCAAGAAACATCTCTCTCTAGAGAAGTTTCATGCTTTCTATCTAAAACCATCAGTGATGAGTAGTTCCTACGGCATAAAAGAATGTGTCATGTAAACTTTAAGAACATGAATAAACTGATTAAAAATAATTTGGTAACTGCAATGCCAAAGAAAGAGTTTACAAGTGCTAATCATTGCGTTGCATGCCTGAAAAGGAAGCAACACAAGGTATCTCATAAGCCTAAGGAAAAAAACTCCATCACTACACCCCTACCCTTGTTATATATGGAAATCTTTGGACCCACTGGTGTAGTGAGTCTAGGAAGGACCTCTTATTATTGGTGATCACAGATGACTTTACAAGATTCACTTGGGTTTTCTTCCTTAGAACTAAGGATGAGACCCCTAGGATTCTCATGAATTTCATCCTAAGGATTGAGAATCAATCTTATCATAAGGTCAAAACCATAAGATGTGATGAAGGAACCGAATTCAAGAACCAAATCCTTGATATATTTTGTGATGAAAAAGGTATTACAAAACAATACAGTGCTCCGAGAACTCTTTAGCAAAATGGTGTTGCTGAAAGGAGAAATAGGACACTCATTGAAGCTGCAAGAACCATGTTGTCTCACTCTAAGCTGCCCGGGCAGAGGAAATAAACAATGTCTGCTATGTGCAGAACAGAGTTTTAGTAGTTATAACTCATGGCAAGACTCCTTATGAACTTTGACACAAGAGGAAACCTTTCATTGGTTTTCTTAGGTCATTTGGATGTCCTTGCACCATCTTGAATATAAAAGATCAAATTGCCAAATTTACTGAGAAACCAGATGATGGATACTTCATTGGATACTCTTCTCAAGCTAAGGCTTACAGAGTATACAATCTCAGAACTACAATTCTTGAGGAGTTAGCCAATGTTACTTTTAATGAATACACACCATGTGTGGCTAGTTCTGGTCCTGATTGGTTGTTTGATCTTGATTTAGTTACCAACTGCTTAAACAAATCTTATGAGAATTTTTCAGGATCTACAGATATCTTACCCACAGGTGATCCTCACCCAAGATTTGAGCTTAGAAGACCTTCAAGCCACACATCTTTAGCTCTAGTTGAAACTACTTCTTTAAATGACATTTCTATCAGCACCATAATGACAAATTCAGCTGATACATATGAGATGCCTTCAAATTCTAGCTCAGAGGCTCTACAACCAGATAAAGATACTTCAAATGTAGAAGAAAAGAATGGTGGTGGTGACAGTGATCAGGAATTTCTTCATGCTAATAACCACTCCATAGATGACAACATCAATGATGTCACACACTCATTGGATCAAGTCTCTCTTGATAAGTGTGTTGATGTAGTGGGAGATACATCAATGCCAGATCTAATTTTCTCTAATTCAGATCCCTCTCAGCAACTTTCTATGATCCCTCAACTAAGGATCCACAAGTCTAATCCCACTACAAACATCATCGGGGATGTTGACACAATGGTAAAAATAAGAGGACAAACCTATGAAGCAAATGTTTGTCTTCACTCTTGTTTCTTATCTCAGATAGAGCCAAAGAAAGTTGATGAGGCTCTAAAGGATGGAAGTTAGGTTGAAGCTAAGCAAGAAGAGGTACTTCAATTCAAATGACAGAAACTTTGGAACTTTTGTCCTCTTCTCCATGGGAAGACTACTATTGGAACCAAATGGGTGTTTAGGAACAAGAAGGATGATAGAGGCATTGTCATCAAAGACAAAGCTAGAGTAGTTATTCAAGGATACACAAAAGAAGAAGGACTTGACTACACTGATATCTTTGCTCCTGTAGCAAGACTAGAAGTTGCTAGGATATTCTTGGCATTTGCTGCATCCAAGAACTTCAAGGTCTATCAACTTGATGTCAAGTGCGTTTTTCTTTATGCGGTGATTGATGAGGAGGTATATGTTAAACAACCACCTAGTTTTGTAGATCCTGCTCATCATGATTATGTCTGGAAGCTTGATAAAGCTCTTTATGGGTTGCATCAGACATCCAAGAAATGGTATGAGACTTTGTCTCAGTATCTCTGCAAACATGGACATAGAAGAGGTAGTATAGATGGAACTCTCTTCATCAAAGGACAGGGAAATGACATAATGCTAGTTCAAGTGTATGTAGATGACATCATCTTTCGATCAACTAATCCAAAGCTCTGCAAAAACATTGACAAGCTAATGATGGACATATTTGAAATGAGTGCTATGGCAGAACTCAATTTCTTTTTGGGAATTCAAGTGAAGCAAGTTGAAGATGGCATCTTCATTAGTCAGTCAAAGTATGTTCAAGACATACTCAGAAGATTCAACATGACTAACTATAAGATTGCTAAGACACCCATAGCTAGAAACCACTCCCTTGGACCTGATCTTGAGGGGGAGTGTGTAGATGAACACTTATACAAGGCTATGATTGGGTCTCTTATGTATCTTATAGCTAGCAGGCCTGATATCATGATTGCCACATGTATTTGTGCAAGATATCAAACCAACCCTAAGATATCTCACCTTATCACTATCAAAAGGATTCTAAGATACCTCCAAGGTGCTTCAACACTTGGTCTGTGATATCCTAAGAATTCAAACTTCAATCTGTACGCTTATACAGATAGTGATTATGGTGGTTGCAACATGACTGCAAAGTCTACATCTGGGGGACGTTAGTTTCTTGGTGGAAGGGTTGTCTCATGGCAATGCAAGAAACAATCATGTGTCGCTGCATCAACTGCTAAAGCTGAATACATTGTTGCTGTAAGCTGCTATGCTCAAGTGCTTTGGATTCAGAATCAGATGCTTGACTATGGGTTATGTTGGGTTTGTTGGACCATATCAAAGTAGTTTAACCATTTTAAACTATGAAAACTCAGTGGATTAATACCTTAACATTATCATTAGTAATCTGAAAAATTAAGGCTTATAACATATCATCAACAAACCTAAGAACATAGGATCATTTATATGTGTTTGAACTAGCTAACAACTACAAATAACAACCATAATATGACATACAAACTACCTTTTGTATGCTGCTGAAAACGTGATGAAGAAGGAAGAATATGAGGTTCTTGAATTACCAAAACACCAAGGAGAGGTGTCCTCAGGCATCCATACCCACAAGCATGAAGCGAAGACCACTCTTGCTAGGATTTGTGCACCAAAATCGGATCAGTAACATGCTTCGGATGTTTCACACAAGCAAAAGAAATATTCTAAGTTTGAAATCTTCCAAAGCCAAGACCAATATTTTCCAAAGCCAAAGATGAAGTCTTCGGAAGCCAACACTTTAAGACAGATTTCTTCCGAAGACTTTTAGTACACATTCTTTATATGATGTACTTTACATAAAGTTGGATACCTTTCCACTACAACTCTGTAAAGTCACCAACATTCATAAGTTGGTGAAAAGGTCCATACTTTTAGTAACTGTAAATTGAGGTCTTGAGTGTGTAAACTTTCTACTTCATCTACTTTATCCTTTTTGTAATAGATTAAGATATGAGCTACGGAATGTCATAATCACTAGTCAAAAGGCAATCTACCTTTTGAATCTACAATGGATTTGTTTTGTGTGTAGTCAATTGTATCCGGTTGGCCTTCAAGTATAGCTGGCTGTAGGATGTACTATATGTATCTCAAGTACTTGTAACTTTCTAGTATGCTTGGTAACACTTGTAATAGAACTTGATAAGGCAATATGCTGCAATCTTAAAAACCATCTCCTTGTGTATCTTGTTATCTTGTTCTATCTCATATTTACTTGTGTTCTTAGTGTCATTACTTGAGGTTAGCAAGTTTCACTGTCTGATTAAGTTGAGTGGTCTTAAGCAACTCTCCTCTTTGTGTTGTTATGTTGTATTTGCATACCCTTCAATGGTCAGGCAAGCTTGAACGCAATCTTTTAAATGTTTCTCAATTCTGAAATAAAAGTACCAAATACTTTTCACATGACATCAGTGCATTATCCTCAAACCCTGGTTGACAATTCCTTAGCAGTGTTTCTTAGATCTCCCGGAAAGGGGATATGTACAAGCTTGATATAGAGAATTCTTCTCCACTGGGTGAAGTATCATGCTTTCTTTCTAAAGCTAATGGTGATGAGTATACTCTTTGGCATAGAAGAATGTATCGCGTTAATTTTAAAACCAGAAACAATTTGGTTAAAAATAACTTGGTACATGGTGTTCCTAAAAATGATGTTTTCTAAAAGGATAATTGTGTTACATGTATAAAAGGAAAGTAACACATGGCTCCTTACAAATCCAAAGAAGTTAACTCTATCAACACTCTATTATACATACTGCACATGGATCTGTTTAGTCGCACAAGAATAATAAGCTTTGGAAGGAAATCATATTGCCTTGTAATTATTGATGATTTTACTAGATTTACATGTTTTTTCATTTTTAGAACTAAAGATGAAAATTCTAAAACTTTAAAGTCTTTTATTCTTAAAATAAAAAATCAAACTGATCACAAGGTTAAAATAATTACAATTGATCAAGGAACAAAGTTTAAGAATCAAGTTCTCGACTCATTCTATAACTCAAAAAGGATTGCCAAACAATATAGTGCTCCTATAACTCCTCAATAAAATGGTTTTGCTAAGAGTAGAAATAGGACATTTATTGACGCTACTTGATGATGTTAATTGATTCAAAGTTGCATTCAATATTCTAGGAACAGGCTGTCAGCACTGCATGTTATGTGCAGAATAGATTTCTTATAGTTAAACCCCATGGAATCACCCTTTATGAGCTATGGAATAAGAGACCACTTTTTATTGGTTTTCATTGTTATACCATACTTACACAAAGGACATTTTGACAAAGTTTGCTCAAAAGTCACATGGTGCTATATTTGTTGGATAACTTCAAACACTATTGCTTATAAATCTTTCAACATGAAACTTACATTTGTGGTATCATCTAACATTATTGTTAAGGAGGACACTCCTTGGGTTAGCGGAAATGGTCCTGATCATATCTTTAATTTAGAATTGTTTCCAACTATTCTAAACCTTCTTGTTGCTAGAAAATGAACTCAAAATAAATCTAATGACGATCAACTATTTGAGTTACCCAGACATATTCGAAGTTCTCCAAGAATTGGTGAACATCAAGCTCTCATAAATAGTATGTCTAAAAGCATGACCATCTCAAGATCGAGTGGAGCTTCAACTAGTTCTCCACAAAGTGAGCCTCAAAACTCCTCAAGTGACAAATCAAACACGGCACAACACCAAGATGGATCTTTTAAGACTTAATTGGTACTTCTAAGACTCATTCATTCACAATGTCACCAATTTTGATGTTGGTACTTCTAAATTAGGGTTTGTAAGATATACTACTTAAAGAACTTAACTTTTGATTAAAGTGATAACAAAGAAACAATCTTTTAAGACTCATTCATTCACAATGTCACCAATTTACTTTTGTCACATTGCTAACGTTTCTTAGTGAGTTTACGCTGCAAAGAAAGCGAAAGCTCATAATCAAGCAATCAACTTTATTTATTAGCAAATCTTATAAATCTACTAAAACATATTTTTTCATTCAACGGATTAATGTCCATTACAAAAACCTAATCAAACATAAAAATTGTCTCACTTTACAAGAATTGTAGTTCTAAAAGCAATCAAGAGAACCTTGCCATCCATCATCTTCATTCAATCTTCAGTCTTGAGTTGGAGAATATTTATGGATGATTTAGGGAGCATTAGAACACCAAAAATCACCTAAAATTTGTCACTTTTCATCTCCAAGAAGTTCTAAATCGAATTATGGTTTATTTAGCTTAAATAAACTTGAAAACCACAAAAATCAGAATGTAGTTGGTGGACCCGCGTATCATAGGCCCAAAGCAGGGTCCATACGCGCAACTTTCAACTTCTTACATCAAATACACCCTCTAATACGCCACCCGATGTATTATATGCCCAAATCCGGCTTATTATATCTCGACACACCTAAATTTGTGCGTTTTCTTGTAAATATT
This sequence comes from Flaveria trinervia, assembly GCA_025506515.1. NCBI lineage: Eukaryota > Viridiplantae > Streptophyta > Magnoliopsida > Asterales > Asteraceae > Flaveria > Flaveria trinervia. Next base: position 45,698,438 of record CM046444.1, read on the forward strand.
GACTTTTACATCATCAGTCCTTGTAGTTGTGAGTTTTGCTTCTTTTCATTCAAAATAAGCCTCCTTTAGCTCCAAACACCTACAATTCAAAACACAAACAACTTTAACTAGTTTAACAATAATCATGATGTAAAATCAAGCATTTGTATCAATTAAACACCAATTTATTAACATGTGATCACTAGCGTCTAGGATTTGAAGAGTTATAACACCCTAAGTATGTGTGCAAATTGGATAAAGCTCTCTATGGGCTGTACAAAAGCACCTAGGTTGTGGTATGACACTTTGTTTTAGTTTCTCCTAAAGAGTGGTCACACAAGAGGTACCATTCACAAGAGTTTATTCATAAGAAAGTCCAGGAATGAGATTTTGCTCGTACATCAAGTAGACCAAATGACCAAATGTGCAAGGACCTTGATAGTATTATGAAGAATAAGTTTTAGTTGAGCTCCATGTGGGAAATGGACTTTTGTTCTTGGAATATAGGTAAAGCAAATGAAGGAAGGGTTCTTTATTAATTAATCTAAATATGTCAATGGCCTTTTAGGAAGAATGATTGTAAGCCAACAAAGAGTCCTATACCAAGAAATCATAATCATTGTCCTGACTCTGAGGGGGAGGATACTAATCAATATTAGTATTGAGCAATTATTGGATATATGATGTATCCGACAACAAGTAGACCTGATATATACCTCAAAGGAGATCCTAAGTTAGGTCTTATGTATACTACAAATCAAAACTTCAATCTCTATGGCTTACACTAATAATGATTATGGTGACTGCAACATCAAAAAGAAATCAACATCAGAATGATCTAAATTTCTTGGTTGAAGGATCATCTTATGTAAATGTAAGAAGCAATACTAATTTTCAACATCAATTTTGAAGTTGAATACATTGTTGTTGCTAGTTGATGTGCTGAGCTGATGTGGATTCAAAACTAGATGTTATACTATGATTTCATTTTCATGGAGACTCCTATTCACATGAAGAAAAAGAGTCTTTGCAGGATCATTATTTCTTACTAACACTTTGTTTTCTGTCTCAAACTCACTTATTCACACATGGTTTTGGATGATGTAGAATCTCTTCTAAGAGTTGATAATAATATATTAAGTATCAAAGAACACAATGAATGATTTTCAAGATACTTGTATGTATTACTTCTCAACTCAAGGTATTACAAGTTTCTTATAAGCATGTTACAAGAGTTACAATGAGAAACTATATATACTATAGTCGGATAGACTTTGATACCCGTTGGAAACTTGTAACTGAAGCAAATACTACAATGCTCAAGTTATGGTATGGTAAATAATGTCTTATCTAAGATTAGGTAGTCATGACATGTCCATGACTTACATTTTGTCACCAACTAAAGTTAGTAATTGTAGTTACTAATAAAAATGAATAGTGGAATAAAGTATGTAAAACCTTTTGAGAAAGTGCCACGTAGTATATTAGAGGTCTGCAGCAGAGTGTCAAAAGGACCATACTTATGTCCACCGGTTCATAGCAGTGTCTTTTGAAGCTTAATTGGCTTTGGAAGAATAAGTTATGTTATACGTCGGAAGAGACGTACTTCTTCTGAGGCATTGGGATTTCTACTTTGGAAGTCATCATCTTGAAATCTTCTAAGTCTTGAACTTCAGAAGAGAAGACCTTGTCTTTGGAATTTCGAGTTTTCATTCGGATGTTATTCTTGAACTTGTCTTTGGAAGAACTCCATTTGCCTTCCGAAATTCGAAACTTAGCTTTAGAAGTCATTTATTAGCAGCACCAAAAAAAATTCTAAGTGTTTGGTTTTGGTTGCACTAGCCTTTCTTGATCCAACAAACTCCCCCTAGGCTGATGCTACCAAAACCTCACTTATTCCCGTTTCTCAAAACCTTCAACACCAAGGACAGAAGATTTTTATCTATTTTTGTTTATCCCCGAAGTTGTGTTGAGAAGTTTGTACAAGTCATTAGTGGACAGGAGATCCAGTTTGTCACTCTTAATGACATGCACCCTTTGTTGGCCCCCTGAAGAGACTTAGTTGATGGGAGTTATAGTCATACTCCTATCTAACTATTGATTCAAGGTTGGGACCTTCAACCATTTAAAGAAAAACATTGCCTTTGGTTGTTGAACCTTTCCTATCCTCCTCTCTTAGTTTTAGCTCCTCTTCAATCTTGGTCCTTGTTGTTAGCTCAGCCAGATGAAGGCTAGTTAAATGATTCCTCATGTGGGTAGCTATCTCGAAGTTCAAGGGGTTAGAGAATGGCTTATCTGCTAACTCAGCCATATCAAATCTATTTACGTGTAGCAGAGATAAGGAATTGAGTTTCTTTATCTCTCCATTCTCTCTCTCAACAACAAAGTTATGAGAAGATTCTTCAAACCTCCACTGGATTATTTTCTAGGCACAAGGGGATTAATTGGCACTCTATCCCCTTCCTTGGAATCTTGTAAAGTGACCAGCCTTCGTCTCGGCGTCTCCTCTTCATCATTTAAGAAGTAATGTTTGGAAGGTTGAGGGGGTGGTTTTAGTTGGTTAGCTTGGTGAGCTTCATATTGGTCTTCTTAAACTCCTCTAAGCAGTGATGTTTAGAAGGTTAAGGGGATGGTTTAAGTGGTTGTTAGGTATGCAGTGGTGTTTGGGTTCTAGGAAGTGTTTAGGGATTGAGGATGGGTAGTTGAGATTGTTGTGGTGATTGTGCGGGAATAGAGGATGGTGTAGATTCAGGGGTGTAAGGTTCAGAGGTTGGTTCAGTTTTAATGGGAAATAGGATATGGTTAGTTTAGGTTGAGGTTGAGGTGTTGGATTGGAGATCATCCCATGTCCCTTTCTATACATCTCCTTCCTTTTCCTCGATCAATTCTCGGCCTTAATGTCACTAACATGTCGCTGCAAGGTCTTTTCAGACATAGGACCCACCTTCCGACTAGAGCAGCCATGAGCCCTAAGATAGTACTTCATCCAGCCCTTAATAACTATCTTCATGACAGTAAGGAGTCCTGCTTTTTTTCCTTCTTCTACTTCTTCCTTAGTTTCTCCTCTCTAGATTTTTTATCTTATTCTCCATTTCATCTTTCTATTTTTTAAAGAGCCATTAGATCGTATCTTTGTTATGTGGAGACAAGTATTCTGAAGAGAAACCTCTGGATATTAGGAAAAATCCATTCCCTCCTTTGTTGCAAATCAGCCTCCCTTTCCTTCTTCTCTGTCTCTTCTTCTAGGGCCAACCTTGCTGCTTCTTCTTATCATTCAATTTGCAGCAGGGTTGCCTTCTGAAACACAATCAGCTCCTCTACTGGTAGCAGAAGGACTTCATAAATGATATCTCCAAGCATGACAAGCCTATCAATGATTTCCACCCTTCTTTGGTTGTTGAGAACCTCCTGGTTGGCTGCAGCTGCTTTGCTGCTTTCAGCAAACAACTTCCCATTTGGAAGTCTAAATGTTCTTTTAACCTTTAATAATCTTTCTTCCTCCTAAAGCACTTCCGCCCTCATCTTCATTTTTCCTTTCCCATCTTCGAAAGTGCTAGATTGTAGCATTCTTGGATGGAAGTTTCAGGTTGAGAGACGGTGGTTGGAGCTTATTGTTGTGATGTTGTTTTAGTGAGAGGTTGGCTAAGAAAATCCTTACTGTTTACTTCAGATGCAAGTTCTACGATTTATCTATGAAAACCAGATCTTTGGATAAGGAAAATAGTCCTTGCGCAGCTTCAATCTCAGCTTCGTAAAATTGACAAATTTCTTCCGGGGCTTTGACTTTTGCTTCGGAAGTCTATGGCAATGCCCTCTCTGTCCCAACTGTTTTAGTTAATGGGCCATCAAATTCCATTTCCCGTTCAGAATCAATCTCAGGTTCCATGTTGACCTTAGCTTGACCAACTTCTTTGATAGCGATAGAAGGTGCATTCAACCTTAGAAGCTCTTCAGCTCCAAAGTATGCCGCTGCAACATCTGGGCTTATCAAACCAGGAACTTGGAGAAGAACTTGTTTATATCTTAGAGCATCCTTTAATACATTTGTAGGACAATTGGAGGAGGCTTAGGAAAAAGCTATTGTTTGATGAGCAAGGTCTATTGAAGCTAGAGAAGTTATGCTTGGTTCTATGGTTCCACATGTGTTCGACTCCCGACACACACCCCCTTTTGGTAGCATCTTCTTGAGAGTTAGATGAGCTAGAGGAAGAGGTCAATGAGACCTGAATGGGTACGTGCCTAGCAGATCTCTCAATCTGTTTCTCCGCTAGTTAAGCTTTGAGATTTTCAATCTCAAGTTACTGAGTGGCAGACCTATCCTCTAAATTTATAACCTTAGACTCAAGGTTTGAGACTTCAGAAAGTAGGTCTTGAATTTTGAGTTGCAGACTTCCCTCATCTTCTTTTGAAGAATCACGAAGAGATGAGGTAACATATCTAGTAAGTTCATCCTCACTACCAGATGTGGTTTCTTAGAATCCTAGTTTCCTATGCCTAATGATGTTTCTTTCGGAGGTTTCAAAGGGAACAGTTGATGCAAATTCAGACTCAAAGATGTTACCATTGGCCTAAGGATTCAATGAGGCTCCTTCAGTAGTGGCAGCTAAATCTACATGAGTCCCCTCCATATCAGTGGGACTCACCTCAGTAGGTTTTTGTTGATATGGGCTAGAGATAAGAGGTACCTCTAGGCTCTATTTATCCTTAAGAGGGTAATGTGGGTCAACTTCATTACCATAAAGACACATAATATCCTCATTAGTTCTTATCAATAGGTTAGTGAAGGATATGGAAGTTATACCTAGTGACTCGGGACTTTGATCAATGTCTAATGGCATTGAGCCTTTGATGAGGCTATCATATTTTAACTTCTCAAGGTAGTATAGAGACTCACCCTGAGGGCTATCAGCCTTGGTTTCAAGCTCATGGATTGCGACTGAGGAAACTCAATTCCCATTTTGAGGTCAATTGTGAAGGATGGGGAGACCTCAGACTGAGTGGAAGCCCGTGTTTCCACTCTAGTCTTTTTGGGTAGAAGAGGTGGGGCTTGACCAGTCAAAGTAGACTAATCAAGGGTTCATTTGTGGCATCTCTGATATGTGTATTTGATGTTGTGAGAACATAGAACTGGCAATGTGAGGGTGGTTGCTGGTGTGGGTTCATCACCTGTGGGGGTTGACAGGGATGTCACAAGGAGCTATGCGCTCAATCATACCCGGTAGAAGTGGAGTGTCTCCTACGATGAAGTTGGAGTACTTAAAGTGTAGGCCTCTCACCAACCCATGAACTAGGCAACCTAGTTCAAATGGTATTTGATCCCATTCCCCTGACTTGTTAGAAAGGCAGTGCAGAACAATGTGTAGCAGGTATCTCCACTGGTATGAGAAGTTGAACTTGTAAACAATGGAACTATTAACATCACCTCCATACCCCATTAGGATGTAGGTTTCTTCAACATTATTCTTGGGGAACTCCGTCAAAGAACCATCATCATGGAGCTTGAGATACTCTCTGATGAGTTGTTTACATATGATCAACTCTTGTTCATAGATACTATACCTCAAAACCCTTACCACGTTCTGGGTTATGATTTGCGAATTCCCCTAAACATCAGCCATGTGTTTTCAATGCATGGTGGAGTTCACAGTTAGGGTTGTGAAGTAGGTGGATTAGGTCAAAAAGGTTATAATTTTAGAGAAGTCAGCATCCATGGATGAATCCAAGAATGTGACTTTATTGTGTTAGGGATAAAGTGCTATTTGAGAAAGAATAAAGAAATGATTTTGATGTGGGTTGAAGGACCGGTTAAGGGTATGCAATTACAACACAAAAAACAATGAGGAGAGTTGCTAAGAATACTTAACATATCATATAGGGAACTAGTTAACCTTTATAATGATTCTAAGAACACAAGTAAGTATGAGACAGAACAAGATAGCAAACACACAAGGAGTTGGTTTTCAAGATTGCGGTATATTGCTTTCTCAAGTTCTATTACAAATGTTACAAAGTATACTTAGAAAGTTACAAGTACTTGAGATACAAATACAACATCCTACAGCCGGCAATACTTTGAAGGCCAGTCGGATACAATTGATAAGACAACAAACAAAATCAAATGTAGAGTCAAAAGGCAATCTGTCTTCTGCCTAGTGACTATGACATGCCATAGCTCACATCCTAATATATTACAAAAGGATAAAGTACATAAAGTAGAAAGTTACAGACTCAAGACCTCATGTATAGTTACCAAAAGCATGGACCTTTTCACCAACATATGAAGGTTGGTGACTTTACAAGATTGAAGCAGAAAGGGGTCCAACTTTATGGAAAAGTACATCAGATAAAGAATGTGTTCAAAAGTCTTCAGAAGAAATCTGTCATCAAGTGTTAGCTTTGGAAGACTTTGTCTTTGAAGCTTCAGAAGACTTCATCTTTGGCTTTGGAAGATATTGGTGTTGGCTTCGGAAGATATTGGTGTTGGCTTTGGAAGATTTCACACTGATGTGTCATCAAGAGTAAACATATCTTGCCATGTGTAAATTTTTTCAATACCCTAATCTTTGATGACATGCCATTTTTTCGGATTTGTAGTGTATGTCCGGGACAAGATGGGTCTTCTTGATGCTAGAGGAGCTATTTGAATTGTAGTTGGTGTAGCATCCTCTACTTGCACATCCTCTGGATGTTCTGACTCATCATGAGGTTTGGAGATGGATGCTTCTTTATTCTTCTTCATTGGCTTTGGTTTGGAAGCCATCCTTTTTCTCATATTTGAACCTATTAACTGAGAAGACTGGCCTGTAGCACCTGATTGATCTTCTTTGTCTTTCTCAGTTAGGTTTTCCACTCTCACAGGGTCAGATTGAGAGGGGACGAAACCTTGCTGTGGATCAAAAGTGGAAGCTTGCTAAGGTTTAGCAGGAGATCCAGGTTGTGTTGTCTAGAATGGTTCAACCTTAATTTTTACTTCCTGAGGGACCTGACTTGGTTGGGATTGTAAGTCAACAAGTTCACCTCGTTGAATCTTCTTCTTGATCACTTTGATATGCTCATCCATGGTGGACAAAGACATAGGACTAAGTCTCCTTTCGGAGAATCATACAGCTTCAAGAAGCTCATCATCCTCTGCCTATTAGCAGACTTCTTCATGCTTTTCTGGATGATGGTGTTGACATTGCAGCCTCTTCCCTTAACTTCCTTTTGGTGATCTTTCTCTTTTTAACTATTTCAAGTTCAAGTTGATTGAGGTACTCAAACTCACTATAGTCAAAGGGTAAGGGAAGAAGTGCAACAACCTGATAAGGGCCTGTAGCACTCAAGTAGTTGATCATGTTGATCCTATCTTTTTTCTTTGTATACTTGAGGTTCTTGTGGCACCACATCCTCTTGCACAGGACTTCCTTGAACTGGGGAGAGAGAAGGCATATGCTTGTATAGTCTTTTCTTCTTCTTCCTTCTTTGATCTGAAGAAGTAGATTTGCATCCTCTGCCTCCTTTCTTTCATTTGACAAATCATTGTTAGCCAGTTCATTAAACTCATCTAAGGGGAGAGAAATGATATTATCTATGTCATAGTTCCTGGTTTACAGGTAAATGATCCTAACTGCCCTCAACTCATCATTTTGAGTGTTTGGTCTCGAGGCAGCCCTGATAGCAGACTCCATGAGCCTTGTAGACCTAGTAGAGGAACCTTCTCCCCTTAGCCTACTTTTCCTCTTTCTCTCCCCCTCCTCAATCTCCTTAGAAGTCATTTTTTTCCCTTTGTCACTCACAGACCTTTGTGACTCATGGTGGAGAGAGTTTTGGCTTTCATTGCTTGGTGTAGCTTCCAAGCTTTGGCCAGAGAGAGGTTGAGATGCACCTTCACCAGCAGGTGTCCCAAAAAGAGTATGAATCTCTGCAGTAGTTGATGATCAGACAGGGCTCGCAGGTTCTACAACTGGGCCTTCATTCAAGGTTTCCCTAATGAAGCTAATCTTAGGGTCTACCTCAACATCGAGTTGACCGATGGAATTGAATAATTGCCCTAGTATCCTTCTGAAGATGAACTCTGCAGTGATCATGTCGTGGATTATTTGAGCCAGTTTGTCAGCTTGTCTTGATTTGCTTTAGTTGACAAGTGGCATGTTGACTTGATCCAGACTTTCATAGACGTTCAAGGTCTGAAAATTGAAGACCTCTTGTTGTCCATAAGTGTAAGAATGATAAGGGCTCTTCTATTATTGTTATACCTCCACCTAATAATTTGATTTGATGTTGATGGAGATGACATTGCCCTTGGTATTCCTTCCTTAAAAAGACTTTGAATGTAGGAGTCTATGGAGTCCACGTTAATGTGAACTTGAGGATGTTGCTAAGTATGTCCAATTGCAACTGAGGATGGTGCCTCCTTAATGTCCATACTCCTGAAAGAACTCCCAGGTTCAGTGACTATAATGACTTTCTCCCCCTTTTTGGTAGCATCACCCACTTGCATAGGTGAGCTAGGAGTTAGGTCAATCACACTCAAAAGTTCTTGTGTTCTTCATTGAGCTCCCCTTAAAGGTCTCCCAGCTAGTTGTTCATTGAAATAAGAAATATCAAGTTACTGATCATTGACCTTGTTTTGCAAGGTAGTCACTTGAGTTTCAAGATGACTGACCTTGGAGACTAAACAGGTGCATGTTTGTGATAGTTTTTGCACCTATAGTCTCAAATTCCGTCATCTTTATCAGAAGAATCATTAGGGGATGAGATGATTGGACCAAAGTCCTCTCTCTCACCACCAGCTTTAGGTTCTTGGCTAGTGGATTTCCTTTGCTCATTGACAGTCTTAGTTGAGGTGTCAATGGTTGAGCCTCTTCCATATGGATATCCTGAACAGACATAGGAGTATCCATCTCAATAATGGGTGAATGATGTGGGCTGCACACAGGAGACTTAGGAGCACTCATCTCTCTTTGGGAAATGGGAAAGAAGAGAGAGTCATGGTACTCACTAAAACCAAAGTCTTCATCAATATAGAAGTCATGGTTAGGACTGGTTGGTTTAAGTCCAAAGGCTGGGGATGGTAACTGTCCCCTGAAGGTTGATCACTTGAGTGTTCAGAATCAGAGTGAAGGCTTAAGGCATTTGGGCTTGTGAGCTCAATAGGCTGAGCATGAGGATCCTCAGCACTAATCCTTGAAGTAATGGGAGTGGTCTGCTCCTTAGGAGTACTGGGAGCTCCAGTGTCTACTTCTTCCTATGTGGCTGAGTATATGGGGGTCTACATAGACTGAATAGTCTGAGTAGGGGTTCGTTTGTGTTTTCATTGGTAGGTGAGGGTAGTTTGTGGTTGTTGAGGTTGTTGGAATGTAGAAGGTGTGCGTTCAACACTAGCTGGTTGTGTTAGATTGTCACCTAGAGCAATGAGCTCCAACATTTTTCGGACTAGGGTTGTTTCAACCCTAGATAAGTGAACAGTGGGCTTTCTCAAGATTTTAATGATGTCGGGCTCCATCTGTCCCAATTTAAGAATATTACTTGTTTCCCTTAACTATGAGCCCAACTCATAGTTAAGAATGTATTGAATATATCTAGGAAACATGTAGTATTTCAAGTATTCCAAGTTAGCAAGCAAATTTGTATAAACAAATTAAGAGTACCTGAACTTGAATCCATGAACCATCCCATGGAAAATGAAGGACAGATCTTTAGGAATCTAGTCCCATCCACCATGCCTTTTTACAAGCTGTGAACAACCACATGGAGGAGGAATTTCCATTTGAATGAGACCTTCCCTTTCCTGAAGGCCTTTATAGAAAAGTCACCCTCATGGCTGATTTTCTCAAAGGAGTGGTTAATAGTTTCTTTGGCCAAGAACACCTCACGTTCTTCATCATCCAGCTGCAGATGAGTGTTGGTGGTGGCCGGAGTGATGAAGACTGTTCTCCCCTGCACTATGGCAGATAGTGCCTTCTCCCCATCCATAACGACCTCTTGGGAGGTCTACCAAAATTCGAGCAAATGATCCTCATAAAGAGTAGGATCAATGGTTAGGGAGGTGAAGTAGTTGGATAGAGCTAAGAAACGGCAAACCTCTGAGAAATGTGGATCTTTCTCACAGTGTAACAGAGCAACTTGGTTGTGTTGCCTGTGTAAATGCATGGAGAAATCTGGGTCATTTCTAAGGTTAAGGTTGGCCATTATGACAAATCATAAGGATGAAGAAAGATGAACGAAAGCAATTTCAAAGAGAAACTTGGGGTTTAGGTTTGGAAAGGGAAATGAAAATTGATAGAAAGTGGGGGAACCATTAGGTTTATACGTGAAAAGGATTTAAGACAAAGTTAATGAAAGAGGATAAACTTTGAAATCCGTATGTCGGTCCCACCTCTAAAAAGGTAGTTTGTTTTTTGATCAAAAAGTAGTTTTCTTGGAAATCAAAAAGCTTCCGAAGGTAAATTGTTTCGGAAGATTTAATGAAAAAGCTTCCGAAGCCAAAATGACTTCGAAAGAATTTCCTAAGAATTTTGAAAATTTTAGCTTCGGAAGAAAATCAAGACATGAAAGTTTTGTTCAAAAGAAGAAAATTTCTGAGAGTTAATTTGCTTCGGAAGAAACTTGTCCTTGAAAACATATAAGTGCCTAAGAAGGGTTTCAAGCTTCAGAAGATATTTCAGAAATTTTTTTCGAAGGTAAATTACTTAGGCAGTTATTTGTTTTAAAGCCATAAGTTTCTTTTGAAAATTTAAGCATATCTTCCAAAGGATCAAAATTTTCAGAATTCTGAGGATATTCTTCCAAAAGTTTTCATCCAAAGAAAAATAAGAGCTTATGAAGGTGATAAAGTAGACAACTTAGGACACATAGATTCTAAGAAATAATAAGAATTAGTTTTATGAAAAAACCTACTTAAACTTTATTATCCCAATAGATGATATAAGATACTTAAATCTCTGTTCATAAAAAGGCTTTGTAAATACATGAGCATATTGTTCATTTGTGTGAACTTTGACTAGTTTAATTAATCCTTTTTCAAAATTATCTCTAATTAAATGATACCTCATGTTGAGGTGTTTTGTCCTTGAGTGTTGCACGGGATTCTTTGTGATAGAGATAGCACTGAAGTTGTCTATGTGAATGGGAGTCTCCTTGAAGTTTAATCCATAGTCAAGTATCTGATTCTGAATCCAAAGAACTTGAGCACAACAGCTTGCAGAAGCAATGTATTCAGCTTCTGCAGTTGATGCAGAGACAAAGGATTGTTTCTTGCATTGCCATGAGACAACCCTTCCACCAAGAAACTGACATCCCCCACATGTAGACTTTGCAGTCATGTTGCAACAACCATAATCACTATCTGTATAAGCATAGAAATTGAATTCAGAATTGTTAGGATACCACAAACTAAGAGTTTAAGCACCTTTAAGGTATCTTAGAATCCTTTTGATAGTGATAAGGTGAGACATCTTAGGGTTGGCTTGATATCTTGCACAAATACATGTGGCAAACATCATATCAGGCCTGCTAGTTGTAAGATACATAAGAGACCAAATCATAGCCTATATAAGTGTTGATCTACACCCCCCCTCAAGATCAGGCCCAAGGGATTGGTTTCTATCTATGGGTGTCTTAGTAATCTTACAGTCAGTCATGTTGACTCTTTTGAATATGTCTGGAAAATACTTTGACTAACTAATGAAGCTGTCATCTTCAACTTGCTTCACTTGAATTCCAAGAAAGAAATTGAGTTCCCCCATGGCACCTATTTCAAATCCGTCCTTTATTAGCTTCTCAAAGTCTATGTAGAGCTTTGTATTAGTTGATCCAAAAAAGATGTCACATACATACACTTGAACTAGCATTATGTCATTTTCTCATCCTTTGATGAAGAGAGTTCCATTTGTAGTACCCCTTCTATATTCGTGCTTGCAGAGATACTAAGAAAGAGTCTCATACCATTTCCTGGGTGTCTAATGTCATCTAAAAAGAGCTTTGTCAAGCTTGCAAACATAATCAGGATGACCAGGATCTGTAAAACCAGGAGGTTGACATCATGTTGATAGACCTTGAAGTTCTTGAATTCAGCAAATGCCAAGAATATCCTAATAGCTTCCAGTCTTGCAACTGGTGCAATGATATTAGTGTAGTTATTTCCTTGTTCTTTTGTGTAACCTTAAACAATTAGTCTAGCTTTTTTTCATAGCAATGCCTCTATCATCTCTCTTGTTTCTATAACCCATTTGGTTCCTATAGTAGTGTTCCCATGAGGAAGAGGTCAAAGGTTACAAACTTTCTGCCTTTAGAGTTGTAGCAACTTCTTTTGCATGGATTCAACCCAACTTCCATCCTTTAGAACCTCATAAATTTTCTTCGGCTCTATCTGAGATAAGACACAAGAGCAAAGACAAATATTTGATTCATGAGTCTGCCCTCTTGTTCTTACCTCTATGTTAACATCTCCAATGATGTTTGTGGTGGGATGAGACTTGTGGATCCTTAGCTGAGGGATCACAACAAGTTGCTAAGAGAGATCTAAATTTGTGAAATTGAGATATGGCATTGATGCTTCTCCCACCACATCTACACACTTATCAAGAGAAACTTGATCCAATGTGTGTGTAACATCATTGATGTTGTCATCTATGGAGTGGTTATCAGCATCAAGAAATTCCTTATCACTGTCACCACCACAATCATGTTGTGCTGCATTTGAAGTGTCTTTATCCAGTTGTGGAGACTTTAAGCTAGAATTTGAAGGCATCTTAGATGTATGAGCTGATTTTGTCATTATGGTCCAGATAGAAACCTCATTTGCATAAGTAGTTACAACTAGAGCTGAAGAAGTGTGGCTTGAATGTCTTCTAAGCTCAAACCTTAGATTAGGATCACCTATGTGTAAGATATTTGTAGATCCTGAAACATTCTCACAAGGTTTGTTAAAACAGTTGGTAACTAAATAAGATCAAATAGCCAATCAAGACCAAAACCAGCTACGCAGGATGTGTGTTCATTTAAAGTCACATTGGCTTACTCCTCAACAATTATAGTTCTGAGATTCTATACTCTATAAGCCTTAGCTTGAGAGTTGTATCCAATGAAGTGTCCATCATATGATTTCTCAGCAAATTTGGCAATTTGATCTTTGGTATTCAAGATGGTGCAAGGACATCCAAATGACCTGAGAAAACCAATGAAAGGTTTTCTCTTATGCCAAAATTCATAAGGAGTCTTACCATGAGTCTTAACCACTAAAACTCTGTTTTCCACATAGCAGTTAGTGTTTACTGCCTTTGCCCAGAAGGTGATGGGCAGTTTAGAATCAGACAGCATGGTTCTTCTAGATTCAATCAATGTCATGTTTCTCCTCACTGCAACACCATTTTGTTGAGGAGTCATGGGAGCAATGTATTGACTTGTAATACCCTTTTCATCACCAAATGTATCAAGGATTTGGTTCGTAAATTCTGCTCCCTGATCACATCTTTTGGTTTTCACCTTGTGATCACATTTATTCTCAATCTTTACCATGAAATTCTTTAGAATATCAGGAGTCTCATCCTTAGATCTAAGGAAAAAAACGCATCTGAATCTGGTAAAATCATCTGTGATCACCAAACAATAAGAGGTCCTTCCTAGACTCATTACACTGGTGGGGCCAAAGAGATTCATATGTAACAAGTGTAGGGGAATATTGATGGAGTTTCTTTCCTTAGGTTTATGAGATACCTTATGTTGCTTCCCTTTAAGGCATGCAACACAATAATCATCACTTGCAAACTCTTTCTTTGGCATTCAAGTTACCAAATCATTTTTAATAAGTTTATTCATGTTCTTAAAGTTTACATGGCACATTCTTTTATGCCATAGGAAAGACTCATCACTATTTGCTTTAGATAGAAAGCATGAAACTTCTCCACAGGGAGATGTCTCTTGCATGTCCATCTTGTAAATCTTCACTTTCCTGGGGGCTCTGAGTAAGATATGCTCATGACGAATGACACCCCGGGCTTGAGAACAATGCACTCATGCTCAGTAAAGAGCATGTTATGACTCTGATCACAAAATTGGGATAAAGTTAGAAGATTGTACCCAAGCTCCTTGACAAAGTTTACCTTTTCAATGTTGAGCTTAACATTTGTGACCTTGCCCCTTCCAGAAATATAACCACCTTCATTCCACCAAAAGCAACTCGCCCTCCATCAATCTTTCAAAGTTCTAGAGTAGTGACCTATTGTTTGTCAAGTGCCTGGAATAGCCACTATCAATGATCCAGACATTTTTGTTTTTCTTGAGCTATTCCTGCATAAAGAAAATAATTAGTTACATTGGAAAACCCAAGCGTTATTGGTCTTGGGCTCATTAAAAGAAGTAGAAGATAATGCAACAGTACTAGATCCTATAGTTGTGCTTTCAGGATCTTGTGCTGTTGTTGATGAAGAACATTCTGTCTTTCTTTGACTTCTGCACCACCTTTTGAAGTTTAGACATGACCTTCAACGCTTCGGAAGCTTTTAAGACTTTGGAAGTTTTGATGACTGGAACTTCGGAAGATTCTGCAGACACTGCAGCAGACTTTCGTGCTTCGGATGTAGTCCTTTCTTCCGAGACCAAATTTACTTTCGAACGCAATTTTCCACTTGCCTTATTTTTTGATTTAGAGCTTCTTAAGGAAACATATTTTCCTTCCGAAAATGAAATTTTCTTGGAGCTCTTGGAAGACTTTTTCTTGGTCATATGGAGAGTACCTCTTGGATTGTATGGACAATCTTAGCAAGATAAGATATACTTTCACACATAACATTCTCCATTTTCTTTTTCCCAAGAACTTTCTGTTGAGAACAAACTGATCTTGATCAAATCCCTTCTCCACCTTTATCTTTGCAGATGCTGAGACTGTCCTTTTAGGCTAAGAGCTGTTCTTGGAATTGGATGGTCCAGGCTGTGTAGTAGTGGTACACAACAGATCATCCTTATTCTTGGTGTTGGATGATTTGAACATAAACTAGAACACTTCCAAGAATAGTTTAGGTTGATGTCTTCAGTCTTTACCACTTCAAACCCTACAGAGATTAAAACTTGTTTCTACCTAGAATCAAAAGTAGCGTGATCTCTTCAGCCTTCCTAGCTTTTCTTTTGCTCATTCTGATCAAGTTTTTCCTCATGGACTTGGTCATCACAGTCTTCTTCTTCTCCTCACAAGGATAGTGACCCTTCTTAGAATCCTCTTCTTCACTTTTCTCAGAGAGATTCTTCACTATCACTTCTCCATCCTATTCACCCAAAGGGTCTACGAGAAGAAGCTCATCTTCACAAGTTCCACACTTGGGTGATCTTATAGACAAGATTGAATGTGGAGGAGCTATGTCATTGAATCCTGGTCTCTACTTGTTTTGATAACACACCTTGTTATGCAGGGATGACGATATCACATTCTTGAAGGTCTCTTGTTTAAGAACACACTTTTCTGCCCTGGCTTTGTTGATCACAAGCTCAGCCTGGCGCTCAGTCAGCTTAGTTATGAGATCCTTGATCTGAGCCCTATAATTGGTATGCTCATGTTTTACAACTGAAATGGTTTTCTCTAAGTCCTCTATCTTTAGTTTATAATCAGTTTTAGTGTTTCTAAAATCAGCTTTTAAGATGGTTAAGGACTCAAGATCATATCTTATTTCTAAGTTGTAGGACCTATATCTGTTAACTTTAGCAATACATTTAGGGTACAAAGATGTTCCAATACCTTGGCTTCATCATGATCTGCCATCAGTGCTTGGTTTGGAGAAGCATCTTCCACCAGAAAGCTCCAGATAAAGCCTCCTTCTTCAATAGCAATTGCAACTTGCTGCTTTGGCTTGTCATTCTGGGTAGCTTTATCAGTGTAGTTTGGTCTGGACTAGGCTTGGTCACCATTTGTTTTTGGTGCCTTGCACTCGCTGGCAAAGTGGCCCGTCAAGTTACAGTTGTAACATTTGACTTTGCTTTTGTCTAGTACAAACATTCCACTGGTTGTATTGATGGGAAACTTTCTTCCTGTCCGCTTGAATAACTTCATGGCTCTGTGAGTGAGAAGAGCCATTTGCTGGACTATCTCCATATACTCCAGATGATCTGGATGGATGCAGTTTAGGTCTTCAAGGATGAATCGAAAGCTGCCACTACTTTCATCAGAGGACACAAAGGCTTGACAAGACCTTGTCTCTTGTAGTGGGCTTATTTGAGTATAGTTCTCCCTTGGTGTCTTAGGGAAGGTGATGAAAGGACCCTTTTGGGAGTTGTCAGAGTAGCATATGAGATGATGTGGGGGTTCTATGCTATCCCTTTCAACCACATGAAGGGTTGAATCCATTTGATTGTTGGAGTTGGCAGATGAACCATGCATGTTCATCTCCATCTAGTAGCCACTAAGAATCCCATACAACACTGCCAAAGTAGGAGTTTTTAGGTTCTTAGTTCTCTTGATAACCACACAGTAGTGTATCCATTGCCTAGGAAGTGATGACATGAACTTCCTTACAATATCATTGTTTTCAAGAGCTACTCTACCATCTACTAGGGTATCCACAATCTCAACATACCTGAAGTATTGTTAAGTCATGGTCTCACCTGCTTTAAAGGTGAAATTTTCAAACTGCTATTTCAGGAGATCCTTATTGTTCTCGTTGGCTTCAGAAGAACCTTCATACATTAGTTTCAATGCATCCCACAGCTATTTAGCTGTTTTTGCACTTTTTGAAACCTCTATATATAGAGTTTGGAAGAGTAGTCTGAAGGCTTTCTATTCAATCTCTACTCTCTCTATCTTAATCTGAGTAGTCAACTACAACTTTGGGGATCATACCACCTCTAATTGATGAAGAGGTGCTAGGTATGTATGGTCCATTTTCAACAAACTCCCTTATTCTTGAGTCTAGACACTTGATGAATCCTTCCATTCTTTGGCACCAGGTGTCAAAGTCATCTAGAGTGATCAGCGGCGACTTTGTCAAGGTTGTAGTTTCCATATCAGATTTTGAAATGGCTGCCATTTGAGATGTTAAGTATTTTGTTTGTGTGAGGGATCTTAAAATGGTGAGATCTTATATCAATAGCATGGAACGCTTTGATACCAATTGAAGTACCGATGAAGGGTTTGCAATTACAACAAAACAACACAATGAGGAGAGTTTCTATGAATACTTGACACATCAAATAAGGCACTTGTTAACTAATACTAAGAACACAAGTAAGTATGAGACAGAACAAGATAGCATAACACACAAGGAGTTGGTTTTCAAGACTACAGTATATTTCTTTCTCAAGTTCTATTAAAAATGTTACAAAGCATTCTTAGAAAGTTACAAGTACTTGAGATACATATACTACATCCTACAACCGACCATACTTTGAAGGCCAGCCGGATACAATTGACTGGACAACAAACAAAATCAAATGTAGAGTCAAAAGGTAGATTTCCTTTAGACTAGTGACTATGACATGTCATACCTCACATCATAATATATTACAAAAAGGATAAGGTACATAGTGTAGAAAGTTACAGACTCAAGACCTCAATGTACAGTTACCAAAAGCATGGACCTTTTCACCAAAATTAAGTTACAGACTTATGAAAGTTGGTGACTTTACAGAGTTATAGCGGAATGGGGTCCAGCTTTATGGAAAAGCACATCAGATAAAGCATCTGTCCAAAAGTCATCAGAAGAAATCTTCCTTTAAGTGTTAGTGTGAAGTCGGCTGGATCGATAAACATCCGAGCATGTTCTTGACAAAAGGATAAACAACAGCACAAACAAAAAGTCAAATAATAATACGAACTATAATTGAATAGTTTCATTGATAAAACCTAATGATTACAAGCTCGTTACAATGGAGTCTTAGACGTTTCCTGATCGAAAATTTAAGTTTTTCCGGCATACGTCTATTAGGGTTTGATAAAATTCTAGTTTTTACAGACAAATCAAGTTAAATCTATGAATTATCAAACTTCAGCAAGTTCAGTCGCACGATTAGACCAATCGCACGACTGAGTTCATTCGTACTCTCCAACCGCATGATTGGACTCATTCGTACATTCAATCGTACGACTGGACCATGCGAATGGTTCAATCATACGACTAGACCATTCTTATGGTTCATTCTCATGAATGCCCCAATTGCACCTCTCAGTCGCACGACTGGTCCATTAGCATGGCTCAGTCGTACGACTGAGTCTCATTCGCATATGCTCCTGCGAATGACCTAGTTTCATGTGTTTACAACATATCAGGTGTATAACATTAAGCCTAGACTATTCAACAAGCCACGGACACACTATATATGACTATATATGATCCAACAAATTCCCCCTTGCACGTGCTTGCAAATAGTAGATAACACCTCTTACAATCTTCAGTCAATCTTTACTCTGGTTGCCAATAGAATCAAACAAAAACCATATTAGTCAACGTTGATGATCCATCAGGTTACACACATCCCTGAAAATGAATTTAGGCACAACATCTTTCGTTTACTTTGTACAACACCATCATAGCAGCAAGATTCCCCATATGACTGATTTTTCCAGATAATGACATGAATAGTTTTCCATTGCTTCAATCTTCACACAGGCTAACTTGATTAACATTAACACTTATAGAAATTCCCCCTCACATTCAGCATATCCCAATATATAGACATTGTGCTCTCTTGGTGTCTTCAGACGATGTATTGGGCAAAATGTTGAAGGTTCCAATCCACAGCTGACAATATCAAACAAATCAGCATGCATGTAGATTCATCATCAAAAACCTGCTAACATCATCACTTTCTAATTGCGTCTTCAATTTCTCTATACATGGATTCCCCCTAAGAATGAGAATCATCTTTGTGTGGATAAATATAACTTGATTGGCCCATAAGTAGTCAGATGCTCCTGATTACCCCACAAAATCAGCACCAACTGCTGACATCTTCTCTTCTCTCTTTCGTGTTCCAATTACATTCACCTATTCTAGAAGTCCGACGAATAATGGGGTACACATCCAACTTATTTGACAAAAGAACCTCAGGGTGAATATGTTTTGCTCACCTTCAAATATGTGCAAGGCGCTGTTGCGGACTCTTTTTTTTGGTCTCGAACAAATGCGGATGAGTCAATGCGGATGGCTCATTCGTGCAATTGAACATATGATTGGTCCAGTCGCATGACTGCACATACGACTGGTCCAGTCGCACGAATGGTCCATTAGCATGGTCCAGTCGTACGAATGGTCCATTCGCATGGCCCAGTCGCATGAACGGGTCTGCATGCAGATTTTCAGATCTGCAGCCACCAGGGCTGCCCAAAACCCTAATCTGACGAAATTTACATGAGCTGAGACAAAATAGACATCATCAGATTCGAATGGGTGAGGGAACGTGATTTCGTGTGCAATTTTAATATAGAAACACCACACGTAACAAGATCTGAGCAAAACACAAAGAACAAGAAGTGGGTTTAACGTCAAGATCTAAAATTTGATCTAGAAATCAAGAGCACGGGTTGCTAGAATGATGGTTAGATCATTCCAGCAGTAACTGGCTCTGATACCAATTGTGAAGTCGGCTGGATCGATAAACATCCGAGCATGTTCTTGATGGAAGGATAAACAACATCGCAAACCAAAAGTCAAATATAATATGAACTATAATTGAATGGTTTCATTGAAAAAACCTACCGATTACAAGCTCGTTACAACATAAGAATCAAGACTCTTGGCAAGGGGAAGATCGAGCAAGATCTCCCCTCTCATCTGGCAGCCCTAGGCGCCCTGGCACACTCTCTCTAAAACCCTTAATCTCTCTACACATTGAAACTGGTATATATAGGCCTCTGCCCATATTAGATGCGACTGGGCCCATTCGTGGAATTGAACCATGCTATGATTCAGTCGTACGACTGGACCATTCTTATGGTTCAGTCTCACCAATGCCCCAATCGCACCTCTCAGTCGCACGACTGGTCCATTAGCATGGCTCAGTCGTACAACTGAGTCTCATTCGAATATGCTCCTGCGAATGACCCAGTTTCATGTGTTTACAACATATCAGTGTATAACATGAAGCCAAGACTATTCGACAAGCGACGGACACACTATATATGACTATATATGATCCAACAGTTAGCTTCGGAAGAATTTGTCTTTGAACTTCGGAAGACTTAATCTTTGGCTTCGGAAGATATTGTTCTTGGCTATGGAATATTTCACACATAGAATATTTCTGATGCTGGTGTGAAACTTTGAAAGCATTATACTTCTATACACTTGTGCATGCTTGCAGGAGAGACTTTGGGTGTTTGGGGTACATCAGCCTTGCATCAGTAATGTATTCAACCTTAGCAAAAGATGTAAAGACACATGATAGCTTCTTTCATTGCATTGAGATAGTCCTTCCACCAAGAAATTGACATACACGTGATGTTGATTTCTTGTTGATGTTGCAGCCACTATAGTCACTATTAGAATAACCATAGAGATTAAAATTGTTGTTCCTTGGATACCAAAGGCCTATGTATATCCCCATATAAAAAGGCACACTTCACATCAAGTTGGTAGAAAGTAAAAAAAATTATGCAGCATAAGCAAGAAAGGTCCTCATTCCCTGAAGACTTGCAAATGGTGCAAAGACATTAGTGTAATTATTTCCTTCCTCTTGGGTGTATCCTTGAACTACTAGTCTTGCCTTATTCTTGATTATCAAATCTCTATCATCTCTCTTGTTTCAAAAGACCCATTTGGTGCCTGTTGGTACTTGACCACAAGGTAGCGGACATAGGTTCCAAACCTTTTGTCATTTGAATTGAAGCAATTCCTCTTGCATTGATTCAACACAGCTACAATCTTTTAAGGCTTCTTCTACTTTCATGGGTTCCATTTAAGACTAAAACCATAAGTACAAACAGACATTCCCATTATGAGTTTCTCCTCTTGTTCTCACACCTTTAGAAACTTCTCCTGTTCTTAGTTGGATGAGTGTTGTGAATCCTGAGACTGGGAATCACCTATAGTTCTAAAGATAGATCCAAGTTGGACATATTTTGCTTAAGATCTTGAACACTTGGACTAGCTGTTGTTTCAAATTCATTCAATGAGGACTTTTTGAATGAATGGGAAACACCACCATCATCTGTGGGTTGTGAAGCAGCATGAACAGTTTCATGTTCCTTCAAGATGCTACTTCTATCAGCTTGGTGTTCTGCAGTGTCACCAGATAATTTTTGAAGCTCACTAGGTGGACCACTAGTTAAGGTTCCACTATCTCTTGAAATAGTTATGTTTTCAGATCTTAGGATAGTGGGAGCTTGATCTTGAGCTACTCTTGGAGAACTTGAACAAGGTATGGGTAACTCAAACAGTTGATCATCATCAAAATAACTTTGAGTACCTGTTCCAGCTGAAACATTCTAACAAGATGTATTAAAATAGTTGGAAAACAATTCTAAGTAAAAAATATGATTAGGGTCGGTCCCCGTAACACAAGGAGGGTGCTTATTGACAACAATGTTGGATGATTCCTCAAATTGCTAATTTTTAATGTTATAACCTCTATAAGCAATAGAGTTAGAGCAATATCCAACAAATATAGCATCATCTGACTTTTTAGTAAAATTTTCCAAATTTTTCTTGTGTTATGTATGGTACACCTAGTGCTAAAGGACCTTAGAAAGCCACTGAGTGGGGCCCTCATGTTCCATAGCAAATAAGGGGGTTTTGCATGTGGCTTAGATACAAGAACCCTGTTGTGCACATAACATGCAGTGCTGACTGCCTCTACTCATAGTGTTAGAGGTAGTTTTGAATCACCTAACGTAGTCCAAGAAGCCTGAATTAGGGTCCTGTTCCTCCTCTCAGCAACACCATTTTGTTAAGGAGTTTTGGGACCACTGTATTGTCTGGCAATCCTTTTTAAGTTATAGAATTAGTCAAGAACATGGTTGTTAAACTTAGTCCTTGATCACTTCTAATTATCCTAACCTTGTGATCAATTTGATTTTCATTTTTAAGAATAAAATATTTTAACATTTGAGCAGTTTCATCCTTAGTTCTTGAAAAGAATACCCATGTAAATCTTGTTAAATTATCAACAATCACAAGGCAGTATGATTTCCTTCCAATTCTCATTATACTTGTGGAACCAAATACATCCATGTGAAATAAGTGTAATGGAGTGGTGATAGAGTTAACAACTTTGGATTTATGAGATGTTGTGTGTTGCTTCCCTTTCTGGCATGCAATATAGTTATCTTTGTAGAAAATTTCCTTTTAAGGCAAACCACGTAGTATGTTATTTTTAACCAATTTGTTCATGGTTGTAAAATTACATGACACATACGTTTATGTTATAGTGTTTACTCATCACCCTCAGCTTTGGAAAGAAAGAATGATACTTCACCCAGTGGGGAAGCATTATTAATATCTAGCTTGTACATATCCCTTTTCCTGGGAGATCTAAGAAGCACCAATTCTTGAGGAATTGTCATCCCTGGTCTGAGGATAATGCACTCATGTTCAGCGAAAAGAATTTGATTCTTTTGATCATAGCATTGAGAAACACTTAACAAGTTGTGTCCAAGCTATCTGACAAAGTGTACTTTGTCAACTTTTAAGTTGTTGTTGGACACACTTCCTTTGCCAGAAATGTGTCCTCTACCCTCACCTCCAAATTGAACAAGACCTCCATCAAAATGTTGAAAGTTTTGCAGGAGAGATCCGTCCAATGTCATGTGCCTAGAGCATCCACTGTCTACAATCCATACATTATTATTCTTCTCATATGGATGTCCCTACGTAAGGTGAAAAAGTTAGTTTTGATTGAAAACCATAGCCTTGTTGGTCTTGGGCTTTTCCAATGATAAGAGGATGATATTGAACCAAAGTTTATGCATAGGGTTCAATATGTGTTTGTGAAGATGACGCGTGGGGTGCTACATCTTCTTTAATCTCTAAGTCCATCCATTGTTTGATCATTGAGGATGAGCAAGATGAAGCTTGAGCAACATGACATTCTTTTAAAGCTTCTTTCTTTTCAGAAGAAGTCTTCACCACCTTTTCTTTCGAAGTAGTCTTCTTCTTGGATGGTTTCAAGGGGACTTTTTTGTACTTTTTGTCTTAACAACTTTAACTTCCAAAGTCATTTTCCCTTCGGAAGAAAGATTTTCTTCCAAAGCAACCTTGCTTTGGAAACAAGCTTTCCCTTTTTCATCACTTGAACCATATGATAGGGTCCAAATGAGAAACCTTCCCTGACTCCGTCTCTTTTAACATTTTTTGCATAATGTATGCTAGCAGGATTGTAGTAACAATATTTAGCCATGTGGTTTTGTAGACCACAATTATTTAGGCAATGTAAGTCTTCTGGGTACTTAAAGAGTGCTGTTTCTTGTTCTTCTTATCTTCATCACCAGTCTTCCCTTTGCTTTCTCATCCTTTTGTTGGATAGGAGAGCTAGTACTACACATTTTTCTAGGATCAAAAGTTCCCACCACCTGGAATCCAACTGAGATGAACACACACTTTTGCTTTCGGTCAATCATTAGCTTAGATTTAGCCACTTTCTTGGCAGATTGTCTGGCTGCCTTAGCATGGCTTCTCTAGCTTTGGTGGTTACGGGTTGGTCATCACTTGTAAGAGGGGTTAGGTTTACCTGATTCTTCCCTATGATGGTCTCCAAAGTTGCATCACTCTTTGACTCATGAGAAGGTGGGTCAGCAGATGGAAGCTTTTGCTCTTAAGTACTATATCTTGGTTGTCTACTAGACTCATAAGAATGTGGTGGAGCAATTTCATTCGTTCCCAACCCACCTTTGTTTTGATAATAAAGTTTGGAGTGAGTGGATGATGGAAGAATGGGTTAGAAGTTTTGCTCTGAGATAGCATGTTTCCTTGCTTGAGCATCATCTGTGACAAGCTAGACTTTGTTAGGAGAGCCGTGTACGTACGGAGTACTAACGGATTTTATGTTTTACCAGATCAAATAGAGTGGATTCCTATTTGATTGGAGATCCAATCAGTGAGAATGATAACCTGATAGATATATCAATAAACTAAACGTTAACAACGAGTAGGAATCGATCAAGATCGAACTATGAACTTGGACAAGCTATTTGGGATGCTCTAGACGGCTAGGCTTTATGTGTATACGAAGTATCTCTCAAAATGTTTTTCTTCATTAATTAGGTGGTATTTATAGGTTAGCAATTTCCATTCGTATGACTGAACCATTAGCATGGTTGAGTCGTACGACTGAGTCAAGCGATTGAGTCATATGCACAACTGAAGGTTTAGTCGTGCGACGAGTCAATCTTATTTCTTAATCATACCACTGATCTAGTCTCCTGGTTCAGTCATGCGACTAGTCCATAAGCATGATATATTCATGTGTATGGTACATAAGAATGGTCGATTAGCATGAATAATCAACTGACTAGGTTGAACATAGTACTTAATCATTATTGAAAAAAACTATGTCCCATAACCTTAAACCTATATAAAAAGTCATACATATGAATCAAAGATAACTAAACATCAATGCATATATCATACTTCATTACATCATCATATTACACATATGTAAGTCATGAAAGACTTTTACATTTAAGTACATAATCTAGGAACACATGTATCAACAAACTCCCCCTTGGACCTAGTTTACCCTATTGTCTAACATTCTTCACATGCTCTTGAAATTTCTTGCACTTCTCTTCTCTGGTGACTCTTGCATGTATCTAAAACGCAAAGCAGAGCCGTATAACATGTTGGAATTGAAGAGCTGGTACAATTTCTTGCGTCTCATAGAACAATGGCCACTTGTATAAAGTGTAAACATCATTAGTAGACAAGTTAGTATGCCACATTGGGTCGAATACCCTTATAGTCTCTATCCTTCCATATCTGTTCAGAACTATGACCGCTTCTCCCGTCCTCCAATCATAATACCACCATTTGAAGCGTGGAGTGAAGTCCTGGGGCATTTCCCGTAAGGAAATCTTGGACATTGTGCTTGGAGGACTCCGCTTCAACACTACATTAGGCCTTCCAGACATAGGGTCGACTAAAGACTTATGAATGAACCTCTTAGGTTATTGAGGTCTGAAGTTTACCCATCTTGTGTGGTATTCTTTCTTCAATGCTGCCTCAAACCATCTTGGAATCTTTCTTGGGTTGGCATACAATAGATCTAAGCATGCCAGTCGGTTGAGCTCAAAACGAGTAAGAGTCTTCAGATCATGTGGATATCTGAAGTACGCTATCCTTTTCTCTCTTTAACAGCATAGACTTCCAAGTCTTCAAAATATGCCCATGTGGTAATCTTGCCTGACACTTTCTGATGTCTTTTGACTCTTTAAAGTTTGGTGTAGGCATTTTAATTTGGGGTTACGTGCTGGGCTTTCATCTCAGCAAAACAAGTTGCCCATTCAGCTTTTTAATATCAATATTTGCATGTAAAGCTTTGGCTGTACTTTTATCTTTCTCTTTCTCTTTCTCCATTCCTCCAACTTTTCAAAATTATCACTCCAAAAGTTTCACCCAAGTTGGGGATAACATTTCCCTCAGGGTCAGTGTACTCAGGATATTGCTCAACTATGACATCTTCAATCTCAATTTCATCCACATCCTATAGCTCATCGTCACTTAATACATCAACTTCCGGAGCATCTTTGACAATTCAATATGTATTTAATCTAAACATATTGGCCAGCTGCTCATCTATCAGATCATGGATGATCTCTCCTTCTTTAGGAGTGTAGCTCACAGATCTTCTGACGATCCCTTGCAAGTCATGAATCATAGTAAGTTGAGTCTTAACTTGCTGAAGGGGGCGACATCATACTCATCTAGCTATTGAGCTTAGTTTGTTTGATTAAACATTCAACACGTCATGCATAGATCATTAATCAAAACATTTAAACATAAAAAATCATTAATTACATTAATGTAATACACAATTCAAGTACAAATGTTTCAAATACATAAACATCTAATCATTATTTTTGCCTTGATCTGTTGTCACTTCAGCTTGAAGAACAGAGGACGAGACTCCTTGATCCTGATTTCTCTTGGTGCGCCTCTCCATTGCTGATGGATTTGAGGCTGACGCAGATGCATCACCTTCTTGATCATCCTCATCATCATCTTCTTCTTCTTCAGATTCATCTCCAGTGAGCTCATCCTCATCATCCTTATCATCACCATCTTTAATCTTTAAAGGCTCACTCTTGGATCCCTTCATCTTTAGCAAAATCTTCTTGTTCTTTTTCTCCAGTCCCTCAATCCTTTTCACCGATGCCAAAACTAACTCGTTTTGACTGTTTAGTACATGGCGGGCTCGGCATATAGCTCTCTCATGCTACGCATTCTTCTCACTAAAGTGAGCTATTTGCTTGGCTTGAGCTGCATTTACCGCCATCAGCTAGTTCATCTGAGTAGCTCTCAGATCATTAGTTGCGATTGACTTTAGCATAAGGCGGTTTAGACTTGCCAGTTGTTCCTCTATCCTGATCGTGGGTAGAGTAGATCCATGTTTCATTAGGGATTGGGTGGATGTACCGGCTTGATGAGTGGTGGTTGTGGTGGTGGATGTCGTGAAGATTGGACGTGGAATGGAAGTGGATTGTGGTTGAATTGTGTTGGGTATTGTGGTTGAGGTGGAGGTAGGTGTATGAGTGGTGGAGGGAGTATCAGTAGCTGTGGGAGTGGACGTGGGTGTTGTGGCAGTGGTTGTGGTAGTGGTGGTGTTTGTGGTAGTGGTGGCGGATGTAGTAGTAGTGGCTGTAGTGATTTGGGTGATCCTTTACCTCTTTCTCTTTTGATGTGGGGTTGGGCCATCCTTTTCTTCCCTAAGTCTTTCGCAATAGGAGCTCCCCCTGAGTTGATAGGCTGGTTAGGTCTGTAAGTGCGATTAGTGACCTCAAGATCGTCACTTGTAGTACCAGTTAGGCACCAACAACCCCTCTTTCCCTTTTTCTGTAGCAACAACCGGCCATCGACTTCCCTAACTAGAGGCTCATCGTCAAATTCTCCTCTCATCAAGCTGGAAGTCTTCGTGAAAGGTAGCCTTCTCATATCCACCTAGAGCATAGAGGTACCTTGTGGAGATGGTGGAGATATAAGAGAAGTGCCAGTGGCCTTGATTGACTCGGACCAGCATCTCCACCACTTGACTGTCATCAAGATCATCATCATTGGCGCCGTCTTCATTGGTGGGTACCACAATAGGCTCAACATCGGAATCACTATCATCGTGTCGCCATTTCTTGCGAGCAGGCACCATGTAGTCTTCAATGCTGTATGCCAAAACAATCTCCTGATCGGGGGCGTCACCTGGTTCCCCCGGTACACCTTCATTCTTCCCAAAGTAATGTCATTCATCACCTCTAGAATAACAGGATCATCTTTCTCTTTTGGCAACATAGGAAGCTTCTCATCTATGATCATCTGTAAAATTGTGGATACATACAGAAGCCTTCCTTACCTTGGCTTCAATGTTCTCAATCATGTAGGAGAAGAACATGTGGGAGAAACTAAACGGGTAGTTCAGTACTAGTGCAACATATGCATTCTGGATTTGGTCTGCCATTTCATCAAATCCTCCTCGCGTTGAAGCTATGCACTTTAGGATAACATGAACCAAGTACTTGAACTGGGGGCACATGTTGCTTTAGTTGAGCACACCTGCATTGATGTCCCCAGCTTACTTGATCCTAAGAAAGCAACCACGAAACAATTAGTGGATGCAGCTAGTAGGATGGGCTCCAACTTCCCCTGAGTCTAGGACTCTCCTTAGGTCTTCTTCACAGACCTCAATGCCTTTTCCGAAAATGGAGCTCCGGATATAGTGAGGCTCCACCGACCTGTCAATAGAGGCACCTTCCCAAAATGCCTGCTGAAGAGATCTGTATGGTGTGCATGGTGTAGAGAGCCTTGTGTCACACCCTCAAAATCCACTTGCGGAATTTTACCGCGAGGCGTGTGAACAAACCAGGATCACAGTCAATAGTTACTCAGAACGACTCTGTATGCCATAATATAAATAAAATCACCAATGTACAAACTTTAAACAGTGCGGAAGCATTTTGAAAAAAACCCAAAGAAATAAAAGTATAACCATGGCAAAACATCTGCCAACCCAAAAGAGTAATCAATAATCATTAAAATGATAAAATGTCTTGAAGACCGAGTCTTAGAATGCAGTGACCCATGCAGTGCTCCTATGGCAAGCAAGCTAATGACCTGAGAATAGCATACTAAAATGTCAACAATGGTTGGGTGGTGAGTTCAAGAGATATTCAAACATAAACAGTTTAATAATAGAGATATACAAGTAGTGCATTGTAACAGGTAGCTAGTCCATTAACAATAAATATTATTTCATAGTGATTTCGCAATTGAAGCTGACTGTGTTACGTTGTTGCCTCCTGCCACGACTTAACAGGCCGTGACAATGTTCATTAAGACAACTTGCACCCGGTTGACCTCGAGTCACAAGGTGGGGCTCGTCAGACCCAGTAGTACTACCCAAATTTCCCCGCTATTCAATATTAACAATTCGAAAGTGTGAGGACTTTTCCATGATATCAACACTATATAATATTGTACACAACTTGAATTATAAAGCGTTCGTGATTTACGAGTATGCTATGTCCCCAAAAGAGAGTAAATAAAAAGTGGGGCATGAACTCACCTGATATGCGTATAGATACTTAGAGTTTGACTTGTCAAACAGAATAGACAGACAACCTTCAGAGGTTACCTAGATCATATAAGTACATGAGTACGTGTAATCAAAGAAAATGTGAAACCCTAAGTACACTACAACCAAGGACTCAAGATTTCAAACAAAACAGACATGTTTGACCTAGTTGACCCGTTTGACCCGTTGGTGACTTTATGTGTTGTAAACCAATCAAGTAATCATACACATATATCATACATAGTTATCATTCAAACAGATCATATGTATGCTATAACATCCAGGTGTAACACTTAGATCATCATACAACCAAGTATCATACAAGTCATACGAATCTAGAACACTAACATATCCACTAGTTACAACACAACTAACATGTCACACAAAGATCAAACCACTCACCACATGCCATGTGAAGCCACTCACGACCACATCCTAAACCCTGCCAATCCTACTAAGTAGGGGCCTCAGATTCGCACGCGTGTATGATGATCATAACCATATTCATTAATCATATGCATTGCATTCAACAACATCACAACAATCAATTACCAGTCCAAACATGATGTCCTACTACTAATCAACATCCAAATCATACATGATCATAAATTCCAAATATCATTCATGATTACCCCGGCATCACATACAACCAAATCACCATGTTCTACCACATTAGAATTATCCATGATCATACTATCATGCCTAACATCCCAAACATGTTCAAGCTACCATTTTTCAGACTTTATGCAAATAAGTTTCCCTTTTGGGAAAGTACATCCCAACATCTATCAACACCCAATGTATTCATGAATTCAAATAATTATACCATCTCAAGCTCATAACAATATCTAGACATGATCAACATTACCTAATCACCATAATCTAACAATCTTCATGAACAAAAGTTTCTACTTTTGGCAAGCTATGAAACAAAACATCCATTCAAAGATTTCTAGCATTCATAACAACAATCTAGCATCTAATCACATCATGAAACATCCATAACATCAATCCATCACTAGATCATCATTACATGCAAAATAAAGTTACTATTATTAGTAACCTATGAACACCAACTTCAATTCACCAATTTCTTGAAAATCAATGTAACCTAGCATTCATAACCTACAATCATCATACATTCATCAAACAATCATCAACTTCACATAATCATGCCATTTTCGAACTACGTTTGCTTCAATCAAAGTTCATGATCAATCCACTAAAAACATAGAATTCAAGCGTAATCAACGTTAAACAACATGTAATCATTCAACTTACATACTAACATCATCAAAACATCAAATTCGACCCCATGAAGCCCTATTCACGGATTTAGGTTCGGCGCTCAACAAGAATCCACAAAAACACAAAAATCTAACCTTGAACATGCTATAGCTGCAATTGATGATTCCTACGTGTTGTATGCCTGGTAATCGAACCAAATCGATGCTTTAATGCTGTTCCAAGTTGAAATCGCAAGGGAGAGGGAAGGGGGTTGGATTGCGGCCGAAGGGTGGGGATTAGGGTTTGGGATTTGTTTTGTTTAATTTAATTTAATATTTACCCTTTTAACCCTTGTAATTTGTATTTTATAAAAACTAAGCTTTAAACTCTTTGTGAAGTGTTTTTAACTTAATAATATAAAGATATAAACTAATGAAAATCATTATATATCTATCTTTATAAAAACACAAGACATACGAATAAATAGGCACGTTTCCGCGTTACGCGATTAATTTCTAATAACATTTTAAAAATATGCAAACACATAAACATAACACAATAATCACATAATCAATTAGATTCTCATAATTTAACATTATCCATTATTATTAGGTCACCAACGTAAACGGCAACTAGTGTGTGTTTACGACACGTGTATGCAAGACTTAACGGAACTAACGGAGTTTGGTAACGGAAATTTACCGGATGTCACTTATCCCCATGTTGAAAGAATTTTCGTCCCAAAAATGCGTTACATGGTGAGAGTGTTCCATCACTGGTCTACTGCATTGGCAGACAGATTCGAAATCGAGTGAGTTTTGGATGAGTTGTCACATCATCCCCATGTTGAAAGAAATTCACCCGAAATTTAAATCAATACCTTCGTCTGCTGGCATCGTCCTTGAATAGTTGAGGGTACTTAAGCTTCATTTGATCTTCCCATTCCCATGTGAATTCCGGTCCACGTCGCGAATTCCAATGGATTTTGACAACAGGTATCTTGCTTCGCTTAAGTGTTTCACCTCACGGTCCATCACCTCAACTGGTTCTTCAATAAAACGCAATTGTTCATCCACTTGAATTTCTTCTAGTGGTAGGACCATCGTTTAATCAGTTATGCACTTCTTCAGGTTTGACACGTGAAATACATCATGGATTCCACTTAGCGAATCAGGTAGGGCTAGTCGATAGGCTACTGGACCTATTCTTTCCATTATTTCAAATGGTCCAACATACCTCGGATTTAGTTTCCTCGTTTGCCAAACCGAACTACGCCTTTCCATGGTGATACTTTCAACAAAACCTTGTCACCAACCTGAAACTCTAAAGATTTCCGTCTCTTGTCAGCATAACTCTTTTGTCTGTCTCGCGCTGCAGCCATACGGTTCCGTATCTGTACAATCTTCTCAATTGTCTCATGAATTAACTCGAGACCTGTTAGCTGACTATCACCAACTTCTGCCCAGCAAACTGGTGATCGACATTTTCTCCCATACAGCGCCTCGAAAGGTGCTGCCTGTATACTAGTATGATAACTGTTGTTATAAGAAAACTCCACCAATGGCAGGTGAATTTCCCAGTTATTCCCGAAGTCAATCACACAAGCATGTAGCATATCTTCCAACGTCTGTATGGTACGCTCACTCTAGCCATCCGTCTGTGGATGATATGCAGTACTCATATACAACCGTGTACCCAAAGATTTCTGCAATGATTGCCAGAAAAGTGACGTGAAACGAGCGTCACGATCATAAATAATTGAGATCGGTACACCATGTCTCGAAACGATCTCTTTGAGGTACAGTCGAATTAATTTCTCCATCTTATCAGTTTTCTTAATTGCAAGGAAGTGAGCAGACTTTGTCAATCGATCCACAATAACCCATATCGTGTCACAACCAGTACTAGTCCAGGGTAGCTTAGTAATAAAATCCATGGAGATCTGTTCCCATTTCCACATTGGAATCTCAGGTTGTTGTAACAGTTTGGATGGTTTTTGATATTCCACTTTAATTTCGAGCAGGTCAAACACTTGCTCACATACGTAGCTACATCCGCTTTCATGTTAGGCCACCAATAGTGCGCCTTTAGGTCATGATACATCTTGTCGGATCCAGGATGTATAGAATACGTAGATTTGTGTGCCTCGCTCATAACTAGATCTCTCAAATTTCCATTAACAGGCACCCAAAGTCTATCCATGAAATACCGAATTCCATCCTCTTTCACCACTACTGTTTATCCATTCCCTAATGACTCAGAATCAACATTTTCTGCTTTTCAAGCTTCTATCTGCACCTCCTTAACTTGTTTGGGCAGTTGGGTACTCATAGTAAGTGTAAAGCTCGCACCGTCGGGGTTTAGCGTTCCTTCCTTCTTAGGGCATCGGCAACTACGTTCGCCTTCCGGATGATACTTAATGCGCAATCATAGTCATTTAGTAGTTCCACCCAACGCGATGCCTCATATTCAACTCTTTTTGCTCGAAGATATTTGAAGACTCTTGTGATCGTGTGTAGATAGTGCACTTGGTACTGTACAAGTAATGTCTCTAGATCTTTAAGGCAAAAACCACTGCATCCAATTCTGAGTCATGGGTGGTATAGTTCTTCTCATGAACCTTTAGTTGTCTCGAGGCGTAGGCTATCACCTTATCTCGTTGCATCAAGACACAACCCAATCCTTGAATGGATGCATCGCAATACACCACAAAGTCATTCGTTCCCGTCTGTAATGCTAATATCAGGGCAGCACAAAGCTTTGTTTAATAATTGAAAAGCTGTTTTCTTGACTCTCACTCCATTTGTAAGTGAGTTCCTTTGTGAGTCAAGGCTGTGAGAGGTTGTGCGATCTTAGAAAATCCTTCTATGAATCGCGGTAATATCCTGCTAATCCAAGAAATATCTTATCTCGCTCGGCATTTTGGGTGTAATCCAATTCTTTATCGCCTCAATTTTGGCAGGATCGACATGTATCCCTTCTCATTAACAATATGACCTAGGAATTGCACTTCTCTTATCCAAAGTCACACTTTGAGAATTTGGCATATAACTGCTCATTTTTCAACAGTTCCAAGATCATTCGTAAGTGCTCTTCATGCTCCTCCTTGGTCTAGAATATATCAGTATATCATCAATGAACACAATGACAAACTGATCAAGATAGGGTTTGCACACGCGGTTCATGAGGTCCATGAACACAGCAGGTGCATTAGTCACCCAAAAGGCATGACCAAGAACTCATAATGACCATATCGAGTATGAAACACAGTCTTGGGAATGTCTTCTTCTCGAACTCTAAGTTGATGATAACCAGATCTCAAGTCAATCTTCGAATAATAGCTTGATCCTTGAAGCTGATCGAACAAATCATCAATACTAGCTAAAGGGTATCGGTTCTTGACTGTTACTTTGTTCAACTCTCTATAATCGATGCACATCCGAAATGTGCCATCCTTCTTCTTAACAAAAAGAACAGGAGCTCCCCAAGGTGATGTACTAGGTCGAATAAAGCCCTTATCCAAAAGCTCCTGGAGTTGTGACGAAAACCCCTGTAGTTCATTCGGTGCTAATCGATAAGGTGCCCTAGCAATCGGAGCTACGCCGGGAGTCAACTCAATCTGGAATTCCACTTTGGCAGTGAGGCGGTAATCCAGGAAGATCCTCTGGGAACACCTCTGGAAAATCGCGTACTGTGGGAATATCCTCCATTTTCCTTCTTTGCCTGCTTATCGGTTACAAGTGCTAGAATAGCCACATGACCCTTTTGTAACAACTTTTGAGCTTTCATGAATGAGATGATGCCTATCACAGCACCACTCCTATCACCCCTGACGGTAAGGATTTGATCACCAACCGGGATTCGTATGATCTTCTCATGACATATGACTTCCGCTTGTTTGCTAGAGAGCCAATCCATGCCTATCACAACATCAAAACTCCCCAGCGTAACAGGCATGAGATCTATAGCGAAAGTATGACCAGCAAGTTCTATCTTACAGTCTTTAAGGATATGTGTTACATGGATTGTTTACCGTCGGCTAATTCCACAGTGTATTTAGATTCTAAATCATAGGGTATATCACTTAAAAGACTACAGAACTTTAAGGACACAAAACTCCTATCGGCTCCAGTATCAAATAGTGCCGTAGCAAAATAACCATTAACAGGGAATCTACCAGTAATAGTTGTGGGATCATTTAAAGCCTCACCTGAGCCAATGACGAAGGCTCTCCCCTTGGCTCCATCTTTATTGCCGCCATTACCAGTACCATTTCCACCGTTGTTGTTATTATTACCATTGTTGTTGTTGTTACCATGGTTGTTGTATTGTTATTGTTGTTGTTGTTGCCATTACCGTTCCTCCTTAGTTGTGGGTAGTTTCGCCTGTAATTCCCTTCTTTCCCACATTCAAAACAACCCTTGGGAGTTTCTTGAGGTTGTTGTGGCCTCCTTACCAGTTCACCACGACAATCCTTAGCAGCGTGTCCAATTTTTCCACAACGTTGACACTTGAAGCTATCACACCTTCCCACATGATGGTAATTACACCGAGTACACTTCGGATGTCTCCCACCATAACCACTGGGTCCTTGATTATTTGCAGTCGTCTGGTTGAAGTTACGGTTATAGTCGAACCTTCGTTGCTGCTGAACTGGCTGGTTGCTGTTGGGGTTGAGGTTGACCACTAGAAGATGATGATGCTTTGGTGTTGTTGGCATTATCCCACTTTTTTTTGTTGTCGGGCACATAGAAACTTTGAAAGCAGAAAAATGTTGGTTCTGAGTCATTAAGGGGAATGGATAAACAGCTAGTGGTGAAGAGGATGGAATTCGGTATACATGGATAGACTTTGGGTGCCTGTTTATGGAAACTTGAGAGATCTAGTTATGAGCGAGGCACACAAATCTAAGTATTCTATACATCCTGGATCCGACAAGATGTATCATGACCTAAAGGCACACTATTGGTGGCCTAACATGAAAGCAGATGTACTACGTATGTGAGCAAGTGTTTTGACCTGCTCGAAAGTAAAAGTGGAATATCAAAACCATCCGACTGTTACAACACCTGAGATTCCAATGTGGAAATGGGAACAGATCTCCATGGATTTTATTACTAAGCTACCCTGGACTAGTACTGGTTGTGACACGATATGGGTTATTGTGGATCGATTGACAAAGTCTACTCACTTCCTTGCAATTAAGGAAACTGATAAGATGGAGAAATTAACTCGACTGTACCTCAAAGAGATCATTTCGAGACATGGTGTACCGATCTCAATTATTTCCGATCGTGACGCTCGTTTCACGTCACATTTCTGGCAGTCATTGCGGAATTCTTTGGGTACACGGTTGGATATGAGTACTGCATATCATCCACAGACGGATGGCTAGAGTGAGCGTACCATACAGACGTTGGAAGATATGTTACGTGCTTGTGTGATTGACTTTGGGAATAACTGGGAAATTCACCTGACATTGGTGGAGTTTTCTTATAAGAACAGTTATCATACTAGTATACAGGGAGCACCTTTCGAGGCGCTGTATGGGAGAAAATGTCCATCACCAGTTTACTGGGCAGAAATTGGTGATAGTCAGCTAACAGGTCCCGAGTTAATTCATGAGACAACTGAGAAGATTGTACAGATACGGAACCGTATGGCTGTAGCGCGAGACAGACAAAAGAGTTATGCTGACAAGAGACGGAAACCTTTAGAGTTTCAGGTTGGTGACAAGGTTTTGTTGAAAGTCTCACCATGGAAAGGCATAGTTCGGTTTGGCAAACAAGGGAAACTAAATCCGAGGTATGTTGGACCATTTGAAATAATGGAAAGAATAGGTCCAGTAGCCTATCGACTAGCCCTACCTGATTCGCTAAGTGGAATCCATGATGTATTTCACGTGTCAAACCTGAAGAAGTGCATAACTGATGAAACGATGGTCGTACCACTAGAAGAAATTCAAGTGGATGAACAATTGCATTTTATTGAAGAACCAGTTGAGGTGATGGACCGTGAGGTGAAAACACTTAAGCAAAGCAAGATACCTATTGTCAAAATCCGTTGGAATTCGTGACGTTGACCGGAATTCAAATGGAAACGGGAAGATCAAATGAAGCTTAAGTACCCTCAACTATTCGAAGGGACGATGCCAGCAGACGAAGGTATTGATTTAAATTTCAGGACGAAATTTCTTTCAACATGGGGATGATGTGACAACTCATCCAAAACTCACTCGATTTCGATTTCTGTCTGCCAATGCAATAGAGCGGTGATGGAACACTCTCACCATGTAACGCAATTTTCGGGACGAAAATTCTTTCAACATGGGGATAATGTGACATCCGGTAAATTTCCGTTACCAAACTCCGTTAGTCCCGTTAAGTCTTGCATACACGTGTCGTAAACACACACTAGTTGTCGTTTAATGTTGGTGACCTGATAATAATGGATAATGTTGAATTAATGAGAATCTAATTGATTATGTGATTATTGTGTTATGTTTATGTGTTTGCATGTTTTTAAAATGTTAATTAGAAAATTAATCGCGTAACGCGGAAACGTGCCTATTTATTCGTATGTCTTGTGTTTTTATTAAGATAAGATATATAATGATTTTCATTAGTTTATATCTTTATATTATTACGTTAAAAACAAAAGCTTAGTTTTTATAAAATACAAATTACAAGGGTTAAAAGGGTAAATATGTAAATTAAATTAAACAAAACAAATCCCAAACCCTAATCCCCACCCTTCGGCCGCGATCTAACCCCTCTTCCCCTCTCCCTTGCGATTTCAACTTGGAACAAGCATCAAAGCATCGATTTGGTTCGATTACAAGGCATACAACACGTAGGAATCATCAATTGCAAGCTATAGCACGTTCAAAGGTTAGATTTTTCATGTTTTTTGTGGATTCTTGTTGAGGGCCGAACCTAAATGCGTGAACAGGGCTTCATGGGGTCGAATTTGATGTTGTTTGATGATGTTAGTATGTTAGTTGGATTGATTACATGTTGTTTAACGTTGATTATGCGTGAATTCTATGTTTTTAGTGGATTGATCATGAACTTTGATTATGAAGCAAACCCTAGTTCGAAAATGGCATGATTATGTGAAGTTAATGATTTTTTGATGAATGTGTGATGATTGGTAGGTTGTATGAATGCTAGGTACATTGATTTTTCAAGAAATTGGTGAATTGAAGTTGGTGTTCATAGGTCACTAATAATAGTAACTTTATTTTGCATGTAATGATGATCTAGTGATGGATTGATGTTATGGATGTGTTCATGATGATTATTACCAGTACCATTTCCACCGTTGTTGTTATTATTACTATGTTGTTGTTGTTACCGTGGTTGTTGGTATTGTTGTTGTTGTTGTTGTCATTACCATTCCTCCTTAGTTGTGGGTAGTTTCGCCCGTAATGCCCTTCTTTCCCACATTCAAAACAACCATTGGGAGTTTCTTGAGGTTGTTGTGGCCTCCTTACCAGTTCACCACGACAATCCTTAGCAGCGTGTCCAATTTTTCCACAACGTTGACACTTGAAGCTATCACACCTTCCCACATGATGGTAATTACACCGAGTACACTTTGGATGTCTCCCACCATACCCACTGGGTCCTTGATTATTTGCAGGCGTCTGGTTGAAGTTACGGTTATTGTCGAACCTCCGTTGCTGCTGAACTGGCTGTTGTTGCTGTTGGGGTTGAGGTTGACCACTAGAAGATGATGATGCTTTGGTGTTGTTGGCATTATCCCACTTTCTTTTGTTGTCGGGCACCCAAAGTCTCCCACCACTGCTGAACTGGCTGTTGTAAATGACATGTTTTTAGTTATTAATGAAAGTTTTAAATTCTGCTGCAAAATAAATATACGTTTTGTAACATTTTTAGTGCAATGAATGACCAATTGTGAGGTGCTCAGGAATGGGGCCTTACATCTCCCATTTCATCATAACAACCACCACTAAAAATTTACCAAACCCAACCATTATCCACCCATCAACCACCCAATTCACCCTCTCAATCATCCAGACCTCTAACCTTAGAAGAATTCATGGAGATCAAAAGGAAGCTCATCAACTGCATTACTATGAGTAACATCTCTTGTGAGAACGAGTCCGTCAAATTACCCTTCACTAATGGCTTCTCGTGTTCCCTTACAAGAGAACAACTCCTTGATCTGTCAAGAGGAACATTGGGCCAGATTCTTAAACTCTTGGCAACTAACTGGAACCCCTTGAGGAAGAGGAAAAGAAGCTAAGAAAAAGTTTGGTGACTCTACTGGATTATTGGAAGGGATACAAGCTACCATCTTAACAACTTGTTCCTAGGAAAAAGATAATCTAGTGAATGTTCGAAGACTCTTCTCACAACTTTGTTATGGAAAGAGAGAATGTTGAAGTCAATAGGCTTAATGCATGTTCTCTGCTACATTCAAAAACCATCTGAGCAGCCTTTATCTGGCTAAATTAACTATAAACGCCTTGACTGAAGAGGAGTTAAAGCTAAGAGAAAGGAAAGAAAAGGAAGGGTCAACCACCAAAGGAAAAGCATTTTTGCAAATAGTTGAAGGCCCTAAATCAGAACCCATAGTTAGATGAGAGTATGAATACAACTCCTATCAACTAACTCTTTTCAGAGGGACACAACAAAAGGTGCATGTGATTCAAAGTAACAAACTAAATACCTGTCTACGAATGACTTGTATAAACTTCTCAGCACCACCTTTGAAAGAATCGAGAAACAAATAAGTATCTTCTGTTATTGGTGCTGAAAGTTTTGAGAAGGAGAAACAAGTGAAGTTTTGGTCGCATCAGCCTAGGGGGAGTTTGATGGGATACATAAGGTTGGTCCAACCAAAACAACACTTACAACAATTTTTGTACAATTATTGAAGACTTCCGAATGAAAAGTTGCACTTCCGAAGATTAAGGCTAAAACAAGTTCTAAATAGGAATCCTAACTTTCAAATACAAAATCTTCCTTCTTCTGAAGTTCAATACTTTTAAGATTTCAAAACAATGACTTCCAAAGTTTGAACTCTTGATGATCAGCACAAGTCTGGGAAGATAGAATCTTCCGAACTGTAAGTGGCTTCGAAAGAACCTTTTATTCCGAAGCTAGTTAACCTTCGGAAGAACCTACTATGAACTAGTTGACATAAGTATGGTCCCTCTTGCAAACTGCTGCAATATCTAATATACTACATGATGCTTGCCCACAAGCATATAGTTGACCATACTTTATTCCACTATTCATCCTTTATCAGTTAGTACGGTTACAAACTTTAGTTGGTGACGAAAAGACAATTCATGGACATGTCGTGATAACAAAATTTTGGATAGTATTTTATCTTAGATACCTTACTTCTAGCAGTGTAGTATTTGTTTATTCGTAAGTTTCCAGCTGGTATCAAAGTATAACCGGCTGTAGATAGTAGTATATATAGTTTCTCATTGTAACTCATTTTGTATGCTCGAAAGAGTCTTGTAAAGCTTTGAGTTGAAAAGTAATATATACAAATAACTTGAAACCAATCTTTTGTTGTTATTTACCTATTACATTATTATCAACTCTTAAAGGATTTTGCATCATCGAACCAAGTGTGATTTAGTAAATTAAGAGATAACAATTGTGTTGAATGACCAAATTTGATCATGCAGCTATATATAGCACAGTCCTATGATTAGTTGACTATTCACACAAAATCATTGAAAGTTTAGGTTGCCTATTCATTTCGATGTGATTGATAAGGTATATTGATGTTTACATCATCGACTCGTATGTATTTGTTTCATGACCAAGTGTTAAATGGACTAATATATGTTAAATTGAACAAATTAAACATAACAAACCTTAATAATGTCTTAATTGACACCTAATGAACATGTTTAATTGATTAAAACATTATGAAATTAATGGTTTGAAAATTTTGAACTTATGTAGACTTGTTGCATGCGATAGGTTCTTGGAATATGAATAGGCATGAAAATTTTCAAACTGATGAGAACTAGTTGCATGGAAAGATGTCTTGTCACGCAAGAAGTTCAAATTTGATAAAATTAAAATTCATGCAATTACTTTACTTGTCGTGCGAGAAGTACAATTTTTTAAAATTCAAAGTCATGCGACTACTCTACTAGCGCGCGAGAAGTTCAATTTTACAAAATTCTTTCTAAGCGTTGAAATTTTTCCTAAGTCTGAATTTTCTAAGTGTTATGTACTTATAAAGTTTATGTAGTGATGCAGATGGCTAGAACTGAAGTTTTTATTAAAAACCATAATTTTGTTGCTTTATCTCGGGGATGTTTTGGAAGACAAGGCATTGTTTAGATCACTAATAGAGGGACTAAAGACTTTTCGGATTCATCATGATACATCTACCAATCCCACCATTTACACAAATGGCATTGATCAATTTTGAAAATATGCTATAAATAAGATAGATGTTGATGGAGAACCCTACATTAGTGCCACTATCAAGGGCAAGAGGGGGTTATCACTGCTGAAGTGATTAACATCATGTTATTGTTATAAGATCAGCCTCATGCATTAGTGAAGATAGAAGATAATGCTACTAAAGATTGTCTGCTTAGAATGGGTTATGGTCACCTATACCCATCTTTAGAGAAGAAGTATTTACCTGCATTTTGGAAGTACATATTTCACGTAGTGATGCATTGCCCTATCAATCTAAAGGCTAGTGTGGACAGTTTGAGTGCTAGTTTTTGATCCTTGTTTGTATAACTCATTGATGATCTTCCTTATATCATATCTAAGGCAATATTCTTTGAGATTTAGAAGAACATTATAACTACTCCAAGAAATAAGTTCACCATGTACCCTACATTTTTTGGTACATTTTTTCACATGATAGTGACTGTTGTTCATCCAAAGTTAGCTGTATCTCATTCATCTACCTATGTAGTAATGGTGATGAAGAAATGATATTTTTACTTGTCATATGGGAGCACGTGGGAATGCTTGGGATGAATCCCACTTTGCTAAGCTTAAGATTTTTTTATGGATTTAAATCTTTGGTGCGACCATAAGAGATTGAGACTCCTCATGTTCATAGAGATGATACAGCTCGTACATCCACTAGTGCTGCTCAAGAAGCTCTAGAGAGTTCTTGTCATGCTAAGATGTCTGATATTGATGCTGATACTTGGTTACAGGGTGATGAAGGTAGTAGTGAAACATATAGTGACGAGATAGGGAACGTACCATATGTACTTCAAGAACGTCCAAGAGTGCGAGAAACTCCTTCCAAATGCACTACTGAGGAATGTGATGTTGATTTTGTTCCTAATGATATTCTTATTACTACATATGGAAGGGGGAAGGGAATAGTAAGGGTAGGTGGTGAAAGTCCACATGGGAGGGTTAGAGGACATGGAGTGTTGATAAAATGTCAGACCCTAATGACAACTGTGATGACTGAAGAGGTTCACACGTCTGACATTCCAATCACAGTTAGTGAGGCTCTTACACATGTGATTGTTACAGACTTAAAAACTGTGACATCATTTTCTATGCCCACTACTCATGATATTTTTAGGACACCACCAATGGAACACAGTCATTATGATGTTTATGGTGACGCTGATTATGTTAACACTACTCCTTAGCCATAATCCCAAGAGGGTTACTTGGAGCATAGTGTTAGTGGTTTGTAGAAAGAGAAGTTAGAGAAGACACTAATCATTGATGATTTATATCGAAGTATGTTGGAGAATGATAAGAGAATAAATATTTTAGAGAGTCGGTAATAGTTCATGTTTAGTTATATGTAGATTATGAAACAGATTTAAGACATCTCACTTCACGTGTGTATTCATCATTAACTCAACAACATTCCACGGAGGTGGAGAATCAAGTGGACAGCCAGAGGCTTGTCCTGAACCTGATGATGAGCATATTACTCATACTGATATTCATCAAGAGCCTATGTTAGATGTTCCTAATCCAACTACTAAGGATCAACATGTATCGTTCATAGGTGAGGCATTTATGGAGGTTGAGCATGTTATGCCTATTCCTAAGCTAGTAAATGATGATGATAATTTAGATCATCTAGATTTTGGTTATAGTGATGAAGTGGATGATGATGATGGTGGTGATATAAGAATGATGATGGTGATGAAGGAGATGATGATAAGGATATGATGACAAGAAGAATTATAACGATGATCAAGTAGGTGATACGGGTGCTACTACTGGTACTTCTAGGACATCGATACTGCTAATGTCCCCGAACCATGTCTTGATGATACAGTTGACTATTCGTTGTTACATCCTGCCACAAAGGCTACCTATGAGAAGAACTTTTACTCTTTCTAGCAAGGATGGATTGCTGAGGAAGAAAATGAAGATTTGGGCTCGAACTAGTCATTGAAATTTTACTCTTTCCAACAAGTGATTCTAGCAAGAAAATGATGATATGAAACGACTACAGATTACAGTGATGTATTTACAAATAGTCTTAAAGACTCATTTTCTGATATATTGATTGAAAAGGGAATGATAGTTCGGGAGACAAGTACTAATGAAATGAATGACAAAACAACAGATCAAACTAGTTAAAGTGTTGTATGTCAGGTTGCCAACTTTACTTGTGAAGCTCATCCACCACTTGCTTTCATTTACATGCTGAGACATTCCAAACATTACATAAGGTACTGAAACTCAAAACCTATTATTACTTGGATGTATAATGTTGAGAAGAAACTTTATGTGACGAGGAAGTTATAGAGTATTCTGGGAGTGAATACGATTTTCGTACACATAAAGCACCAGATTATATGCCATTGGTCGTGTTCCATTCATTAACCCTAGTAACTATGGAAAGGGTAATAGGATAAGAAATATGATTTGAAAACGCATCAAAACCAACTTCAAGGACTTCAAAATATCTAAATCAAAAGTCAATAAAGATAAGATCCAGATTGATTCTAACACAAACAAAGCAATGAAGATTAGGGTTTATATGCATTGGAGGTATGTGAGGAAGATCTTTATACATGCTCCAGTGCAAGTTAACAACTTGTCAAACCTGATGCGATTAAGTTATAAAAAGGAGACGAGTCATGCGATGATATATTATGTTGATAAAGATTACTAGATGATCGACCTAGTGGATTTTCTTAAATTTGGAAAGGATAATTTGATGAGGTTGCATGCTTGTCCAACTGCAGCTGATGAATCTATTTTTTATAGTAGCACAGTTTCGTTGGTCGATCACAAAGGCCCTGGACAAAAAGATGTATGCTTTTGAGACAATTACAAGGTTGATGATGTGGACTTCTAAACCTATTGATTTATCAAGCCTAGGGGGAGATTGTAGGGGTTGAACCTAGAGGCTTGGGAAATTAAATCAAGATGAAGATCAAGCTCAAGTCACATGTGACAAGTTGAAGAAGCCGCGAGACAACTTACGTATTGCACGACAACTCCTTGTCGTGAGAGAAGTTGTTGGTCACGCGACAACTAGTAGTTTATTATAAATTGATGTTTTCTAATGTAATTACTAGAGCTTTTGTCATTTCCTGAATTTACACCTATTGTATTCAATCAAATTCGAAGAGCTATACACTTGGAAGTTTATTTACATTCGTGTTCATGTGTGTTTGGTTCTACTTCTTCTTATTCCGTGAGCAATTGTATTCCGCATTTTCTAACGAGATCGATTTTGTTATTCTTACGATCCTTACAAATTATTTTTTTTATCAAAAAATACTTTTTAAAAACACTTATTTAAAATATTTGTGTTTTTAAAAAATTTGATGTTTTATCATAATTTATATTATAAAAATGTGTTTCATTATAAAAAACATTAATAAAAAGATATTTTTCTTAATTCATTAAAGAAATATTTTAACCTTAAAAAATTAAATAATATATGTAGTAATTAATGTAATTGTTTAACGAAAGAGATATGCTCTTGGTTTACTCCTCTATTAGTATGTGGATTTAATTATTTCTCTAAATAATAATTATTTCATTAATATTTTTAAAACTAACGTAATTTAAAGACATATTAAATAGGTTTATGCATATTTTTTTATAATATTTTTTTCTTTTTATAGTTTTTTTATGTTTAAATATGTTTGCAATATGTAATTATTTAATTGATAAGTTATGTATAACGAATATTAGTCAATACATATCTATAACTTAATTTGTTATAAAGTTTAATTATTTTTTTCTAAATAAAGTTTAATTATTTTTTTCTAAATAAAGTTTAATTTTAAATAATCATTGTTAGAACTAAAATAATTTAAAAATATATATAGAGGTTTATGGATATTTTTGAACAATATATTTTTTTCTGTATTATTCTTTATAGCTTAAATATGTTATCATAATAGTTTCATTGATACGTTATTTTTA
This sequence comes from Flaveria trinervia, assembly GCA_025506515.1. Lineage (NCBI taxonomy): Eukaryota > Viridiplantae > Streptophyta > Magnoliopsida > Asterales > Asteraceae > Flaveria > Flaveria trinervia. The sequence goes on from CM046444.1 coordinate 45,742,717, forward strand.
ACAAATATTAGATTACGCGTTTCTATAGAATATATTATTTTCTTTTATTTCACCCTATGTAACATATGACTATCTAATCTAAGATTATATGCAATGAGTATTTTGGGGCTTCAAACGTAATAAAATGGACACAACTGGGATTACAAACATACCATTACAAGTTAATAAAAAGAGCTTCTAGTTCAGTGAGCTTTAAATTAACAGGACTTCAAACTTTCAACGGGCACAAATACATTTTTTTCTAAATTATTGCATTTAATAGGGAATTCAAATATTAATTAACCACTATAAAAAAAATTAAAAAAAGTGGCAACGGTCAAGGTCAAGCGACTATAATGCCTTTCAACGGTCATCACTCCAACGATGGATTCATGAACTTGATCATCCTACTCTCCCACGTTACCACTTGAAATGAGTCTGTGTTCCAGATGCCCAAGATAACTCTAATTTACAAAATCGATTACCAGAAATTTTGACGCATAATTCAGGAAAAGGAAAACATAAAGTTAAAAAAACACTATAATATAGAGAAAGTCTCACCCTAAAGAAAATTAAAAGAAGTGGAAGAACACTGTGTTGTCAATCTGACGTAATAACGACGTCTTAATGCTCATTTCAAAAAAGAAATAAAATCAAAGCATAATAAAAGAAAGCTGGTAACGATAAAAATGAAAGACAGGATAATTATTACATCCGTGTGTAGGCCCAGTGATAATTACGGTGAAGAAAAAACATTAAAAACAAATAAAGAAACTTTATAAGGTGAGGACACTAGGGTCCTTAGACTCCCTTTTCCATAATTTACTTATTATTTTATTTATCATCACTTGCAATTATTAGTCGCTTCTACAAAATAGTAATTGAAAATTCTTATGAGCAATTCCATCCGTTATACATATATATGTTTCAGATATTACTAAGGACTCGTAAAGATTTAAAAGAAAAAATAAACATTACATCATGATTTAAGGCTTATTAAAATCTCAATGTAAACACGTGCATGTCATATGTTATGCACCAAAATTCGTTTCTGTTTTAACCATTCTTTCAATCGCAGAATCTTACCGTCACTTTTAGGAATATAAATCCAATAATGAGACCTCTTTTTGGTTTCTTTCGATATATATATATATGGGTAAATTCTAATTACCAGTAAAATGTAGAGAGACAAGTAATTTGGTGAGTTTAATAATATATTATAAATAAAAGATAAAAGAAAAAAATTTAGACGTATGGTACCAATGAGATTTTTAAATGTATATCATTAATATGTACCGTGTTTAATAACTTGAGATTATATATGAAATAATATATGTTATGTAAAGGGAGAAAAATTAGAATGTAAATGATAAAAGATATTGGTTAAAGAAAGTGTAATATTATAGTCGAAATTGTATTTAATTTAAAAATTATAAGAGGGATGGTGTGCTTAACATTTGTTTTTCTATTAGTTTAACAGAGAACATATTTTTTAATTGTTTCAAATTGTTAGCTCGTTGTCTATAATACATTTATTTTTTCATATATCGGTTAATCGTGCCAAATACTTTTCATCGTTTTGAGTTATTTTTATTTAATAGATTATTTAAACTTGTTATATTATCTTGTTTTATAATTATAAATATAAAATAATATTATTTTACCAATGTATTTTTGAAAATAATAATAATCAAGATAACATAATAAATTATTTTTTCATTTGCTTTTATAAGGGTATTACTCTAATTTAGTTGAACTAATGGCTTTCATCCAAAGCTATCAAAGCTTGATTTTGTTAATTATGGTTTGCAATTCTTCTCAATTTACTCTAACCCACTAACAACGTTATTTAATTCCGTTAATTATAAGGGTATTACTCTCATTTTGCTACTAAGGTTGATAATATTAATGATTTAAAACGTTTTGTAATTTGAAGGGGCTGATTTTTGTATATAATAAAACCCAAGTACCCAAGCCACAAACGACTTTATCCACCCCCAACCATCACAACCTTCAATTACCACCACCACCATTGCACCGCCGAGGTGCCCACACCACCACATTACTATCAAAAGACCAATGCCGCCACAACAAACACCACCATCGCCACCACCACACCATAACACCACCGCCTTAGCACCAACACCATCGCCACCACCACAACAAAACCACTGGCACCCACCACCGTTTTAACACCAATACTACCCCTCGTATCAACCATCATTGCTTCCACCACAAGACCATCGCCGCCCCCACACCTTCGTTGTGGAACCATCTCCATATCCCACTAGAAACCATTGCCACTCTTACACAAGAAACCTCGCCCATTTCACCACTCTTACACCAGAAATTGGTCACACTAACTACCGTTGCAGCATCACGACACCCATTACCACATCTATCATCCCATTGTACTCATCATCATTGCACCAACAAGACTACATCATCATTGCGAAGAGGCTTGTTCCAGGGTACACCATCTTCGATCTAGGCTTATAATGGCGATGGTTGGTGCTACCGACTTACAAGTATGGTAGTGCCCGTGGTAGTTGGTCAGGAGGCCTTTGATTTAGGTATTATTTTGAGAGAAGAGAGAGAAAAAATAAAGAGAGAAAGTGGATACATTTAGGCTATTTTTATGTTTTTTATTATATGGTAAGGAAGTTTAAGTAATTTACAGTTTAAGCCCTACTTGTAAAATGAGTAATTTACTCTTGTAGTTAACAGAATTAAATAACGGTATTAGTGGGTTGGAGTAAATTTAGACGGACCTGTAAGGCTCTGTTCCCGGGACGCTCACAGCTGGTCAATCATCGCACTTAAAACATATATTTACATTTAACTTAAATAAACACTGTAGCGGAAAGATTCAAAAATAACATTTCATTTCATTATAAAAGCTTTTGCAAAGTAATACATCATTATCACATTACAAAATTCTTGTTGCATTACATCACAAAAGCATTGTAAAAATGGATGCCATACAAAAAGAGCCAAGTAGCCGCCCCATACCATCCTCAGCAACCTTTACCTGCCAACTGGAAACACATAAAAGTAAGTGTTGCTTAGTGAGTTCTAGTTTTAAAATAAAACATATTTTACTTTCATTAACACCATTCTTTACTTTCTTTCAAATCATACTACACCGTCGTACATGATCACATATCGTACGTACACATGGATAATAACATAAATTATCTTCTTTGTTCTTCATCACATTCTTTCCTTATATCTGTATCTCTTTCCAGAATAATGTCATCAGCTATGCCCCAAACAAATGGGGTACTAGATCGGAGATCTTAAATGACTTCCATAATACACAAAGCCTGGCACCAGCACCGGGACAAGCGACAAAGATCCCAACAGTATACTACACCCCAAACGTATGCACAAAGCAGGTACTAGGCCGAAGATTATAAATGACTTCCATAACGCACAAAGCCTGGCACCAGCACTAGGGTGAGTAATCACTATAAACCATGTACTATATCACTGGTCAGTCACAAAGACTGGACCCTTGCGTGTATCTTTAAGGGTTAGCTAAACCACACACAGTTGAGCTTACGGCATTTTAGAGCGGTGCACCTCCGTACATTTTGCTTGCAAACCTTTCGTTACTTTCTCTTTCCTTAATGCATGCATTCTATCATTATGTTCCTCTTTTCATTATCTTTCACTTTATGTTACAAAATACTTTATCATTTGTTCACAACTATAACACGTAAAGCCACGGGAAAGATAAGCATACATAGCAGGAACATAAACATAATCATACATCACCATACAAGGCACCATCATACATGCATGACATACATGCAACGTACCATCATACATGCATGACATACATGCATAAGCATCAAACATACATCATCATACTACGCCCATCACGTCACCATTGACTTTAAAAGTCAACTTACTATACCCCGGGAACATCCCAAGTCAAAGCCTATATTTCACTTTTTCCTCGAAAAGTCAAAAAAATAATCTAAGTCTTTAGGCGCATGAACAATATGTAGGCACATGAGCACTATGCAGGCGCCTGACCTCTCAGGCGCATTGGAAACTATCAAGCGCATCAGCACTATTGGGGCGCATGAGCAACACTTAGTCTATTCTGGGCAATTCTAGGCGCATGATCACTATGCAGGCACACGAGCGCCTAGGCGCATGAGCTATTTGGGCATATGAACACTTAGTCAATTTCAGCCTATTTCTAGGCGCATGAGTACTATTTAGGCACATGAGGCTTTGGGCACATGGGAACACTTAGGCATTTATTTTAGTTGGGCGCATAAGCTACTGTTTGGTCGTATGAGCAGTCTAAGGCATCCTTAACATCATAACTCAGTCCCCAAACATCACCTATCATGTTCTAAGCTTAGATCATACATTCTAAGCCTTAGAAACATAGCCATAGCAACATCAGACACATACATAGCCCAAGAATCAAACCCCACTAGTAACATACACCCATACATACATATGGCTACAAAACCCAACTTTATAAAAATGTTCATACATGTATTTCTAGCCCCAAAACAGATTAAAACAAGTAAAAAAAGGGGTTCTGGAACTCACATTGCAGTCTCTTCGGGTAAGACTTCCTTCAAAACCCGATTGCTATAAGTTCTCACCTAGAAACCCTCTAACACACACACAACCAAACATAAAAACACACAATAACATATAGCCGAGGATAAAACCAGTTAAAAACACTTAAAAACACTTAAAAACCATGAATTCGACCTTCTTCTTCTGTTCTTCAAAATATCCGAAGTTTTCGGCCTTTTTCTCCTTCTCTCTCTAAAAATTGGAATGAAATAGATGTTGTGAGACGAGAGTGGGCGGCCATGCCCACTTTACACCAACTTTCAAACTTTTTTGTCCTTTTGACACTTTTAACCCTTCAACTCATCTTAAATGGCTTTTCTTTCTCTTTCTTCACTTTATTCTTCTTTGGTAACTTTAAAAGTATTAACTGGGTGTTAGAAGTCTACCCCCGTTGTATAGGTTTCGTCCCCGAAACCTGTCGTTCCTCAAACAATCGTGGGTAGTGTTGCCTCATCTCCTCTTCAGTCTCCCACGTAGGCTCAGATCCCTTCCTGTGCTTCCACTGTACATGCACAAGAGGGACCACTTTATTCCTTAACCTCTTCTCTTTACGATTAATGATCGCCACTGGTTGCATCACATAATTGAGCTGTTCATCTACCTTAATATCCTCCAGTGGTACAATCATATCCTCATCTTCTAAACACTTTCTCAGATGAGATACATGGAATGTCAGATGAATTCCACTTAATTCATCTCGTAACTTCAATTTATAGGCCACCTCTCCTACTCGAGCAATGATTCGGAAAGGCCCTATGTATCATGGGCTCAACTTGCCCCGCTTTCTGAACCGAATGATACCTGTCCAAGGTAAGACATTCAATATAACTCTATCACCCACCAGGAACTCAATCGGTCTGCGTCGTTTATTAGCATAAGACTTTTGTCTATCTTTGGCTGTCTTCATAAAGGCTTTGATCCTTTCTAGTTTCTCAGTCGTAGCCTTGACCACTTCGACGCTCCCTAACTCTTTATGGCTGATATCACCCGAACAGACGGGTGTTCTACATCTTCTACCGTATAGCATCTCATAAGGAGGCATATCAGTGGTGGCATGATAGTTGTTGTTATATGAGAACTCGCTAACGGTAAGTGGTCATCCCAACTTCCTCCAAAATTAATGACGCACAACCAAAACATATCCCCAACGTCTGAATAGTCATTTCTGACTCACCATCCGTCTAGGATGATAAGCCGTGCTAATGTGTAACCTCATCCCCATAGCATCGTGGAATTTCTTCCAAAATTTAGATGTAAACCGGGTGTCACGATGAGACACAATAGACACCGGCACACCATGACGAGTTACGATCTCCGTGATGAAAAGATCTGCCAACCTCTCGGATGAATATGTCTCGTGGATCGGTAGGAAGTGAGCACTCTTCAGCAAACGGTCCACTATCACCCTTATGGCATCATACCCTTGCGCAGTATGCGGTAGCTTCATTATAAAGTCCATGGTGATATGTTCCCACTTCCACTCTGGTAAATCCAAAGGTTGGATCTTTCCGTACGGCTATTGATGCTCGACCTTCACTTGTAAACAAGTAAGGCAGTTACTAACATTCTCCACCACATCACACTTCATACCCAGCCACCTATAATCTTTCTTCATGTCTTGGTACATCTTCGTAGCATCGCGATGAATAGAGTATCGAGTCTTATGAGCTTCATCAATAATCTTCCCACGTAGATCCCCAAAACATGAAATCCACATCCGCCCGAAACGGGTCCTAACACTAAGTGTGTTTTCACCTAATTCCAAACCAGACCTCTTATTCTTTCAAAGTTAAGATGAAATTCTTTTAATACCTCATCTTGAAACTCTTTAACTTGCTTCATCACATCAGAGGTCATGATCAACTCGTAAGCTTTCACCCGAATCGGCTCGGGTATCTCCTTTCAGTGAAGGGCGTCCGCCACCACATTGGCTTTGCCCTGATGGTAATGGATCTTACAATCGTAGTCTTTTATGAGCTCCAACCATTGCCTCTACCTCATGTTCAAATCTTTCTGCTCGAAGAAGTACTTCAAGCTCTTGTTGTCAGTGAATATGGCGCACTTCGTCCCGTATAGGTAGTGCCTCCATATCTTTAACGCAAAGACCACGGCTGCAAGCTCCAAATCTTGAGTGGGATAATGAACCTCATGAACTTTCAACTGTCGGGATGCATATGCTATAACCTTTCCTCTTTGCCTTAATACACATCCCAACCCCGAGTAGGAAGCATCTGAATAAACCACCAAATCCTCACTTCAATAGGGTAATGACAAAACAAGAGCTTGAGTCAATCTCGCCTTTAAGTCCTCAAAAGCCTTCTCTTGAGCCTGACCCCACCCAAATATTACATCTTTCCGGGTCAACTTCGTTAGTGGTGAAGCGATCTTAGAGAAGTCTTGAATAAACCTTCTATAGTAGCCCGCAAAACCCAAGAAGCTACGAAACTCGGACGGCGTCTTTGGCGACTTCCATTGCATCACTGCCTCTACGTTTGTTGGATCCACCATAATCCCCTCAAGATTCATCACGTGACCCAATAACTGCACCTCACGCAACCAAAACGCACACTTGGAGAATTTAGCAAACAGCTTCTCCCTTCTCAATGTCTCAAACACCTCTCGAATGTGATCGGCATGCTCGCTCAAGCTCTTTGAATAAATCAGGATATCGTCAATAAACACAATCACTGATTTATCCAACATCAGCCGACACACTTGATTCATCAAGGTCATAAAAGAAGCTGACGCGTTGGTCAATCCGAATGACATATAGAGAAACTCGTACTGACCATAGCGCATGTGAAAAGCTGTTTTAGGAATATCCTACTCCTTTACTTTCAACTGACGGTAGCCAGATCGAAGGCCTATCCTTGAAAACCAACTAGCACCTTGGAGCTGATCAAACAAATCATCAAATCTCAATAAGGGGTATCGATTCTTCACCCTCAGCTTATTCAACTCACGGTAGTCTATAGACATCCTCATACTACCGTCCTTCTTCTTCATAAATAAGACCTATGCATCCCAAGGAGAGATAGTTAGTCGAATGAACCCCTTATCCAGCAACTCCTGCATTGCTCCATCAGTTTTTCATCTTAGCCGGAGCCAACCGATACGGTGCCTTAGCTACAGGTTGGGAACCTGGTATCAAGTCAATCTGGAACTCAATCTTGCGGTCAGGTGGCACTCTTGGTAAGTCTTCGGGGAACACATCTGGAAAGTCACACACCACCGGTACGTTGGTCAGTTGTGGTGTTGGCATATCCACATCCTTCACATAGGCCAAGTAGGCACTACACCCATGCCTCATGCACTTTCCCGCCACCACCATCGAAATCACCTTCGGGATTTTCGTGACTCGATCACCATAAACCGTTACCGAACTCCCATCAGGCACTATCAATGGAATCATCTTCTTGTGTCACACAATATTCGCCTCGTAGTCCGCCACCTATCCATTTCTAGGACCGCGTCAAACCCGCCTAAGATCATCACAAATGGTCTAATAGGAAACTTGTGACCTTCTAGCTCTAAGTCACAACCCTCTATCATCTTGGAAATCCTGATCGACTTAGCTATGACAGTTTCTACATCAAAGGGCGTATCTATATTCTTACTACTAACAGGCAACGTAGCACATAAAGTAGCAGAAAATAGCTCTTACTAGCACCATAATAAAATAAAACAGAGGTTAAAGTTTGATTTACTAGAAACATACCTAACACCACTTCGAGGTCCATCCTAGCCTCCAATGTGTTATCGTGAACGCTCTGCCATTCGCCCTCTACCCTTCAGTCCCGATCCTCTACTTCCCTACAGGAGAACTTTCAGCCCTCGGCTTTTTGCAGTCTCTGCTGATGTGGCCCTCCTTGCCACAAGTATAACCCCTCCTTTCCCCCCAGTTGCAACCCACATGTCTGGTCCTCCTACAACGGAAACAGACATTGTATCCCACTCTACATTCCCCGGTGTGCACTCGTCCACATTTAACACACCTTCTTGACCCCGCACCGGATATGACCACGCGTCGGTCATCCACCCGTGCACCTTTGTTGTTTGGAGCGGCTCCGCCACCTACAAATCGCTTCTCGTTCCAATTCCGGTCACCACCACCTTTCTTATTGCCTTCAGCCACCACCACAGTCCATTCATCGTACAACATTCCCAACAAATCCACCGCCGACCTAAACATGCTCGGTCAGACAGCGATCATGTGCGTGTGAATAACTGCTAGCAAGCCCTGGATATACCTCTTGATCTTTCGTGACAGAGGTCTCACCTAATTAGGCACCAGCCATACCATCTTGTTGAACTTGTTGGTGTATTGTTGATGTGTCATTGTGTCACACCCTCAAAATCCACGTGCGGAGTTTTATCGCGAGGCGTGTGAACAAACCAGGATCACAGTCAATAGTTACTCAGAACGACTCTATATGCCATAATTTAATTAAAATCAACCAAAGTACAAACTTTAAACTGTGCGGAAGCGTTTTGTAAAACAACCCAAGGAAAAAAAAATGTATACTATGGCAAAATATGTGCCAACCCAAAATAGTAAACATTAACCATTAAAATACTAAAAATGTCCTGAAGACCGGGTCTTAGAATGCAAGTGAAACCTTGTAGTGCTCCTAATGGCAAGCAAGGTAATGACCTGAGAATAGCATACTAAAATGTCAACACAATGGTTAGTGAGTTCAAGAGTGATATTCAAACATAAACAGTTTAATAACATAGATATAAAAGTAGTGCATTGTAACAGATAGCTAGTCCATTAACAATAAATATTAATTCATAGTGATTTCGCAATTGAAGCTGACTGTGTTACGTTGTTGCCTCCTATCACGACTTCACAGGTCGTGACAATGTTCAATAGGACAAATTGCACTAGTTGACCTCAAGTCACACAGGTGGGGCTCGTCAGACCCAGTAGTACTACCCAAATTCCCGCTATTCAATATTAACAATACAAAAATGTGAGGACTTTTCCATGATATGAACACTATATTAATATTATACACAACTTGAATATATAAAGCGTTTGTGATTTACCAGTATGCTATCTCCCCCAAAAGAGATTAAATAGAGAGTAGGGCATGAAATCACCTCATACGCGTGATAAACACTTAGAGTTTTTACTTGACAGACAGAATGGACAGACAACCTTCAGAGGTTACCTAGATCATATAAGTACGTGAGTACGTGTAAATAGAGAACATGTGAAACCCTAAGTACACTACAACCAAGGACTCAAGATTTCAGAGAGCACACATGTTTGACCCAGTTGACCCGTTTGACCCGTTGGTGACTTATGTGTTGTAAACCATTCAAGAAATCATACACATATATCATACATGGTTAACATTCAAATAGATCATATGTATGCTATAATATCTAGGTGTATCACTTAGATCATCATACAACCAAGTATCATACAAGTCATGACTTCACATCCTAAACCCTGCCAATCCTACCAAGTAGGGGCCTCAGATTCGCACGCGTGTATGATGATCATAATCATATTCATTAACCATGTTCATTGCATTTAACAAACATCACAACAATCAATTTCCAGTCCCAAATATGATTTCCTAACTACTAATCTACATCAACATCATACATGATCATCAAAGTTCAAACATCACCCATGCTTATCCAATCATCCTATACAACTAATTGAACATGTTCTATCATATTAGAATTCATCCAGGAACTTACTAACATGCTCCTAACATCCCAAACATGTTCAAACTATCATCCTTCAAACTTTGTGCAAATAAAGGTTCCGTTTTGGGAAAGCACATCCCAAAATCTATCAAACATCCAATGCATTCATGAATTCATTAATAATATACCAATTCAAGTTCATATCAACATCTAAGCATGATCATCAACAGCCAAACATCATAACTTATCAATTCATATCCCAAAAAGTTACTATCTTTAGTAATGTATGAACTATAATAGGTGTTCTTGAATTCTCAATGATCACAACAACAATCTAACATCTAATCATCACCATGAACACATCCATAACATCAATTAATCAATAATTCAACATTACATGCAAAACAAAGTTACTATTCTTAGTAACCTACGTACAATGCATCAAAATCCCAACATTCTTGCATAATCGACGTTAACTAACATGTATACAATCTAACTAACATGTCATCATCATCAATTGATCAAAACTCAACACTAAGAACATCAATTTCGCAACTAGGGTTTCGGCCAACATGAAAACTCCCACAAAACCATCAAAACTAACCTTAATGCTTGCAAAGGAACACGATTTGATGTTGCTAACTTGTTGTATTGCTTGTAACCGAACCAAAATCGTAGATTCTTGCTTGTTCTAGGCTGATTTCGAAGTGGGAAGAGATTGGGAAGGGAGGTTGCTGCCGAATGGGGGTGGGGATTAGGGTTTTTGTGTTTTGTTTAATCTAATTTTCCATATTTACCCTTTAAGCCGTTGTAATTTGTATTTTATAAAAACTAGGTTTTAAACTCTTTCTAAAGTGCTTTTAACTTAATAATATAAAGATATAAACTAATGAAAATGATTATATATTTTATCCTTATAAAAACACAAGGCATACAAATAAATAGGCACGTTTCCGCGTTACGCGATTAATTTTCTAATTAATATTTAAAACATGCAAACACATAAACATAACACAATAATCACATACTCAATTAGATTAACATTAATTTAACATTATCAATTATTATTAGGTCACCAATGTTAAACGACAACTAGTGTGTGTTTATGAAACGTGTATGCAAGACTTAACGGAACTAACGGAGTTTGATAACGGAACTTTACCGGATGTCACATTATCCCCATGAGAGAATTTTCGTCCCAAAAATTGCGTTACATGGTGAGAGTGTTCCATCACTGGTCTACTGCATTGGCATACAGAAATCAAAATCGAGTGACTTTTGGATGAGTTGTCACATCATCCCCATGTTGAAAGAAATTTCGTCCCGAAATTTAAATCAATACCTTCATCTGCTGGCATCGCCTTTTCGAATAGTTGAGGGTACTTAAGCTTCATTTGATCTTCTCGTTCCCATGTCAATTCTGGTCCACATCGCGAATTCCAGCAGATTTTGACAATCAGTATATTGTTTTGCAATTGTTCATCAACTTGAACTTCTTCTGGTGGTACGACCATTGTTTCATCGGTTATGCACTTCTTCAGGTTTGACACGTGAAATACATCATGGATTCCACTTAGCGAATCAGGTAGGGCTAGTCGATAGGCCAGTTGACCTATTCTTTCCCCTATTTCAAATGGTCCAACGTACCTCGGATTTAGTTTCCCTCGCTTTCCAAACCGGACTACGCCTTTCCGTGGTGAGACTTTCAACAAAACCTTGTCACCAACCTAAAACTCTAAAGGTTTCCGTCTCTTGTCAGCATAACTCTTTTGCATGTCTCGCGCTGCAGCCATACGGTTCCGTATTTGTACAATCTTCTCGGTTGTCTCGTGAATTAACTCGGAACCTCTTAGCTGACTATCACCAATTTCTGCCCAGCAAACTAATGATCGACATTTACTCCCATACAATGCCTCGAAAGGTGCTGTCTGTATGCTAGTATGATAACTGTTGTTATAAGAAAACTCCACCAATGGCAGGTGAATTTCCCAGTTATTCCCGAAGTCAATCACACAAGCACGTAACATATCCTCCAATGTCTGTATGGTACGCTCACTCTGGCCATCCGTCTGTGGGTGATATGCAGTACTCATATCCAATCGTGTACCCAAAGATTTCAGAAATGATTGCCAGAAATGTGACGTGAAACGAGCGTCGCGTTCGGAAATAATTGAGATCGGTACACCGTGTCTTGAAACGATCTTTTTAAGGTACAGTCGGATTAATTTCTCCATCTTTTCAATTTCCTTAATTGCAAGGAAGTGAGCAGACTTTGTCAATCAATCCACAATAACCCATATCGTGTCACAACCAGTATTAGTCCGGTGTAACTTAGTAATAAAATCCATGGAGATCTGTTCCCATTTCCACATTGGTATCTCAGGTTGTTGTAACAGTCCAGATGGTTTTTGATATTCCACTTTTACTTTCGAGCAGGTCGAACACTTGCTCACATACGTAGCTACATCTGCTTTCATGTTAGGCCACCAGTAGTGCGCCTTTAGGTCATGATACATCTTGTCGGATCCAGGATGTATAAAATACTTGGATTTGTGAGCCTCGCTCATAACTAAATCTCTTAGATTTCCATAAACAGGCACCCAAAGTCTATCCATGAAATACCGAGTTCCATCTTCTTTCACCACTAGCTGTTTATCCATTCCCCTTAACGACTCAGAACCAAGATTTTCTGCTTTCAAAGTTTCTATCTGCGCCTCCTTAACTTGTTCGGGCAGTTGGGTATTGTTAGTAAGCTGTAAAGCTCGCATCTGTCAGGGTTTAGCTGTTTCCTTCCTGCTTAGGGCATCGGTAACTACGTTCTCCTTTGCTGGATGATACTTAATAGTGCAATCATTGTCATTTAGTAGTTCCACCTAACATCGTTGCCTCATATTCAACTCTTTTTGCTCGAAGATATGTTGAAGACTCTTGTGATCGGTGTAGATAGTGCACTTGGTACCGTACAAGTAATGTCTCCAGATCTTTAAGGCAAAAACCACTGCACCCAATTCTAAGTCCTGGGTGGTATAGATCTTCTCATGAACCTTTACTTGTCTAGAGGCATAGCCTATCACCTTTTCTCGTTGCATCAAGACACAACCCAATCCTTGAATGGATGCATCGCAATACACCACAAAGTCATCTGTTCCCTCTGGTAATGCTAATATTGGGGCAGTACAGAGTTTTTGTTTTGACAATTGAAAAGCTGATTCTTGGCTCTCACTCCATTTGTATGTCGTTCCTTTGTGGGTCAAGGCAGTGAGAGGTTGTGCAATCTTAGAAAATCTTTCTATGAATGGTCGGTAATATCCTGCTAATCCTAGAAATTGTCTTATCTCGCTCGGCGTTTTGGGTGTAGTCCAATTCTTTATCGCCTCAATTTTGGCAGGATCAACATGTATCCCTTTCTCATTAACAATATGACCTAAAAATTGCACTTCTCTTATCCAAAAGTCACACTTTGAGAATTTGGCATACAGCTGCTCATTTTTCAATAGTTCCAAGATCATTCATAAGTGCTCTTCATGTTCCTCCTTGGTTCTAGAATATATCAGTATATCATCGATAAACACAATGACGAACTGATCAAGATAGGGTTTGCACACGCGATTCATGAGGTCCATGAACACAACAGGTGCATTAGTCAACCCAAAAGGCATGACCAAGAGCTCATAATGACCATAACGAGTACGAAGCGCAGTCTTGGGAATGTCTTCTTCTCGAACTCTAAGTTGATGATAACCAGATCTCAAGTCAATTGTTGGAACAAAAAAACCAATGAGCCGGATCAGAAAAACCTTTAAGTCCCACAGACGTCACAACAACTGCTGAAGACACAAGAGCTGAAGACAGTCTGAAGACACAAGTGCTGAAGACAAAGTCTGAAGATACAAGTGCTGAAGACAAAGTCTGAAGACACAAGTGCTGAAGACAAAGTCTGAAGACACAAGTGCTGAAGACAAAGTCTGAAGACACAAGTGCTGAAGACAGTCTGAAGACACAAGTGCTGAAGACAAAGTCTGAAGACACAAGTGCTGAAGACAAAGTCTGAAGACAAGTGCTGAAGACAAAGTCTGAAGACACAAGTGCTGAAGACAAAGTCTGAAGACACAAGAGCTGAAGACAGTCTGAAGACACAAGTGTTGAAGACAAAGTCTAAAGACAAGTACTGAAGACAGTCTGAACACAAGTGCTGAAGACAAAGTCTCAAGACAAGTACGGAAGACAGTCTAAAGACAAGTGCTGAAGACAAGTACTGAAGACCAAGTATCAGACGTTTTCACAACAGCTGAAGAGGTCTTCTTCAGTAGTTGTGACGGTTTTCTTTCAGTAGTTTTATATTTTCCTTTTCAGTAGTTTTGTAATCAGTAGTTTAGTTTCAGTAGTTTAGCATCAGTAGTTTTATATTTTATGCTTAGCACTCTCTGATATGTTCTCAGTAGTTGTGAACATTTCAGTAGTTTGTTAAGTGTTAGTTATTTTTGTAATAAATCTGCCAGATGTCACTATCCCGTGATATCAACAGTGATTGCACTCTATATAAGGAGTGTCAACCCAATTGTAATCGGTGAATGATTGAGCAGAAACATTTGATATAATTGAAACATTCCTTTTCACAGAAATATATTCTCTCGTTACAACCGTATTTGTTCTTAATGCATATGAATATCAAATTCTTGCTATAATTGTCAAATTCTTGATCTTATTCCGCTGCGTTACACTCTAATCCATCAAACTTGAGATCACTGATCCTGTCAAATAGTATCAGAGCAGGTTAATCATTGATCGATCTAATAATTGATCATTGAAACTGCTATCCAAGATCCAAGTTTGATTGAATTAGCATTTTTGCAAGAAACGGTTATAGAGATTGAATTTTCTGTGTTTTTGGCCATTCATCCTGAGATTTATTCTTGGTTTTCATTGAGTCTGTTGTGGTCTGTGTAAAATCTTTTAAAAGCTTGAATTAAGTTGTATTTGGACCTAAAATGATACTCCTTCCAATGATCCTCACAATACTGGTTCCTCAACCAAGCCTCCAATGCTGGTTAGGAGTGAGTATAACATATGGCAATGACGAATACTCCATCACTTGTCTGTTAACAGCTCAGGTTGTTGGACATCAGTGGTACATGGTCCACACAAGCCTATGGTGAATAACCCGGAAACCAATCAAATGGTTCCAAGAGGAGGGAGCAATACTCAGATGAGGATAAGAAATTGTTTGAGATTGATGCAAAAGCCCATGGAATTCTAGCCATGGCACTGCCCAATGAAATCTATTCTGGGCTAATGCATTATGAAACTGCCCATGACCTCTAGAATGCCTTGAAAGAACAATTTGGAGGAACAGATGAGGTCTTGGCAAATAATAGAGAAATCCTTGCCCAACAATATGAGTCATTCTCTCATAGGAAGGGTGAGACACTGACTCAACAGTTTGAGCGGTTCTCTTGTTTGATCTCTGAATTAAAAAATGGTCAAACATGAGTACACCAATAGCCAGATGAATAACAGATTTCTCAGATTACTGCCTGAGAGATGGGACACATATACTATTGTCCTACGCTCCAGTGCAAATTTGGACAAACTATCTCTCACCCAACTCCAGGGAAATTGCTCACATTTGAGAGAGAGATAGAACAGAAATGAAAACTGTCATCATCTGGAAAGCTCACTGATGACTTTGTACCAGGAAACACTGCCTTGGTAAGTCATGAGTCAGAGTATGCAGGATCAGAATGCCACTATGATGAGCATATTGATTTCACCTCAAACAATTCTAATCATGCCTTTGTGAGTGTTGATTGTCATTCTGGTAATAATAGTGACAATCTATGCTTTATCATGGATGATTTGAAGGGCATTGCTCATGATGATTTAGAAGAGATGGATAATTGGAGCCAAATGGCCTTGATCAATATCAGATCTCAGAAATTCTACAAGAGAACTGGCAGGAAATTTCCTGGACTCTCTGACAAAACCAAAGTCGGTTTTGACAAGAGCAAGTTGAAGTGTCACAAATGCCACAGGCTTGGACACTTTGCAAGAGAGTGTGGATCAACTGGATCTAACACCTCTGCACCCTTTTTGACTTTTCCAAATAACAATTCACAATCCAAAGGGCAACATTCTGCTGGTTCTAGTCATTCATCACACCCTAATCTCCTGCATATTTTGTTCCTCAGGGTCAAATGCCATATCCTTATCCCCGCTATTATATGCCACAGTCAAATCAAGTTCAAGCTCCTATAGTACCACAACCTCATGCACTACCAGAACCTCAACCATCTCTATCTCAATCACAACCTCATCATAGCTTCTTCACACCTGGAGTCGTTGACTGGAGTAGCTTACCTGATAACTTGTCTGTCACACTGAGCAATACTATGGTGGTGCTAGTCAACATGGTGGTGAACACCGTTTTGGTAATCTTGCTCTCATGGCCCTGGAGTCTACTGAGGGTTCCTGCTCAAATGCATCATCTTCACAGGTAACTTAGGTATCTTCAGAGGCTAAAGCCAAGTTATGTTCTGAATCATGCATAGCTGCCTTTGTCTCTATTAGAGAGGCAAATGTAGCATTAATAAATCAAAAACTTGAGTTTGAGAAAACCATTTCCAAAAGAAAAGCTGAGTATGAGTCTGCTGTTAACAGTAAAAGTGATGAGATTTATAAGCTTAAATGCCAATTAAATGATGAAAAGGCCAAGCTAGAGGTTATTCTGGAAGACCACAGGAGTCTCAAAGAAAAACTTGCAGTGACCCAAGTTGAGTGTGACCGCTGGGTCTCATCATGCAAGGGATTTGAAATGCTTCTTAGCAAGAAAACTACTTCAAATGTGAAGTTTGGTATTAGTTACAACCATACTACTCCACCAACAGACTTTACTCCTAGCTCCATAGTTAAGTCTGAAAGTGAGAGCAATCTCCAAACCACATTATCGTGTGAATCATTCTCTAATGATAATCTAAGATCAGAGAATGAAACCAGTATTAAGATCTCAGTAAATAAATTGACTGATGGTCTAACTACTGAAACTCATATGAAGCTGAGTACTTCAGATGTTGTTCCTCAATGTACCCCAAGTACTGAAAGAGACCCAACATCTGAAAAGCATTTCAAATCAGTTGAAATACAAGGACTAACAACTGCTGAGGAATCCATCAAATGGTCTATTAGGACGGATGGAAAACAGTTGAATTACCAGTCATCAGCTGTTACAAATCCTTTAGTACCTAGTACTGATAGGAGGAAAGTACTGAAGATCACACCTTCAGTAGTTTCCACTTCAGCAGTAGAGATGTCCAAGATGAAGAATAAACCATGTGAAATTTGTGGTAAATTCAATCATCTATCTGATGAATGTTGGTACAAAAAGGGTTTAAAACTCCAAAGGGATGAGCTCATTAAACTAGAAATAATAAAATGAAAACTGAGTTTGAGACCAAGTTTGTACCACAATCATCTCAACCTGATAAACCCAAGGCCTTACCCCAATCCACTAAGAAGGATGCGGTTTATCAGAAGACTACTGATATTATTCCTCATGATAAACATAAGACTAAGTCTATGAAATCTAAGAAGGAGAAAATGGTGGGTCACAGGAACTCATCAAAACAAGCTCTGGAGTGTCAAATGAACTGAAAGCTCGAGCTTCAAATCAGACACAACTTGTTATGATGGTTCAGCATCTGTTGGGGAGAGTTAACCAACTTGAAGCCCCTGTGATCAAACCACTGAAAAGGAATTCCAGGTCCAAATCTATTTCAGCACCATCTCCATCTTCATCAGCTGTTAATCGTGAAACCAGCTATGGTTAAATCTATTGATAAGTGAGTCCCAAAACCAAAAAGGTTTGGGTCTCCAAGCTAACTAGTTTCTTATGATTTTGCAGGGTTCTTCAGCATGCCAAAGAAGCATCTGGTATGTGGACAGTGGAGGATCCATGCACATGACTGGGAGCAGCTCTCTTCTTCATGATTACTCTCAAGGAAAGAAGGGATTTGTCTATTTGGAAATGATGCTAAAGGTTACATCATTGGAAAGGGATTTGTGTCGAATGGAGATATTATTTGATGTTGTCAACCATGTGGAGAATCTCAAATACAATCTGTTGAGTGTCAGTCAGATGTGTGACAAAGGACATGTTGCTCTTTTCACAAGCCAGAACTGTAGGATTCTGTCTTCCAAGGTTTTGAGCCTGATTGACAAAGTACTGGATGATAATACTCTCCTGAAGGCCAACAGGATAGGAAGAGTATATGCCTTGGATTTGTCAAAGAAAATTGAGTTAAAAGGCCATCCATGCTTGTTCTCCAAGGCCTCTTTCCAAGAATCTAAACTGTGGCATAGAAGGCTGGGTCATGTTAATCTCAAAAACATGAATCAGCTGATCCACAAGAGTTTAGTGAGAGGTCTTCCAATAAAGGAGTTCAATTGTGATGAAATCTGCACTGCATGCTTAAAAGGAAACAACATAAAGTTTCATTCCCACCCATAGAAGAATCCAAGTCTAATGCCTGCTTACAACTACTGCACATGGATCTTTTTGGTCCTGTGAAGGTAATGAGTATGGCAAAGAAGAAATACTGTCTGGTAATTATGGATGATTACTCTAGATATGTATGGACTTTCTTCTTGCATTCAAAGGATAGGCTGCTCAGTCCATTATGAACTTTGTGTACACGTTGAGAAGCAGTATTCCCTACCAGTTAAGTGTGTGAGGAGTGACAATGGTACTGAATTCAGAAACCACACTCTTGATGAGTTTTACTTGTCAAAGGGAATCAAGAGGTAGTATAGCATCCCAGGACTCCAGAGCAAAATGGAGTAGTGGAGAGAAAGAACAGGACCCTCATTGAAGCTGCAAGGTCCATGTTGGCTGATTCTGGTCTGCCATTGACCTTTTGGGCTGAAGCTGTCAATACAGCCTACTATGTACAGAATAGAGCCTTAGTAAATCAGAGGTTGATGAAAACTCCTTATGAAGTTTTACATCATTTAGCCTATTTGATTTCATTCTTTAGAGCATTTGGGTGTCCCTGTTACATTCTCAACACAAAGGATTAACTCCAAAAGTTTGATTCTAAGGTGGATGCGGGGTATTTTGTTGGGTATTCATCCACTTGCAAGGCTTACAGAGTATTCAACTGTCGGACAAAGATAGTTGAAGAAACCTTGCATATAAAGTTCAATGAATCCCCTAAGGATACAATTCCACAAAACCCTGTGGAGTTGTTTGATCTGGACATTCTGCAATTGTTCCTTATCAACCGCCTGCTGTTGCAGATCATATGAATCCATCATCTTCTGTAGCTAGTCATCCATCTGGTGTTACTGATGATGATGAGATATTAGTAATCACCTTTTCAAGTTTAGTGATCAACTACCTGATTCAGCTAGACCTGATGTTCCTGTAGCTCCAGTAGCACAATCCACAACAAATGCTGATGAGATTTCTACAACTTCAACTTCCTTTGAATTACCATCTACTGATTGGTTTCAAGGAAATGCTTCACCATCACCATCTGTTGCTGCTGAGCCTGCTACAAACACTTGCACAGATCTTATTGTGTACCAAGATCTGAAGAATCACCCAATGTCAAATCATTGGTGATATCAATGCTGGCGTGTCAACAAGAAGTCAATTGTCAAATTTCTGCTTCTATGCTCTCTTCATTAGTCAGCAAGAGCCAAGAACTATCACATTGCTTTAAGGGACAATGGATGGGTTGAAGCCATGCAGCTTGAGCTTCTTCAGTTCAAGAAACAGCAAGTGTGGGAACTGGTTCCTCTACCTCTAGGTAAGTGTGCAATAGGCACTAATGGGTGTTTAGGAACAAAACTGATGAAAATGGGCTTATTGTTAAGAACAAGGCCAGACTGGTTGTACAGGGGTTTTCACAAGAGGAAGGTATTGATTATAATGAAACCTTTGCCCCTGTAGCCAGACTGGAAGCAATTCGATTGTTTTTAGCGTATGCTGCTTATCACAACCTTAAAGTTTTTGAAATGGATATCAAAAGTGCATTTTTTAATGGGAAAATTAAGAAGAGGTTTATGTATGTCAACCACCAGTTTGAGGACAATAAACATCCTTTTGGGTGTATAAGCTTGATAAGGCTCTCTATGGGTTGAAACAAGCTCCTAGAGCTTGGTATGAGACATTATCAAACATTCTTCTGGAAAATAATTTCACTAGAGGCTCCATAGATAAGACTTTATTCATTAAGAAGCTGGGTAGCATAATCTACTTGTTCAAATTTATGTAGATGATATTATTTTTGCATCCTCTGATCCACAGTTGTGTGATGCCTTACAAAGTTGATGCAACAGAAGTTTGAAATGAGTGCCATGGGAGAATTACAGTTCTTTCTGGTTTGCAAATTAAACAAAAGGCTGATGGAATTTTCATTCATCAGTCCAAATACACAAAAGATCTTTTGGAAAAGTTTGATTTACAAAACTGTAGCCCTGTTCTACTCCCATGTGCAACACCACACAACTAGATACAGATCAGAAAGGTAAAGTGGTTGATGAAACACTTTACAGATGTATGATTGGGTCCTTGATGTACTTAACAGCTTCTAGACCAGATATTATGTTTGCTACATGTGTTTGTGCTAGATTTCAGGCTGCACCTAAGGAGTCTCATTGATTGCAGTCAAAAGGATCTTTAGATATCTGCAAGGCACTCCATCTGTAGGTTTATGGTATTCTACTAGACATTCTGGTAAATTAGTTGCTTTTTCTAACAGTGACTATGCAGGGTGTAAGTTGACAAGAAAGTCCACTTCTGGAGGATGCCAATTCTTAGGCAACTGCTTGATTTCTTGGCAGAGTAAGAAGTAGACCTCAGTTGCTACATCAACTGCTGAAGAGAGTACATTGCTGCTGCAAGCTGCACATCTCAGGTACTCTGGCTTCAAAACCAATTATTGGATTATGGGATAACAGAGACTAAGACCCCATTGTTAATGGACAGCTCTTCAGCTCTTTGTATTGTCAAGAATCCTGTCCAATACTCTAGGACTAAATATATTGAAATCAGACACCATTTTATTAGAGATTGTTTTGAAAAAGGTCTGATTGATCCAAAATTTGTTCCTAGTGCTGATGAGCTTGCAGACATTTTCACTAAGCCCTTGGATAGCACAACTTTCCAAAACCTAGTGCTAAGGCTTGGTATGCTGTAGCTAGAATAAGTGACAACTACTGACGATGTCAGCTCACAAGTACTGATGATCATTAGTTTATTATTGTAATATATAAGTACTGAAGTTATCCTCCCTTCAGAAGTTTTTAAAAATACTGGAGCTTAAGTAACTTCTCAGTACTCAAGTACTTTATTTGTTAAAATAGCTGATGTAGTTACAACAGCTGATGTAGTCACAACAGCTGATGTAGTCACAACAGCTGATGTAGCTACAACTACTGATGTCAGAAATGCAGATAAGTACTGATGACCAATGAACGTCTGAAAATCAGATCTAGTCTGATGAGTAAGTGTGGAGGTCAGACTGAAACAGCTGAAAAGCTATGAATTGACGAAAACAGCTGATGAGAAATTTCTCTTCAGTCGTTATACAACTACTGTTTCATTAAAACAACTGAAGCCAAAACTATGTCTTGAGTAGTTTACAACTACTGAAGACTAACACCAAGTCTTTAGCTTTTACAACAACTGATGAAAAAACCACTGTCTTCAGTAGTTTCACAACTACTTATGACAAACACCAAGTCCTCAGTTTACATCATTTGAAGTCAAAACCAAGACCTTCAGTAGTTTCACAACTACTGATGGTTAACACCAAGACTTTAGCTGTTTCAACGTCTGATGGTCAAAACCAAGTCTTCAGTTGTTTTATAACAACTGATGACAACACCACCACTGTCAGTTGTTTTAAACCTCTGACGGTTAATACCACGTCATCGTAGTTTCAAACAGCTGATGACCACACCAAACCTTCAGTAGTTTTCTTTCAGCCTTTTCCTATCCCAACCTTATATACCTGTCTTCTTCTCAAACATTCCATTAGCCGTTCTTCTGCCCTTCATACTTCAAAAATGGCAACCATGAGCCTAAAACCACAACACAACTGCGTTGCATACCTTACCATGTCGGCTTTCTGGATAAAATTTGATAATGCCATTGACCTAATGGTGGATTCCCCATATCGCACAGCCTTTCTCTTGAATCCGACCATCTACCCTGAATCTCTCAGTCAATTCTTCAAATGTTTTTGTTCATACTGCTGAGTCTACTGGCCAAATCTCTGTAAGGTCCCTCGTCAACCAGAAACCAGTGTTGTTACAGCCGACATCATTCGTCAGGCATTACACTTACATGACTCCCTGTGACTGAATACCCAAAGGGCATAATGGATATGTCCTTTATCAATATGGGTATGAGGGTGATCTTTGGGCTACAACTATTCTGAAGAACATTTCCATGATGCCGAAAACTTATCTTTCACATGGTAAATGTATGCTTAGCTTCAAAGACATCCTCTTGGGATCAAATGTCATCCTAATGGCAACAGTATTGTATTCTATTCTAGAACACCACCGCTAAATTTCTCTGAAATCGTGTTTCTAGAAATAAAGAACTTGGCTCAGAACCTGCGGCAAACCGTTGGCTATTATATCCCATGTTTCTGATGGCCATTATTTTAAATGAATTAAAACTGATGGCCTTGTTGGCCTTGGAGTCCCTGCACCAGCTGTTTTGGCTGAGGTATACTCCAGGCACAACTCAGACCTCACTCTCAAAGAAGCTGCCCGAATGCTAAGCCCAAGCAGAGGGAACCCACAGCTTCCACCACCAGATCCAGAGTCCCCACCAAACCAAAAACCAAACGCCCCAAAACAGCTATTCAGGAGATGAGTCCCCTGAAGATGCTCCTGTACCACCAAGGCAGGATATACTTGCTGGTTTAAACCCCCCAGCAGTATCAGAGACTCTACCAGCTAACCCCGCACAGGCATCCTCTCAAAAGGATCTTGATGCAACTTATCAGGGGCAACCATATCGCTGAGACCTCTCTCACTTGAGGAGGTTATCATTGAAGAGCATTCCTCTCCCCGAATGCAATCTGTTTCTATCTCTCTTCCCAAGCAAATGCCCCCCAAAGTCCACCCATTATAATTGCAAACGTGCTGACTTAGCTGCATGCCTCTCCTCCTCCCCAACAAACACCAACAAAGGGGAGAACCACAACAATTGAGGAAGAGGATCAACATGCTTCTGACAACCCACAGCACCAGGGTTAAACTGTTCTATCTCCTGGTGTGGATATGCGGATACGAACATCTGGTGAGGCTTGCCACCTCTTCTGAATCACACATGATCAGACTAAGGCTGGTAACATAGCTAAGACCTCACCAGAGGCAACAGCTGATGAAGGACATCGTCCTAAGGCTGGAAGTGCCCAGTTCCAAGAAAAAGGGGCACATACTAAAACTGGTCTACACCCGGGCATGTACATCCTGCACAAGCAGGAGGTCAGGTGATTCAACATCTGCTGATGATGACCTAGGCTTTTTCTATGATGTTCTAGCCCATAACATCATCCTGGAGGCTGAGGTAAGCAGACTACAAGAACTGCTTGCCAAGAAGTCTCAGGATGTAAGTCCATCTGCCCCCACTAACCCACAGATGGCACCTTCATTCGAAGGTCCCCCAAACACTTCACCCTCTCACTTCACTGAGCCTCCAGCCTCTGCCTTTGGCACTATATCTCAGGGACAGAACCCCCTGAGCAGATGGTTTTGCATTCCAACAATCCTTACCTCTCATCACTCCCATCATCAATGGCATTGTTCATAAGCCATTGATGAGAGGATCTCCTCATGTCTACAACCACTCATTGATGATGTTGTGCACAAGAAACTTTCTGCGGTACAAACCCCTGCAACCAATGCATCCAAAAAGGGGGAGAGTACAGCAGTGAAAGAAAGAAAAGAAAAAGAACTGAGGATGAGAAGGCACAAGAGAAAACCAGGAGTTGGAGAAGGAAAAGGAACAACAACTGATCACTTACAAAAGAAAGAAAAGTGCTGGTGATCAAAAGAATGCTGAAGAAAAATCCTTGGAGGAGCTGATAAAAGATGCAGATGAAGCACACAGCCGATCCTCGACAAAATCATGAGCAACTCTTCAAGCAAGACTTTGATACAGCCAAACTAGACAGTGAGATCAGGAGGTTGGAAGTAAATGAAATCCAAAACAGATGGGCTGGGTACAGTGTGCTAGAGAAAGAGAGATTGGAGATCATGATTTGATTCATAGCCAAATATTTAGGAAGATCACTGATGGAGATTCGTTCATGGACCAACAGCATTCTGCTATAGCCACCAGAATCTGTTTGTCTGAGCAATTTCATAAGGGGATAATTACTCAAGCACTTGATGAGGCTGGAGCTGGGAAAAGGCTTGAAATGGCAAAACTCACAAAAGCCAAACTTACAACCAAAATGCTTGAACAACCTTCCCAATCACCCACTCAAAAACAGCCTACCCTCAAATCTCCAAACCAATCTCAAAACTCAAATCCAAACATCCTCAACCCTCAAAACCATTCCTTACCACAAAAACCAACCCAACCATCATCCAGTGATGCACCTAGAAGGAGGAGAAGGGTGCTGAGGATAGAAGATGATGAAGAAGAGATGATGAAAATGATAGTCTGCCACTCTCTGCTGTTCTAAGGGTACCAGAACCCAGGAGTCAACTCATGATCACACCTGAGTCACAAAGGGAAATGGTTAGAGTCAAAATAGAAGATGAAGAACAGCAAAGCAGCACGATGAGCAACTACTAAAGATGGTTGACAAGGAATTTACCCAGTCATCATCTACACCAGCCAAAGGGCATGCTCAGAGGCTGTACACTCTCAGTCACACATTTCAGTATCAAAAAGAGAGAGTGAGAGTATGGCCAGACCCCAAGGTGAGCTCTAGAATACACAAAAGATCCATTCCACATAGATACAATGGCCAGGTTAGAAAAACAATAGACTCTACAATCATGTTGGCCATTGTAGTCTCACCTTGGGAAATACTCGATGAATTCAAGAAGGATCATCAATCAAAAATGACCCCTCAAGCCTTACTGGAAAACAATGATCAAAAAGGGTTATTATATAAGAAGCTTGAAGACATTAAAGAATGAGCTCCAGTTACTCCTTGAGGGCACCATCCTGATGAATTTGTCTATAGGAGATAACTATTGTGGAGTTGAAGAATGGCAGGACTGTAAAGTACCTATCTGAGTACTATGGTCCAGAGTTCTTCTTTGAAGGAGGAGTAGAAGAACTCTCCAAGGAGGAACAGGTTGTTCTCCTTGAGGCCTATGTTCGTGAGTCTTACAGACTCGTAATGAAGTAGGGATTTCATGGTTGGGATCACAACTCTATGTGCAGATTCCCCAAAACAGAGTTCCCCTCCATACTTAGCCAAACACATGATTAGAAACCTCTTCCTGGCCTGTGCTGATCCGATTCTTTGAAGCTAATCAAGAGAAGTCTTTGCCAACAATAAGTGGGACCTCAATAAAGTTAAAGGTTTTGGCTGCATTGGTTCAGGGGAGTTTGTTGGACCAAAAGAACCAATGAGCCGGATCAGAAAAACTTTAAGTCCCACAGACGTCATAACAACTGCTGAGACACCAGACTGAAGCAGTCTGAAGACACAAGTGCTGAAGACAAAGTCTGAAGCCACAGTGCTGAAGACAAAGTCTAAGACACAAGTGCTGAAGACAAAGTCTAAAGACATAAGTGCTGAAGACAGTCTGAAGACAAAATGTTGAAGACAAAGTCTGATGACACAAGTGCTGAAGAAAGTCTGAACACAAGTGCTGAAGACAAAGTCTGAAGACACAAGTGCTGAAGACAAAGTCTGAGACACAAGTGCTGAAGACAAAGTCTGAAGACACAGGAGCTGAAGACAGTCTGAAGACACAGGAGCTGAGACAGTCTGAAGACACAAGTGCTGAGACAAGTCTGAGACAGTGCTGAAAACAAGTACTGAAGACCAAGTACAGACGTTTCACAACAGCTAAAGAGGTCTTCTTCAGTAGTTGTGATGGTTTTCTTTCAGTAGTTTTATATTTTCCTTTTTCAGTAGTTTTGTAATAAGTATTTAGTTTCAGTAGTTTAGTTTCAGCAGTTTAGCATCAGTAGTTTTATATTTTGTGCTTAGCACTCTTTGATATTTCTCAGTAGTTGTGAACATTTCAGTAGTTTGTTAAGTGTTAGTTATTTTTGTAATAAATCTGCCAGATGTCACTATCCCGTGATATCAGCAGTGATTGCACTCTATATAAGGAGTGTCAACCTAATTGTAATCGGTGAATGATTGAGCAGAAACATTTGATATAATTGAAACATTCCTTTTCACAGAAATATATCTCTCGTTACAACCGTATTTGTTCTTAATGCATACGAATATCAAATTCTTGCTATAATTTGTCTAATTCTTGATCTTATTCCGCTGCGTTACACTCTAATCCATCAAACTTGAGATCACTGATCCTGTCATCAATCTTCGAATAATATCTGCTCCTTGAAGTCTATCGAACACTTCGTCGATACGAGGTAAAGGGTATCGGTTCTTGACTTGTTACTTTGTTAAACTCTCTATAATCGATGCACATCCGGATGTGCCATCCTTCTTCTAACAAAAAGAACAGGAGCTCCCCAAGGAATGTGCTAGGTTGAATAAAGCCTTATCTAAAACTCCTGAGTTGTGATGACAACTCTTGTAGCTCGTTTGGTGCTAATCAATAAGGTGCCGAGCAAATCGGAACTGCGCCGTGAGTCAACTCAATCTGGAATTCCCTTGGCGGTGAGGTGGTAATCCAGGAAGATCCTCTAGAAAGACCTCTGGAAAATCGCGCCTGTGGGATATCTCCATTCTCCTTTCTCTCCTGCTTATCCGTTACAAGTGCTAGAATACCACAGACCCTTTCGTAAAACTTTTGAGCTTTCATTATGAGATGATGCCAATCACAAGCACCACTCCTATTACCTCTGATGGTAAGGATTTTGTCATAAACAAGGATTCGTATGATCTTCTCATGACATATGACTTCCACTTGCTTGCTAGAAAGCCAATCCATGCCTATCAAACATCAAACTTCCCTAGCGTAACATGCATAAGATCTATAGCGAAAGTATGACTAGCAAGTTCTATCTTACAGTCTCTAAGGATATGCGTTACATGGATCTGTTTACCATCGACTAATTTCACAGTGTATTTAGAT
Organism: Flaveria trinervia; assembly: GCA_025506515.1. Taxonomy (NCBI): domain Eukaryota; kingdom Viridiplantae; phylum Streptophyta; class Magnoliopsida; order Asterales; family Asteraceae; genus Flaveria; species Flaveria trinervia. Next base: position 45,770,239 of record CM046444.1, read on the forward strand.
TCTAAGGCAGAGGGTATATCACTTAAAAGACTACAGAACTATAAGGACACGAAACTCCTATCGGCTCCAGTATCAAATAGTACCATAGCAAAAACACATTAATAGAGAACCTACGAGTAACAGTTGTAGGATCATTTAAGCCTCACCTGAGCCAATGACGAAGGCTCTCCCCTTGGCTTCATCTTTATTGCCGCCATTATCAGTACCATTACCTCCATTGTTGTTATTACCGTTGTTGTTGTTGTTGTTATTGCCATTACCATTTCTCCTTAGTATTGGGTTGTTTCGCCTATAATGCCCTTCTTTCCCACATTCAAAACAACCTTTGGGAGTTTCTTGAGGTTGTTGTGGCCTCCTTACTAGTTCACCATTGACACTTGAAGTTATCACACCTTCCACATGATGGTAATTACAACGAGTGCACTTCGGATGTCTACCACCATAACCACTGGGTCCTTGATTATTTGCAGTCGTTTGGTTGAAGTTACGGTTATTGTCAAACCTCCGCTGCTGTGGAACTGGCTGTTGTTGCTGTTGAGGTTGAGGTTGACCGCTAGAAGATGATGATGCTTTGGTGTTGTTGGCATTATCCCACTTTCTTGTGTTGTCGGGCACGCTCATCACAGCACCCCGTTTGGGTAGACATCCTTGCTCCACGGCTTGGTCAGTCAGCTTATGAGCTAGCTGGATGGCTTGCTCAACGGTGGTTGGATTGGAAGCAGTTACCATACTTTGGATTTTGGGTACTAATCCCCGTATCTAATGCTCTACATTTTTATGCACCTCATTCACCATTCCGGGCACAAAGTTGCTAGTTCATGGGTTCTAGTGGTGTAGGCCTCGATTTCCGAGACCTGCATCTTCAATTTCCAGAACTCCATCTCTAACTTCTGCACTTCATTACGAGGACAGTACTCCTCAGTCATCATTGTTTTAAACTCCCCATGGAAGTCCATTCACCATCGCTTGTCCTAGCATCTGGACTTGCGCGTTCCACCAAGATAGAGCAGCACCCTCCAAAGTCCCGGTGGCATACTTCACTTGATCCGCAGGTGGACAATTGCATTTAGAGAAGACGGACTCAGTCTTCTCGAAACCATCATACAAGCCCTACAGCACCCTTTGTACTGCTGTAGGTGTGTGGTTTACAGTCCATAAAGGACTTGTAGGTACACACTGGTGGTCCTCTTTTAACACAACACACATTAATGAGACATCCCATACAGTTATGTAGGATATTAGATTTGTCTTTCTATCATTGTTTACCTGCTGGCTGACCCTGTGGGCAGCAGCCACTGCCGCCTGAACATGCTCATTAATTAGAGCAGCTAATTCTGTGAGGGTCATGTTAATAGCACCGCCGCCGTGTTCGCCGGTGCCACGTCCACGTCCGCGTCCACGACCACGTCCACGTCCACGTCCACGGGCGTCCATTCTTTTCACTTTAGATTCACAAATACAATAATGAGTAACATCAAACACATTTATCTCATTGAAGCACGGTAAATAGTAAATAAAAGAAATAATGAATCATCACAACCACAACATTCATAACAAAAATAATAACCAAAGTAAATAAATTGTAAATGAGTCACAATGTATTTATCAATGTCAAAATTTAAGTTTGTCATTCATGTGGGGAAACAACCCTTCCGTCATAGGTTTCAAAAGAAAACACTACGTAGTCTAAGTCATATAAAGACAATCAATCGATAACATCTGACCCATCACTGTCATCCTCCATCTCCACCGGTTCCTCCTCCTCGGGTCCCTCCTTGGGATCCTCATCCTTAGGGTCTGCTGCAGGAGCAGGAGTTATAGCAATCTGAAGTGCCGCTAGTTGAGCTTCTAAAATAGCAATCCTATTATCGGCTACGGCGTCCCGCTGTTCACGAGCAGTGACACGCCCTCGGAGTGCCATGATACCATCTTGCATACGGTGCACCCGTTTAGGGTCTTCCCGTGTTGTTCCTCGAGTTCATCTAGTTGATGTCTTAGTTTGTACACCTCTTGTTGCAGTGTACAGACATCACCTATGAGCCGCCTGACTCGATGCTGCTTAGTGTCCAGTGCTGCCACTAGTGCAGCAATCAGTTGCTCTTTGGACTGCACCATCCGTGGGAGTGAAGGCATTGGTTGGTCGGCATTGTTCTTAGTCATGGGCCTCGGGACAGGTACGCGCTCCCTAAACATAATATGATCAACGAATCTAGGATAGAAACTCCTGTCTCGTGGAGGGTCACGCTTCATCAATGCAAGAGGTTGATCCCAGTCAATCTCCTCTCGAGGATAAGCTAGTCAGGGCAATCGAATCCATTGTCAGGTACAGGTGCGGGAGGTGGGGATTCAGATCGTGAAGGTGATTCAGGTCACTTACCCGGAGCTCTTGATGACGATGCCATGCTGCAGAGAGTGTGACGTGTATGCCAATGAGTATACAGTAGATGAGAATAAGGCACAGGTAACTAATTAACCGTATGGTGTTATAGTCTAGTGTGTATGCAACCTAGTTCCCTATAACCAATGGCTCTGATACCAATCTGTCAAACCCTCAAAATCCACGTGCGGAGTTTTACTGCAAGGCATGTGAACAAACCAGGATCACAGTCAATAGTTACTCAGAACGACTCTATATGCCATAATTAAAATAAAATCAACCAAAGTACAAACTTTAAATTGTGCGGAAGCATTTTGTAAAACAACCCAAGGAAATAAAAATGTATACTATGGCAAAACATGTGCCAACCCAAAATAGTAAACATTAACCATTAAAATACTAAAAATGTCCTGAAAACCGGGTCTTAGAATGCAAGTGAAACCTGTAGTGCTCCTAATGGCAAGCAAGCTAATGACCTGAGAATAGCATACTAAAATGTCAACACAATGGTTGGTGAGTTCAAGAGTGATATTCAAACATAAACAGTTTAATAACGTAGATATAAAAGTAGTGCATTGTAACAGATAGCTAGTCATTAACAATAAATATTAATTCATAGTGATTTCGCAATTAAAGCTGACTGTGTTACGTTGTTGCCTCCTGTCACGACATAACAGGCCGTGACAATGTTCAATAGGACAAATTGCACCCAGTTGACCTCGAGTCACACAGGTGGGGCTCGTCAGACCCAGTAGTACTACCTAAATTTCCTGCTATTCAATATTAACAATTCGAAAGTGTGAGGACTTTTCCATGATATCAACACTATATTAATATTATACACAAGTTGAATATATAAAGCGTTTGTGATTTACCAGTATGCTATCTCACCCAAAAGACATTAAATAAAGAGTGGGGCAACAACTCTCCTGATACGCGTGATAGACACTTAGAGTTTTTACTTGACAGAGAGAATGGACAGACAACCTTCAGAGGTTACCTAGATCATATAAGTACGTGAGTATGTGTAAATAGAGAACATGTGAAGCCCTAAGTACACTACAACCAAGGACTCAAGATTTCAGAGAGCACACACGTTGACCCAGTTGACCCGTTCGACCCGTTGGTGACTTTATGTGTTGTAAACCATTCAAGCAATCATACACATATATCATACATGGTAACATTCAAATAGATCATATGTATGCTATACTATCTATGTGTATCACTTAGATCATCATACAACCAGTATCATACAAGTCATGCGAATCTAGAACATTAACATGTCAACTTGTTAAAACACAACTAATATACCACACAAAGATCAAATCACGCACCACATGCCATGTAAAGCCACTCACGACTTCACATCCTAAACCCTGCTAATCCTACCAAGTGGGGCCTCAGATTCGCACGTGTATGATGATGATAATCATATTCATTAACCATGTTCATTTCATTCAACAAACATCAAACAACAATCTAGTCCAAACATGATGTCCTAACTACTAATCTACATCAAAATCATACATGATCATCAAGTCCAAACATCACCCATGCTTATCCAAAATCCCATACAACTAATTAACATGTTCTATCACATTAGAATTCATCATGAACTTACTAACATGCTCCTAACATCCCAAACATGTTCAAACTATCATCCTTCAAACTTTGTGCAAATATAAAGTTTCTATTTTGGGAAGCACTCCCAAAATCAATCAAACATCCAATGCATTCATGAATTCATTAATAATATACCAATTCAAGTTCATATCAACATCTAATCATGATCAACAAATCTAAACATCATAACTCATCAATTCATATCCAAAAAGTTACTATATTTAGTAATGTATGAACTATATATGTGTTCTTGAATTATCAATGATCACAACAACAATCTAACATCTAATCATTACCATGAACACATCCATAACATCAATCATCAATAATTCAACATTACATGCAAAATAAAGTTACTATTCTTAGTAACTACGAACAAGCACAAAAAATCCCAACTTTCTTGCATAATCGACGTTAACTAACATGTATACATCTAACTAACATGTCAACATCATCAATTGATCAAAACTCAACACCAAGAACATCAATTTCTCAACTAGGGTTTCGGCAACAAGAAAATCCCACAAAACCATCAAAACTAACCTAATTCTTGCAAAGGAACACGATTTGATGTTGCTACTTGTTGTATTGCTTGTAACCAAACCAAAATCATAGATTCTTGCTGTTCTAGGCTGATTTCGAAGTGGGAAGAGATTGGGAAGGGGTTGTGGCCGAATGGGGGTGGGGATTAGGGTTTTTGTGTTTTGTTAATCTAGTTTTCCATATTTACCCTTAAGCCCTTGTAATTTGTAGTTTATAAAAACTAGGTTTTAAACTCTTTGTAAGTGCTTTTAACTTAATAATATAAAGATATAAACTAATGAAAATCATATATATTTTATCTTTAAAAACACAAGGCATACAAATAAATAGGCACGTTTCCGCGTTACGCGATTAATTTGTAATTAACATTTAAAACATGAAACACATAAACATAACACAATAATCACATAATCATTAGATTACATTAATTGACATTATTAATTATTATGAGGTCCCAATGTTAAACGACAAGTAGTGTGTTTACGACACCTGTATGCAAGACTTAACGGAACTAACGGAGTTTGATAACGAAATTTACCGGATGTCACACATTATTCCCGCCTCCAGCTGCAGGAACTCCCTTTCCACCTTATCCATCTTGTTGATACATGTATGTCCGTAGATTCATGATTTGAAATGTAATAGATCTTGTTATCTGATTCTGGTGTAATTTGATGAGATTATGAAATGATATTGGCTGTTTGTGATTTGTAATGACTAATATTTCATTAATGAGTTGATATTAAATTGGTTAATTAGTTTGTGGTTGTTAGAATTGTACACATAATGTTTATTAGTGAATACATTCAAATTAAACATAATGAAGTTCTCATGCTAATGGCCTATGCGAATGAAACCATAGATGAATAACTTCATACGAGACTCAGTCGCACAACTGAACCGGGAGACGGATTTGTCGTATGATGGACACATAAGATTGGCTCAGTCGCACGACTGAACACTCAGTCGTGCGGATGAATCAACCGCATGGTTCAATCGCACGACTGAACCATACTAATGGTTCAGTCGCATGATGAATAATACCAACCTATAAATACAACCCAATTCGTGAAAAATAAGAGCTTTTGATTAATTACGATTCCAGACGTACCCTAGCCGTCCAGAAGCCTCCCAACATTTTCCAAGTTCATAGAACACATTAGATCGATTCCCAATCGATTTCTAACGTTAGTTTCAATTCTTGATTCATCTTCGTGTGTTCTCACTGATTGGATAGCCAATCAAATAGGATTCCGCACTATTTGATCTGGTTTACACGCTAATCTCTAGGTATTTCGTTCAAATACCAGGTTAACAAGTGGTATCAGAGCCAGGTTCTTGCACTAAAAACGCAATCAAAGGTTCTTGATTACGGTGATTCAATCAAGATTGATAAAAAGTTTGTGTTTTTGCACTAAAAACGCAATCTTTTGTGTCAAAAGTGATCTTGGACGTTCCCTGCTTATCAAAGTTTGGGTTCTACGGACTTAGGCGATTAGACCTTGCGACATTTCGAATTTTTATGGCTAAAACACGTTTAACCTAGAATTTTCGCAAAACAGCAGCTTCAGTCGCACGAGTGAGCCATTCGCACGACTGGACCTCATTCGCATTGCTCAGACGCACGATTGGACATAGTCGCATCTCCATTCGTATGATTGAACCTTTCGGTTTACTGTTCATACGCATCAGATTTAGTCGCATGACTGAGCTAATCACTTAGTTCAGCCGCACGATTGAACCAGTCGTAGAGTTCATAACACACGACTAGACCATACACATCCTTCAGTCGCCCCAGTGACAATTGTTTTATTAGACATAAAGTTATTAGACTTAAAGTTATTCGCAATGGAAGATCAAATGTCAGCCTTTACTACTGGAAAGGACTCTAGGATACAGAACCTGCTGTGCTTGAGAGTGAGGTGGGTAATCATAATAAACCACCAAAGCTCTTGACGTTAGATGAGTTTCCCCACGGAAACAACGTTTTGAGATCTACCTCAACGGAGTGGATCCGAATCTGTGGAAGCCATAGAGATTGGATATAGTACACCGGTGGGAGCTGATGGAGTTAAGCTAACATTAGGAGGGATGACGGACATGCAGAAAGTCAAATACAATGCAGAAAAAAGAGTTTATGCATTGATTACACAATCTATTCCTAAAGACATATTCCACCAGTACTCAGAAATAAGCAGTCCAAGAACTTTGGGATGAGCTAGAAAAGAGGTACGACGGGAATGCTTCGTTGAAGGCAATCAAGGCTAAGGAGTTAAAGAAGGAATTCGATAACTTCTCATCGATGGGAAATGAGAGTTTAGACGATGTTATAGATAGATTCTACCATCTGATGAGTGAACTGCATACACATGGGGTGGCTACTACCATGGAAGAGAAAGTTATTAATTTTGCAGACGGATTGCCTGAAAAATGGGCTTCATTCGTGTCTAATCTTAGAGAGAATGGAATGCTGGCAAAACTGGATATTAATGACTTCATTCTTAAGTTGCGAGAAGAGTCACTTAGGATGAAATACAGAGCTCAGAAGTCTTCATACAATCAAAATCCAGCTTTATACAATGCCACGCCTCAAGCTAAGACATCTGGAGCACCTCTCCAGACTGCATTTGTGTCTAGCTCATCGGGTCCTTCACATGCATCTCCTTCAGGATCAGACACATCGGGACTTTCTTGTTCCCACTATATTGGATCCGAAGCAAGTGCTACTAAACTGAAGACCGAGAATATCGGAAATGTGATAGTGGAAGTAGCTCGAGAACACATGGATCTTTTGGCTGTAATGGTCCATTCATATGATGAACTTGTTGCTGGGAAGATTGGAAACTGCCATTTGGCAGACGAGGACTACGAGCAGGTGGACGAAATGGAGCTTGAGAGGATGGATATAATGTGGGCTTTAGCTAGTGTTGTCCGGAGAGCAAAGAAGTTTGTAAAACAAACCGGACAGAACTTGGTAGCTACTAAGGATACACATTTGGCTTTGACAAGAGCAAAGTGACCTGCTTCAACTGTGGAGAGAAGGGGCACTTCAAAAGAGAATGTGTCAAGCCTAAGAAGACGGGTAAGGGAACCCGTTCTCGTCCTTCACTCGTCAAGACAAGCAAGCTACCAGTTCTACTTCATCAACCAGGATTCAAAAGCCTTGACTGCTTATGATGATGAAGGACAGGATTGGAGCTTTAGGTTTGTCTCACCAGGGGAATCAAACATTGCAAGTGTAGAAGATATTGACAGTGATTCTGCTAGTGAAGGAGATCTAGCAGTTGAGATAGCGATGTCACATAGTGAAGAAGCAACTGCAACCGAGGTCAGTTATAAGCCTAAAGAGGAGACTACCACGTGAGGACAGAAAAGAGAGAATCACCTAACCAGAGACATCTGATACTGCGTTGATGGTAACTCTTCTGAATCAACTCAGGTAAGTACTACTGACCAAAGGTTTAATAATCATGCTTGTCTCATTGTGGTACCTTTAGGAATAGCATAGATGGTAAATTTGCTAGGTTATTAGATCATAATGATAACTTAGTAAAAGATTTGCAACTATGCACTGAGGCTAATAGGGTATTAAAACACAATGAGCACAGTTATAAAGAAAAGATGGACCTTTTGACTAAACAGCTTAGGGAAACCGAAGTAGTTGCTTTTAACCAAGCTAATGAAATTAGGTATTATCTAAACTCCCTAGAAGACACTAAGAGGCAAAAGGCAGTTCTACAAGTAGAAGTAAATTCATTAAAACAGAAACTGCAAAGTTGGTCTAGTTCTTCACACATAGTCCAACACTTAGTGAGAGAAAGGAACAACGGGGAGGGATTGGGTTATAAAGTGGTTCCACCACCACCTGAGACTTTGATGAACACTAAGACTAGACCAATAAATAGTAATCCCATCAAGGATCGTGTGGCGTCTACTCCTCTTGTTAGTGATCCAGATTCCTTATGTTCATCTATTGACTCAGGAAACAAACAAACGGAGCCCACTTCAAAGGCAAAGGATAAATTGTCTAGTGTTAATCTGGAAAAGGAATTTGAAAAGGTTAACTTAAAGTCAAGATCAAACAGAGTCAAATCAGAACCTAAAAGGACTTCTAAGGTTAATCTTTCACATACGTCAAGTCAAAAACCTATTAACCAAAAAGAAAATGATGTTAAACAGGTTAAAACAGTTAACTTTGTTAAACCAGAGAAAACAACCAAAAAACCTAGAGTGAGTTATGTTACTAGAGTGTCACACACTTCTCCACAAAGAAAGTTTAATCATAAAGTTGATAGCAGGTCGTGCTACAACTGTGGTGAATATGGACACATTGCTTCCTATTCTCACTTCTATCAGACACCCCGTAAGAAGATTGAACTTCAGGTTTCAAAGCCTAGGTCTTCTAAGAGGATCTCACTGACTCCACCTAGAAGAACTAGTGAACCTAAAATTCAATGTAAGTCAGTCGACTGTTTATCATAAACAGGCATTGCACAAATCTGGATTATGGAAGGAGAAGACATCCTAAGTGTCTGATAATAATGACAAGAAGGAACCTCATCCTCTAAGGGTCAATGGGTAGAATTTATGATGTGTGATGCCTCTGGGAAACCCAAGCCAGTAAAGGCTTGGGTTCCTAACCCAAACTAATCCTTTACATTGTATGTGCAGGGTGTTCGATACAGTGCTGAAAGTAACACGTGGATAGTAGACAGAGGAGCATCCAGGCACATGACAGGAAACAGGGCTCTTTTATCAAACGTCAAGCAAATAAAAGGAGGGCATGTTTCGTTTGCTGGAAACAAGGGTGGGTATATCACAGCACAGGGAGAAGTGGGGAATCAGAAAGTTAAGTTTTATAAAGTGAACTACGTTCAACAACTACAAAATAACTTAATTTCTGTTTCCCAAATATGTGATAAGGGATTTAAAGTCATCTTCGACAACAAGAAGTGTCGTACTAAAGAAAGACTACGTGATCCCAGAGGACCAAGTTTTGATGACTGCTTTAAGATATAAAGATCTTTATGTCTTGGATCTATCAACAGCTTCTACAATGGATCATGAGGTTCAGTGTTTTCTATCTAAAGCTACTGAAAAGGATTCCATCTCCTAGCATAGGAGAATGGGACACATTAGTCAAAGGAAGATGAATCACTTGATTCAGAAGGATCTGTGAGAGAGTTAATGTCAAGAACTTTGAGCTTCCTGAATTTTGTGTAGCTTGCAAGAAACGCAAAGAGACAAAGAAGTCTCATACGGAAAAGAAAGTTCATTCAATAGAACTACCTCTTGAACTTCTTCATATGGATCTGTTTGTTCCAGTCAGTACAAAGAGCATTGCAGGCTACTTGTACTGTTTTGTGGTCACTAATGACTACTTAAGGTTCACTTGGGTAATGCTTCTGAAATTCAAATCAGAAACATTTAAGTTATTCAAGGAGTTGGTAACAACACTGGAATCTCTCTACAAGCTGAATGTTAGACAAGTACGCACAGACAACGGAACGGAATTCAAGAACCAGTGGATGGAGACATACTGCAAGGAAAAGGGAATTGTGCATCAATTCACTACTGCCTACACATCTCAGATGAATGGCTTGCTGAGAGAAAGAACAGAAGCTTGATAGAGACAGCACGGACTTGCTGGCAGACTCGAAACTGCCTATCCAATTCTGGAATAAGGCAGTGGCGAATGCATGTTATACACTGAATCGAGTCCTGATAGTCAAGCGCCACGGAAAGACATGTTACGAGCTACTACAAAGACGCAAACCGAACTGGAGTATCTCGAACCATTTGGCGCGCCGTGCACACTTCTGAAGAAGACACAAGAGGGTAAATTCAGCGAGAAGGCAGATGAAGGCATCTTTCTAGGATACAACATACCGAACAAGCGAGTTTACAACAACTCAACGGGTCTAGTAGAAGTGTGGTGTAATGTTGATGTTCAGTGATATACCACACCACCTACTGGCAAAGGACCCGCCTACTTTTTCGACTATGATGGATTCTTCAAGTTGTTCAACATCCCTCTCTCTCCCTCGGATGATGAGTTAGCTACACGAATGATGTATGATATCTTGAATACACCAACATCTAGCTCACAGGGAGAATCATCTACTCAGTCAAGGGAAGTGGTCGACGACAGTGACTCCTCCTCTGAAGATGAAGCTGAAGAAGATAACCGACACAGTCAGGAGGCACAGGTCTAGTTCCTAAAACTCCACAAGCATCTACCAGTGATGCACCTTCGACTTCAGAGCCTCAAACTCCAACTACCTCAGATGCAGAACCAAATGTTCATAATCTTGGCTCTGAGGTAGCTGTTCCTACTACTCCAGGATCACGACTAAACGTCTATCATCCATTAGACAATGTCATTGGAGATGTTATATCAGAAGTACAAACCCGAAATCAGCTATACTCAGCTGATTACGCCTCAGTTATGGAGAAGGGATATATTCATGATGGTGCTTATCGGTGTTTTGTCTCCCAATTTGAGCCAAAATACGTCAGTGAAGCACTAAATGATGAGGCGTGGGTGAGTGCAATGCAAGAAGAACTTCTTCAGTTCAAGAAGTTAGGTGTATGGACTCTGGTTGATAGACCTAAAGGTGCTAAAGTAATAGGCACCAAATGGGTCTTGAAATGCAAGAAGGATGACCAAGGGGTCATTATCAGGAACAAAGCTCGACTGGTGGTTCAGGGTTTTCACCAAGTCGAGGGAATTGATTACAATGAGGTGTTTGCACCCGTGGCACGGATGGAAGCCATTCGTATATTCCTTGCTTATGCATCATACATGAAGATTAAAGTCTATCAATTAGATGTGAAGAGTGCATTCCTTCACGGGGAAATCAGAGAAACAGTCTATGTAAGTCGAACCGAGGGATTTGAAGATCCGTATCATCGAGATAGAGTCTTCAAGCTCGCAAGGCTTTATACGGGCTTCATCAAGCTCCAAGAGCTTGGTATGAGAAACTCTCTACTCATCTTGTGAAACACGGCTTTCGTGGAGTAATTGACTGCACGCTGTTCATTAAAAGAAAGATGGCGACCTACTACTCGTACAGATCTATGTTGATGACATAATTTTTGGTTCAAAGAACGAAGAGTTATGCAAAGAGTATGAAGCAGTTATGAAGAAAGAGTTTGAGATGAGTGCTATGGGGGAGATGAAGTTCTTTCTCGGGCTACAGGTGGATCAAACACCAAATGGGATCTTTCTACATCATACCAAGTACGTAGGAGACATTCTCAAACGCTTTGACATGGAGAATGCATCTGCTGCTCGTACTCCACTTGCTACGAATCACGACATAGCACCTGATGAAAATGGAGATCTTGTAGATGCCACGATGTACCGAGGAATGATTGGATCCCTCATGTATCTCACTGCCTCAAGACTTGATATCATGTATGCTACATGTTTATGTTCTAGATATCAGGCTAAACCTAAGGTCAATCATCTGATCGGGGTCAAAAGGATTTTCGCTATCTAAAGGGTACACCCACACTTGGGTTGTGGTATCCTCATGATGATGATTTTGAGCTCACGGCGTATAGTGACTCGGATTACGGAGGCTGCAAGATGAACTACAAGTCTGCATTGCAGGGTGTCAATTCTTTGGGAGAAGACTAGTGACTTGGCAGTGTAAGAAACAGACATCGGTTGCATTGTCCACCTGTGAAGCCGAATAGTTGCTGCTGCAAGTTGCTGTTCACAAATCGTCTGGATTCAACAGCAAATGCGGGATTGCAGTTTAAAGTTCTCCTCTACTCCTATTTGTGTTGATAACTCTGCTGCAATTGCAGTAACTAAAAATCTGGTCCAACATCCTAAGACCAAACATATCGGTATTAAATATCATTTCATCAGAGACTGTTTTGAAAAGAACTTAATTGATGTTGTAAAAATTAATACTGATTTTCAACGCGCTGACCTCTACACTAAAGCCTTTGATAAACCACGTTTTCAATATTTGCTAGAGGTCAACGGCGTTAAAAAGAAAAGTGATGTTATTCCTAATGATGATCATGTGTAGTCCGATGTAGGTTAGTTATTTTTTTCCTTTTATTTTATTGGTTTATTTCAGTCTGTTTAATTAAACTCATGTTATTTTGCTGGTTATTAAAATCCTAAAATAATTAAACCAGTTATGATTTTAGCATTTTAGGGGAGAATAAGTCAACAAGTTAACATTAAAAAAAAGGTAGAAGGAGTGGAAAGCTAATATAAGGTAGATCGTATCTGTGAAACCGATTCAAACCTTTTGGAATATGATAGTACACAGGAACAAATCAAGAGGGACCTTGAAATTTTAATTTAGAAAAGGTGCAAAAATTCAAAGTAGAAGTCTATGTTGTCTAAGCAATATAAAAGGGAAGATGATAGAAAAACTGGTAACTCTTAAGGTAACACAATGAGAGTAGACCTAGAGGTTGCTAGACCACAATTGATATGTCGGTAGATTCAACACAATAGATGATTAGACCTCACTAGTGATCTCAAGATCAAAGTAAGTGGTTCAACTGACTGTGGGCTCCCATCTTATCACTGGTTAACACAATCAACTATATTCCAATAAGGGGTAATGAGCATGTAAATGCCACAAATGTGTGCGGATGACCATAAATAGAGCAAAGCACGAAAAAAAATTAAATAAAAATGCTATCAAGCTAATGACTTATGTTATGGTGCATTTGGTGCAACATAAAATTAAGCTGCTCTAACAAGGAGATAGGGTGTGTGCCTCTCTGCTGTGCGATGGCACTGACCTGAGGATAAGCATAACCAAGATACTCTAGAATTCATTGTTGTTTGCCGCCTCTCTGCTGTGCGATGGAACTGACCTGAGGACTGGCTTCTCTTTGAAAGCTCTAAGAATAGTCTCTCCTTGTAATAATACCCGTAGACCGCTCAAAAGCTCCTGAGGAATGTTGCTTACCATATAAGTGTGGGATCCACAAATATAGTTGAAATAATTAAACCTAAAACAATCACCAGTTTGGGTCAAAAGTCTGTGTATGGATTTAAGTGGACAAACATATTGACAATCATTGTGACTGCAATTCTTGAAAGTTTGATTCAATGTGGTAATCTAAGAGCTTCAGTATGATTTCCTAAAGTTGCAAATGACTCTCGATGAACACCAAGAATTGAGCATAAAAAGATTTTGATAACAAGTCCAAACTGATTTGAACTGCCTGTATGATTCCAAAATGGAATTGGTCCAGGTATGGTCAATCTAAGTTAAAGCTGTCTATTCCGGAACCAAATCCAGTAGATTTCCATCTCAGCACTTATCTCTCACAAAAAGCCAAAAACAATTTTTATTTTTAGTTTAATTTTCTAATTTAGTCAGTGGTTTTAGTGTTTGTTTGTCGGATTACATCAGAAAATCAGTAAGGGATCAACTCACTAACAGGGTCATGTCTGAGAGGACATATGTGTTAAAAGTTAAATCAGTCACGTCTGAGGTGATAAAAAGGTTTTCAAGTCAAAACGATCAGGTCTAAGATGATCAACTGCTCATAACGTAAATTTCTGCAATTAAAGGGATTTTAAAAGTTAAATATTCAAATTGGCAGAAAAGTTAATAAATATGACCTATTCGCATGAATGGACCATCCGTATGGACCAATCATACAAATGGAAGCTATTCGTACGAATGGACCATGAATATGGACTATTCAACCGAATGGCCATACGATTGGCCCAGTCGGATGATTAAGGGAGATGAGTGAGTCAGTCGCACGACTGAGATTCAGTCGGACGACTGAAGCAGGACGATTGAACCAATCGCACGACTGAAAGGTGCGTATGAGCTCAGTCGCACGATTGAATCTAGGGTTAATATAAATAGAAGGGGAGTCGGTCGCAGAGACTCACCACCTTCAAAATCACCCTGAATCGCACGAATTAACCCAACTCTGCAAAAAGTTCAATTGATCGCAAACCCCCCTGTTTCTTGATTACTGACCAATCTACATCGACTCTACAGGTAATTTACTATATGCATGCACTCCCATAACTTTAAATTTGATGAAAAACACGGTACATTCGGACTCGCAAAGTAACCGAGACTTAAGTGACTAAATAACCTACCTAAATGACTCAAACAAACAAAAGTAACGATGTTAGGTGGTTTAAGAATGAATTGCGAGTCAAATGAACCGGATAACGATGTCTAAAACTCAAATATGGTGAAAAAGTAATTTTGAATTGAACAGTAAGTACTCCATGCGAATGGACAGCGTGATGAACTTCAGTCGCACGACTGGTGTAACCGCATCAGGGTATATACGTAGGAGCCCAGTCGCACACCTAGAGGTACGTATGGGATCAGTCGCACGACTGAGTCCCATTCGTTCGGTTCAATCGCACGACTGAACCACATTCGTACGGTTCAATCGCACGACTGAACCCCTTTCGCACAATCTCAATCGTATGACAGAAAGATTTTCTTCAAGCTTAAGGATTTCATGACTTTCTTAGTCAATGGTACTAATGTTTACTATCTATGTGTAACAGATGGCGAGTAGATGGATTATGAGCACAAAGCACAATATATGTGCTCATCTGGACTTAACATCCAAAAACGCTGCTGAATTCTCTGGCATAATCATATTCTACTGAGATCGAGGATTGCACATGCCATATCTACTCCTTGCACTCCGTATCGATCCATTCAACAAGCCTTCTGGGAAGGGGCTACAGTTGATAGATCGTCTGAGCCTCATTGCATCAGAAGTACCATATTTGGAGAGGATATTACTATTTCAGAGGAGGATCTAATGATCGTACTACAATTGGGGGATGAAGCTGATTGTCCGACTCGATTACACCCCCTCACGGTCAGAGGATGCTTTCTTCGAGCCAAATACTCTGGGGACATCAATTCTGGGGTACTCACAAGAGTAACCTCTGTCCCCAGTTTAAATATCTTGCACACGTGCTGCTCAAGTGCATGGCTTCCAGAAAAGGTGGTTTTGATGAGCTGTCTGACCAGATGTAGAACGCATACGTTGCGTTGGTGCTGAACCATCCGTTCAGCTTCTCCAAGATGATCTTCACCTATCTGGTGGAGAACATCGAGGGGAAAGGGAAGGAAGCCTTCTGTATGTATCCAAGGTTTATGCAGATGATCATAGATCAGAAGCATCCCTCCCTGCCGAAGGAAAAGGAGGATGCGGTAGTCTTGGAGGTAATGGATGACACTACCCTGGGAAGGATGAAAGTGTACAGGGGAAAGCAAGTGAAGCCTCCTGTCAGGAGGTTGTTTGGTCATCTTGCCTGGGATGACTACGTGGTGCCAGCAAAGAGAAAGTGGCGTCACGAGGATAGTGACTCTGATGTGGAACAGGTAGCTCTACCCACTCTTGACTCAGATGATGATGACAGTGGGGATGCTGGAGACGATATGTCTATTCCACTCAGAGGCACTGTGTCTGATTTTGTACCTCCAGTGTCCATCACAGCTGGAGAAGTAACCGAGTCAGCGGGATTTCATCAGGATTTTGTTCTTGGCGCGGAGGAGGAGGATGAATCGGATGAGGAGCCCCTTACGAGAACTGTGGGAAGGAAAGTTGTTCCCACAGAACATGGATTAAGGGTGGTTGGTGAACACCGAGAGACTCCGGAGATACTGATACCGACCCAAGCTATACACGGGGTCCACAGGCAGGGTTGTAGGGGGAGCTTCCACCTCAACTGGAACAAGGAGGAAGAGAATGGCTAAACCCCATGGCCAGAAGAAGAAGAAGCTTCGGGTGACCTTCCTCACTACCACAGCCACCACATCCACCACAGCCACCACATCCACCACATCTACCACATCCACCACAGCCACCACATCCACCACATCTACCACATCCACCACAGCCACCACATCCACCACAGCCACCACATCCACCACAGCCACCACATCCACCACATCTACCATAGCCACCACGATACCTACCACACAGTACAGATTCCCTCCACCACTATATCCTTTACTCCCACATCACCTCCACCATTATACAGACCTATCTTCACTACAGCCACCTCCATCACCACGTCACACCAATGAATACCCACAGCCCATCCCTCACATACTTATAGATCTCCTCTACCTCCAATCGGGGTAGAGGAACAATTATCAGTGCTTAACAGAATGGTGATGCGCTTACTGGCTGCTGATGAGGAAAAGGCAGCTCAGATCCGCCAGCTTACTGACCTGACTGCTGCACAATCTCACCAAATTGCAGAGCAAGCTCGACTTATAGAGGAGCAGGCCCAGCAGTTGGCTGCTCAGAGCACCAAGATGGAACAACTCCAAGCTCAAAGTGTCACATCAAGCAAGAAAATAGAGGAGCTAGAGAAGGCAAGGAAGATTATCCTGTTAAAACTGTAAGGATCTAAAGAGGAGCCATTGAAGATTAGGGAAGGAGACAGAGATGATGATGATGATGAAGATAATGATGAGGATGATGAGAGTGATACTGAGGAGTATGAGGATACAGAAAGAGATAGGACAGAGAAGAAGGAAGATGATGAAGAAGCAGAAGTAGGGGATGCACATGCATCGGCCACTTCTACAGGTCAAGAGAAAAGGACAAAGAACAGACAAGATCAATCAACTTCTACCTCTGCTCCTCCAAGTGATGAAACAATGATACAAGATAAAAGTAAAGACTAGATGCTTATGTATTTATCTTCTTTTGTATTTGAATCATGTACTGAACACAATGTATTTAATGTTTATATTACTTTAATGAATTCTATTTGATTAATTACTAATGATTTATGTGTGTAATGTTTAAATCAAACAGATTAAAATTACCAAAGAGATGAGTTTGATATTGCTCCCCTTCAGCAGGTTAAGTCTCAGCTAACAATGATTCTTGATCTACAAGGGATTGTCAGGAGGTCAGGAATTATACCCCTAAAGAAAGGGAAATAATTCATGACCTATCAAATGAGCAACTCGCAGAGCTTTTCGAGCTAAATCCAGATGAGATAGTAGAAGATGCTCCGACATGCGATTCGACAAGTGACGAAAAGCTCAACGATGTTGATGATGTAGAGATCGAAGATGTCACTGCCGAGGAGTATCCTCAGTACGCTGACAACGAGGGTAATGTGGTCCCCAATCTGAGTGAATCCCTTGTCAGTGATACTATTGAGGTGTTGAACTATATGGAGAAAGAAACAGAGAAAGCAGAAGACACGGCCCAAGCCTCAAATGATGATGTCAACATTCGAAAGGCTGAGTGGGCTGCATGTTTTGAAGAAGTCAGAGTCCAACGTACTACACCAAAGAATGATTCCTACACCAAACTCTATAGAGTCAAGAAACAACACAAGGTGTCAGGAAGGATCATAGCATGGGCGTACTTTGAAGATCTCACTGCGTATGCAGCTAAGAGAGAACAGGGCATAGAGTACTTCAGATTCCCACATGATCTGAAGACTCTACCAGGTTTTGAGCTCAACCAACTGGCCAAACTAAAGCTTTTGTATGATGACCCGAGGAAGATGTCAGGCTGGTTTGAGGCTGCCCTAAAGAAGGAGTACCACACTAGATGGGTTAACTTCAGACCCCAATAGCCTACTAGGTATATCAGAAGGTCTGAGGTTGATGCCATTACTGGCAAGCCTAAGCTAGTGTTGAAGTGGAATCCTCCGTGGACAATGTCAAGAATCCCACTTAGGGAAATGCCACAGGATTTCACTCCACATTTTAAGTGGTGGTACTATGATTGGAGAACAACTGAAGCTGTCATAGTCTTAAGCAAAGAGGGACAAATGGATACTATCAGGGTATTCGACCCGATGTGGCTTACAAACTTGTCGGAAAGTGATGTCTATACGCTATACAAGTGGCCACTGTTCTATGATACGCAAGATATTGTACAAGCCCTCTAGTTCTAGAACGTTATACGACTCTGCTTCGTGTTTGAGATTCACACGGGAGTCACAAAAGAGGAGAAGTACAAGAAATACAAGGAGGTTATGCAGAAAACAAGAGATTAGAGAGATCTAGGTCCAAGGGGGAGTTTGTTGATTCATGTATGTCCCTAGATCATGATATGAAATGTAATAGATCTTGTTTATCTGATTCTGTTGTAATTTGATGAGATTAATGAAATGATATTGGTTGTTTGTGATTTGTAATGACTAATATTTCATTAATGAGTTGATATTAAATTGGTTAATTAGGTTTGTGGTTGTTAGAATTGTTACACATAATGTTTATTAATGAATACATTCAAACTTAACTTAATGAAGTTCTCATGCGAATGGCCCATGCGAATGAACCATAAGCATGAATAACTTCATACTAATGACTCAGTCGCACGACTGAACCGGGAGACTGGATTAGTCATATGATTGACACATAAGATTGGCTCAATCACACGACTGAACACTCAGTCGTGCGGATGAATCAACCGCATGGTTCAATCGCACGACTGAACCATACTAATGGTTCAGTCGCACGATTGAATAATACCAACCTATAAATACAACCCAATTCGTGAAAAATAAGAGCTTTTGATTAATTACGATTCCAGACGTACCCTAGCCGTCCAGAAGCCTCCCAATTCGTTTTCCAAGTTCATAGAACACATTAGATCGATTCCCAATCGATTTCTAACGTTAGTTTCAATTCTTGATTGATTCTTCGTGTGTTCTCACTGATTGGATCGCCAATCAAATAGGATTCCGCACTATTTGATCTGGTTTACACGCTAATCTCTAGGTATTTCGTTCAAATACCAGGTCCTAACACATCTCCTAGTGAGGAAAGAATTCCTCAATCACCAGCCTCTTCAACTCCGCCCATTTCATTTTTCCAATCGCCCGACTACCCTCGGCTTGGACAATATTGTCCCACCAGCACAAAGTCAAGTCTAGAAATGAGTGGGCAGCAAACTTCACTTTCTAGTCCTCTCGGCACTCGCTGATATTCGGAACAACTTCCATCTCTCTCACCCACCGATGAGCAGGAGCAGCAGTGCCATTACCATCGAAGGTTGGTGGCTTGCACCTTTGAAATGCCCCATAATTACATCCTCGTGCCATCTCCTGCACAGGCTCTTTTTCCTCCTCTTCTTCCTCATCATTTGAGAAAACCGTCTCGATCTTGGGACGTCTCCCTTCGCCCGTAGGCCTACTCCTTTCCTTCCTCCCCCCTCCCGTACAACCTTTATCACTTCGGTCACCATAAATGGTAGAATCGTCGGCATGACCTAATGCACTTCCTCTACTATAGCCTCCTTCACTGAGGCTCTCAGGCTAGCACTCTCGTCTCCGCCCTCTGAATGAGGGGTCTTGGGTTCTTCATGAACCACCTTCTCGTCTCTAGGCCTTCCTCTTTTGGGCCATGGTTCAGCACCATGCACACCACAACCTCGACCCCTCGAAGCTTTCAATGATTTACCACCGGCCATCCTCTAACACACTATAAGATTCAAACACCAACACAATCATTCAAGGGAACAACTCAATTTAAGTCAAGTATAGTAAGTCCCTAATTACAATGGCCAGTTGTGATTAGCCACTTACTTTAATCTTCATACCCCAAGCATTACCTATCCTCACTATATCAGTATCTGAATCCACTAACAGCACATATAAACCACATAACATGCACACATAATGCGAGGTAACATTAAGAAAACACCTGATTGCACGCTGCTACTCGGACTGGCATCCTTTCTCTTTCTGTCCCATTCTCAGTTTAAGTTTAAGTTTCTTTTGAAAATTTACCCGTTTCACTTATACTTTGGCTCTGATACCAACTTGTAAGGCCCCGTTCTCGGGACGCTCATTGTTAGTCAGTCATCGCACTTAAAACATATATTTACATTTAACTGAAATAAACACTACAACGAAAACATTCAAAAATGACATTTCATTTGATTATAAAAGCTTTTGCAAAATAATACATCGTTATCACATTACAAAATACTTGTCGCATTACATCACAAAAGTAATATAAAAATGGATGCCATCCAAAAAGAGCCAAGTAGCCGCCCCCTACCATCCTCAACAACTTTTACCTGCCATGTGGAAACACATAAAAGTCAGCGTTGCTAAGTGAGTTCTAGTTTTAAAATAAAACATACTTTACTTTCATTAAAACCATTCTTTACTTTCTTTCAAATCATACTATACCGTCGTACATGATCACACATCATACGTACACATAGATAATAACATTATTATCTTCTTTACTATTCATCACATTCTTTCTTTATCTCTGTATCTGTTTCCAATTCAGTGTCATAAGCTATGCCCCAAACAAATGGGGTACTGGGCCGAAGATCATAAATGATTTTCATAACGTAGAAAGCCTGGCTCTAGCACCGGGGCAAACGACAAAGATCCTAACTGTATACTACACCCCAAACGTATGCACAAAGCGGGTACAGGGGCCAATGATCAAAAATGACTTCCATAATGCACAAAGCCTGGCACTAGCACCAGGATGAGTAATCATTATAAACCATGTACTATATCACTCGTCAGTCACAAAGACTAGACCCATGTGTGTATCCTAAAGGGTAAGCTAAACCACACACAGTTGAGCTTACAACATTATAGAGTCGTGCACCTCCGTACATTTTGCTTGCAAGCCTTTCATTACTTTCCCTTTCATTATTGCATGCATTCTATCATTATGTTCCTCTTTTCATTATCTTTCACTTTACATTACATAATACTTTATCATTTCTTTCACAACTATAACACGTAAAGCCACGGGAAAGATAATCGTACATAGCAGGAACATAAACATAATCATACAAAGCATCACCAAACAAGGCACCATCACACATGATAACATGCATGCAACATGCCATCATGCATAAGCGTCAAACATACAACATCATACTATGCCCATCACATCACTATTGGCTTCAAAAAGTCAACTTACTATACCCCGGGAACATCCCAAGTCAAAGCCTATATTTCACTTTTTCCCCGAAATGTCAGAAAATAATCTAAGTCTTTAAGTGCATGAACACTATGTAGGCACATGAGCACTATGCAGGCGCTTTATCTCTTAGGCACATGAGGAACACTTAGGCGCATGGGAAACTTTCAGGCACATCAGCATTATTGGGGTGCATGAGTAACACTTAGTCTATTCTGAGCAATTCTAGACGCATGAGCACTATGCAGGCGCATGAGCACTATCCAAGCGCATGAGAACTATTCAGGCGCATGAGCTATCTAGGCATATGAAAACTTAGAAATTTTAGCTTAATTCTAGGAGCACGAGTACTATTCAGGCGCATGAGGTTTTGGGCGTATGGGAACACTTAAACAGTTATTTCAGTTGGGCGCATGACCTACTATTTTGGCGTATGAGCAGTCTAAGTCATCCTTAACATCATAATTCAATCCCCAAACATCACCTATGATGTTCTAAGCTTAAATCATACATTCTAAGCCTTAGAAACACAGCGATAGCAACATCAAACACATACATAGACCAATAATCCAACCCCACCCGCAACATACACATATACATACATACGGGTACAAAACCCAACTTTATAAAAATGTTCATACATGCATTTCCAGCCACAAAACAGATTAAAACAAGTAAAAAGGGGTTCTAGAACATACAAACACACATAAGCATATAGCCGAGGATAAAACCAGTTAAGAACACTTAAAAACCATGAATTCT
This sequence comes from Flaveria trinervia, assembly GCA_025506515.1. Classification (NCBI taxonomy): domain Eukaryota; kingdom Viridiplantae; phylum Streptophyta; class Magnoliopsida; order Asterales; family Asteraceae; genus Flaveria; species Flaveria trinervia. The sequence goes on from CM046444.1 coordinate 45,792,475, forward strand.
TACCTTGAATCGGAATGAAATGGATGTTTGTGAGAAGAGAGTGGGCGGCCATGCTTACTTTACACCAACTTTCAAACTTTTTTGCCCTTTTGACACTTTTAACCCTTTAACTTGGGTTAAATGGCTTTTCTTTCTTCTTCTTCACTTTATTCTTCTTTACTAACTTTAAAAGAAATAACTGGGTGTTACAAACCCCCAAACCATAAGGTGCAAAATTATGATTTTCAAACCTTTAGATGAAAATCATTATTTTTGTTCATATTCTTGTGTTTAAAAGGTTCAATGATAGAGAGCTCATAATAAGCACTTGACTTTAAAAGTCGAAAAACTTCAACATCAAGCTGGAAAATATAAAACTGGTTAAAGGATTTACAATGAAAAGTTAGAAGGATTAAACAAATCAATTTAACAATCTAAGCTTAATCTTCATGTTGAATAATTTAAGATTTATGATTTGACAACTCATACTAATGATCAAGCTTTGGAAATAAACAAACATAACAACGAACTCTTATATACGAAACTAATGGTTGAGAAGTTTGAACTATCTTCAAACATGATTGAAGGTATAATTATATCATAAATGACTTAAAAGATTAATGGTGGTAAAAGCAATACTGCATTTTCTAAAATTGCACCATGAATTAATCATGATTATGCATGTTTACCTTTATTAGCTACCACAACTGATGAAGACATGAACGATGGTTTGGGGTTTCAATCAAATTATGAATTAAAACCTTTAGTTAACATTTCCATGACTATTGATCCAACCACAAAAAACATCAATTAAACTTAATGATATTAAACCTTTTGCATAAAGTGTGAAGATAGATGGTTAGGTTAAAGATTTGCATATTGATAATGAAACAAACATTCTACAAAGTGATACTAAAAATTATGCTAAAAAGTTATCTTCTTGAAAATCCATTATCAATAAATGAAAAGTCTGATGTTTGTGTTTCTATAACTATTAAACTGAGTCCAACAATCAAAAGAACCTAATATCAAAAATCATTCATAAAAAATAAAATAAAAGAAAATACAATATCAGTATACATTTAAAGAAACGAATGATCGTTTCTTTATAAAAAAATTCCTAATGATGGTAACTATATGAAATAAGATGTATCTAGATTAGGTGTCATGGAAACTGATCCACTTCCACTTAATATGTCTCAAAAGGTTAATGCTACAGTGCATGCCTAATCAGTTTCAGGAAATAATCAATTGAAAAAGAAAATTACCTCAATTTTTTGGATTTAACAAGGAATGTTCATGATGAAAGAAAGAAATGAGAGTTTATTAATGAATCACAAGGCAAAAGAAATACTAAAGCCATATTCTATGATAACTTTGGTGGTTATGATAAACAATTTGAGGGAAATACATGAGTGCATAATGTTTATCACAAACCGTGTTGCTATGTTTGTGGAATTTCAAATCATACTGCTTGAAATTGCATCCATAAACATAAATCAACAAGTAAGCAACATTTTTATAATTTTACCTCACATAATAGATAACAATTTTTCGTTAATCCCAAGTCCAATAAAAAATCCTATCATTTGAAATCATTTAATTTAGAACAAAATGTAATGTTAAAAATAACTTGGAATAAGAAATATAATTAAGAAATCTCAAAATATTGATGAAAGCAATCTTAATCTAGGAAGTATGAAAGATATATTAAAGAAATTGTCATAAATTGATAAAGTCTATTCCAAAACGGAAAGTAAAGGAAAAAAATTAGAATCTAATATCATTGATGATTATGGTTTTAATGACAAAGAAGATATGATTTTGAAGTCTGTATCATATTAAGATGAAAACAATGTTCTCAAGTCTACAATGACATGGGTCCCTAAACTTAATTAAATTCATTTATATGTGCCAGAATAACCAAGGCCATTCATTAACAACTTATGGCATGTTGATAACGGTTGCTCTATACACAAGGAGACCAACATATCAATATTAAATAATGTTCAACCTTACAATGGTGGTTATGTTATTTTGTTGGAATAGAGGAGGTAAACTTATAAATAAAGGTATAATGTCAAATGATGTGTTAAGCTTTGAAGATGTAAGCTTTATTGAAGAATTAAAACACAATTTGTTATGTGTTTCTTAAATTTATGACGAATAGTATTCAACACCTCACTGATAAAGAATGTCTAATTCTAAAACCTGGTTTTGTAATTCCCAATGAATGGGTTTTATTAAAATCTTTGAGATACAAAGACAAATACATGTTAGATATTAATGGTTCATATAAATTTGTAACAACATATTGTTAGTTATCAAAAGCCTTGAATAATGATTCAATGTTATGGCATAGTCGTTGGCCATGTTATAATTCTCACAATGAAGAAGTTGGTCAGAGGAAATCATGTTCTAGGCCTACAACCTAAACTTGCCTCTGATGTTTAAATGGCAAAGAACCTAAAATTTCTCATAAACAAGTTGTTCATACCAAAAATGAATTGTTCATACAAAAAATGAATCGTTACTTTAATTATGAGTCATGGATTTGTTTGGTCTTGTTATTGTTTTGAGTTTAGGACGTCGTGCATATTAATTTGTTATTATTGACGATTTTTCCACATTTACTTGTGTTTTCTTTTTAGCTACAAAGGATGAAACACCTCATTTGCTAGAAAAGTTCATGATTCTCATGGAAAATCAAATTGGTTAACAATTAAGTGCATCATAAGTGATAATGAAATGGAGCATTGCAATCCTATGTTGAACATACTTTGTGATTCAAAGGGAATATCAAGACAATTCAGTTATGCAAGAACTACACGTCAAAATGGTGTCGAAAAACGAAACAGAATGTTAATTGCATGTACTATGCTATCAACTGCCAAGCTTACTTCATTATTTTGGATTGAAGCTGTTAATACTGTAGATACATGTGTACCTAGTTTATGAGCTTAATGTAAAAGTATTTCATATCTTTCACATATGTAATGAATGGGTTCAACGAAATATAATATGTGGTTGATGTTTATAATGTTTAATATTTCATATTATTATTGTGTTAAAATATAATGAACTTACTATATAGGTTTGAGGGTGTTGTGCATGATTCTTAGTCAATAATGATTATGAAATATGTTCAACATGGTCGGATGAGTAATCATGCGAATGGCCCATACTTATGGACCATACGCATGAATACATCATGCTTATGGACCAGTCGCATGATTGAACTAGGAGACTGGATGAGTCGCACGGTTGAAACATAAGATTGACTCAGTCGCACGACAGAACCTTCAGTCATGCGTATGACTTAATCCCATGATTCAGTCGCACGACTGAACCATGCTAATAGTTTAGTCGTGCGAATGGAAGCCCCTAACCTATAAATACCACTTAATTCATGGAAAAACAAAGGAATTCGAACACATGATACTCTTACGAACCCTAGCCGTCCAGAATGTCCAAGGAAGCCTGTACAAATTCATATATCATCCTCATCAATCTCTATTCGTTCATAATGTTAGTTTCAATTGTATATCGATTAGGTAAATGTTCTCACTAATTGGATCGCTAATCAAATAGGATTCCGCATTATTTGATTCAGTATAAATGTAGAATCTGTCAGTATTCCGTACCTACACGGTCCACAGGCCTTTTTCAACGTTTCCAGGGATTAAAGTTGAAGTTTTTCGTCATACCACAAATTAGGGTTTCTGGGTAAATCGTAATTTGTGTCTTAGTGCCAAAAATTCGATTTTTCCAAACACAGCAGCCTTTAGTTGCATGAAGCTCATTCGTATGATTGAACTCATTCCCACCCTCCATCTGCACGACTGAACTCAGTCATAACCTTCATTTGCATGACTGAAAACCTTCAGTCGGTTGAGTCCATGCGCCTTGTTCATACACACGATTGAATCCAATGCACGATTGAATTCATTCTCACTCTTCATTCGCACGAGTGATCCATCTACATTGTCCATTCGCACGATTGAAGTTGTCTTGTTCTCAATGTACAAAGTTCATACAAATGGAAGATAAGTTTTCAGCGTTTACTGCAAGGAAGGACTCACGCATCCAGAACTTTCTGCTACTGGAGAATGAAATAGGAAATCACAATAACCGTTGAAGCTTATAAGATTGGATGACTATCCACAATGGAAACAGCGGTTCGAGATATACCTAAATGGAGTTGATCCCAACCTCTAGACTTCTATCGAGACCGGTTACACGGTACTAGTAAGCGCAAATTGAGTAAAGTTGACATTGGGTGGAATGAGCGAGGCTTAGAAGATACACTTCAGTGCTGAGAAGAAAGTTTATTCTATCCCGAAAGATATCTTTCACCAATTTTCTGAGAACAAGCAGGCGACAAAGTTGTAGGAGGCATTAGAGAAGAGATACGATGGGAATGCAACATTAAAGGCACTAAAGGCGAAGGCTCTCAAGAAGGAGTTTGATAATTTCTCCTCAATTGGGAATGAGAGTGTGGATGACATCATTTAACATCCACTAATTTTCAAATTATAATCCAAACTTGAATTCATTTTGAATTTTCATGTAATATAAATTCTTTATTAAACTTATTTATTATAGTGTATCATATTGGTTATAATTGTAACAAACAAAAAGAAATTAATTATCATTTATTAAGCCATTTAAACAAGTTATAATAATTATATAATTTATAATATAAGTGTTATAAATTTACAAAATGATTGACATTTATGAGTTCTAGCATGGAAAGAATAATTATATATTAAAGTTTTTATAAAACTTACAAATTTATATAAGTTTATAAGTTGTAATGAGAATTAGATTTAATTTTAATTAATTAATAAAATTATTTCTTTTTAGTCATAAACTCTTTAAAGTTTTAAAAGACAAATTCAATTATAAATTGGTTTAAAAATTTTCGGGCCAATTTTGTAATTTTTAAAACTTAATTTAAAAGGTTTCAAGCATAAATTGAAAACATTAAAAACCACAGGGACCGAAATTGTAAGTTAATTAAAAAGAAACAAAACCGGCCCCCACCCGCGTTTTTCCAGCTGCGATCTCCGGCCATCTACGACCATAGCTACGGCGAAGCCCAAACGTTGGCCAAACATGTGAAATCAAACCTCAAATGATCACAACTAATATGTGAACTCAATCCGACTGCATTGAAGGACTTAAATTGAGTTTCAACGTCGTGTATGAATGATTGGAACTCGGTAACCGATCACCATTAAACCTCCTAGCCGTTCAAGCATTAATACTCAATAATAATCAGATTAATTGCACATACACGATAGCTTAATCATAACTAAACTCCCACACAACGTAATTTCATCCCAAACAAAACACACGCCACATACGTTAGTCATCTTCATCGTGAACCTGCGCCTTAGCCGAACGCAACCTTCGGGGCAACTAAGAACGAAATTGATTGAGGGCTTTTCCTTATCATCAACCTTAGAATCAACCTGTAAAGTTAATTTGATTAACAACAAAGTTTGCATAGTCACGACCTTGTTCCATCATATCCATCATTTTCGTCTTCTAACCAGGTGAATTAAATACATGAAAAGACTTGATTTATTATGCGAAACAAAAGCCACATGTTTAATTCGAGTATTGAAATCAATTCCATGCTCAATAGGATTCAATTCGTTTCTAGGGTTCATATTGATTTGAAGATTTCTTAATTAATGGACGTATAAAATTATTTTCGAAAACTAAGCAGATTGGGTCTTTAGCCCAACTGGTAACGGGTTCCAACTCTAGGCAGGAGGTCCTAGGTTCGAACCGGGCCTCTGCCAACCTTTTTATTTAATTATTTTCTTACATTTCTTTTATTCTGAAAACTATTATTATACTAATTAATCTAAATAAAATTATTTTGTTAACTAAACTATTTTTGAAATTATTAAACTAAATTTTTAAAAGGTTTTAAAAACTTATGTTTTTTTAAATTTAATTACTTTGTAAAAGGTAACAAGATAATAAAAATATTATTAGTTATTTTATGTAATTTAACTGTTATAAAACTATATTGGTTCAAATGTAGATTATTTTAAACATTATAAATCCACATGCTTTAAATAAATAATTATTGAAATATGTTTTTAATAGTTATTTAAATAATTAATTATTCATTTATACATTTAAACATGTTATACATAATTAGTCAATAATGCTATTCCTTAAAATTTTATTTGAGTTTTTTTGAAACTTATAAAACAAGATCACTTTCTATTATAAGTATTTTAAAGTCTTGATAATAAATCATATAAATCTTATAAAAGCTTGATATTAAAATATTATACTTTATTTTATTTAGAGTGTTGATATTATAAGAAAATTATAATAAATCATTTAATAAGTTTGAAACTCTATAATATGATTTTAAACAATTTTAAAATCATTTAATAAGTATACAATTAGTCACATTTATCAAGTTTTAAATAGTTAATTATTAAATTATACTTAATTTTTATTAAATCAATAAATTAAATTATTGAATCATTATAATCATTCTTGGACTTAATTGATTTATATTATCTTTATTAAACCAAAACGTAAACGATTCGTTATTTCATTTATTTATTTAAACCCCAAATCCCAATTGAAACCCTAGTTCATGTCTAATTGATAACCTTATTATCAAACTTAATCTTGGAATCTATACATCTAGGTATCTTGTAAATGAAATCGTTGGGGCCTCGTTTAATTTCTTATCATGAGCTTGTATATATCTTGTGAGTTCTCCATGCCCCATTTTTAATATATTTCACACCTTTTGGGGTGAAACATGTTAACTTTATAAACTTATACTTGTAAACATCTTTATACTTGTAAATGCACATGCAATTCATCTTTTCCTTTTTTTCATGGTTATTTGTGTTATTGTAAGTCTTATATGAGATACATATTTTGTTTACAATCATTAACTATTGCTAGCGTGGCGACGTCTTATATCTTAGGAACGAGAAGCCTATTTGGTGCTAAAGTCGATGTATTGATGACTCCTGATGATGTATGCTTGTTCATCATGGGAACCACATACACTTAGCCAATCATATATACTTGTAATCAAGTCGAGGCTTGGTTGTAACTGTATGTGTTCTATAAGCTTGCTATCTCGTAACCATTCACATGAATTGCTACCTGTAACCCCTTATATATATATACGTGTGTTTAAACCATGGGAACTCACCAACTTTATTGTTGGCCCTTTATTTTTAACATGTTTCCGTTTTCTACTTGAAGAACATCTTGTGCTCATATAGGACTTGGACCTAGTTTAAATTGAAAGTCTTATGTTATTGGTTGTATCTTGATTGTTTTGTAATTACTTATTTGTCTTGTAATTCTTAATGAATAATGACATTTACTATTATTTCAACTTAATTACTTCCATGTGCTATGGGCAATCATCTCCCATTCGTCAGCCCTGATGATTCCGCCGTCGGTCGAGGTGTGACTGATTGGTATCAGAGCCATGGTTATAGGGAATTAGGTTATTAGAAATGGAATGACCTACACTATAACTAATTAACCTTACACATGAGTCCTCTCATCTATTTTATATGCTTAGATAGGATTTATATGCCTTATATATTTACACTTGAATATGTGATTCTAGTGTATCATATGTGTAACACCGGTTATTTTTCTAAAAGACAAGAAATAATGAATAAAAGAAAGAAAGGAAATTCAGTCCAAGTGGAGGGACTAAAAGTGTAAAAAGGACAAAATCTTTGAAAAGTTGGTGTAAAGGTGGGCATGGCCGCCCACCCTCATTTCACATCACCACTTTCTTTCAGATTTAGAGAGAGAGAGAAGAAGAACTCTGGTTGAAGATAAGAAGAAGAAGAGAAGTCGAATTCAAGGTAAGAAATCGTGGTTTTTACATGTTTATGATGGGTTTTATCCCGGTTACATGCTTATGTGCTTATGTGTTGTGTTTGTGCTCGGGTGTGCGTGTGTGCTGTTGTTTTTAGGTGTTTGAACTCATTTGCAAGCGGGTTAGAAAGGAAGAAACACCCAAGTTGCATGAGTTGAGTGCTAGACCCCTGTTTTTTACTTGTTTTCAAACATCTTTGGGGCTGAAAGTGTATGTAAAAGATTTTCTAATGTTTGAGTATGTATGCCCGTATGTTATGTGTATGAATGAATGTGATTCTTGAATGCTTATAGGTTATTCATGTTAAAATAGCCATATTAAGCTTAACACAAATGGATTTGATGATTTGGGCTGAAAACATACCGGTAAGATGTTGAACAGAAGGTCCATGCGCTTAAATAAGGCTCATGCGCCCAAATAAGGCTCATGCGCCTGAAAATCCCATAGTAAGAACTAAGTGTGATCCATGCGCCCAAACAGTAGTCCATGCGCCTAAGATTACCTTAGAAATGATAAAGTACAGCCCATGCGCCTGAACAGTGGCCCATGCGTCTAGAAATGTTAGTTGGACCACTACGTGTAGAGCCATGCGCCCCAAATAGTGCCTATGCGCCCAAGTGGCCCATGCGCCTAACTGTCCATGCGCCTGAATTACTCATGCGTCTAAGTGTTTATACACACGAATAGTGCCCATGCGCCTGAATAGTTCATGCGCCTAAAGTGAAATTGCTTAAGTGTTAAGCTAATGCGCCTACATAGTAATGAAACACCCAAATAGGGCTCATGCGCCCCAAATAGTTCCCATGCGCCTAAGACTTAGAAATTTTTATAGAATTTTTCTGCGAGTCTGTGCCTTAGGGTTTTGACCGAGGTCGACTAAGGGCTTATTAATGATGTTGTTTCAGGCATGATATGATTGATTATGATTGTTCCTTATTATTGTTATTGCTATTATTATTATTACCCGTAGTATGTGACTTTACGTGGTATGTTATTATCGTAACGTAAAGTATATGGTAATAATAAAGTGAAAGAGTAATAAAGAAAAGAAGAGGAACATTAATGAAAATGTTAACAAGTTTTGCAAGCTTACAGGAGGTACACGACCATGTTGTTGTTAGCTTAACTGTGTTGCGGGTTAGCTACTCTATTATGCACACAGGGTCAATCAATTGAGATTGGCAGGACCTTTGTAGCGAGCCCTGTGTGATTGGGTTGGCCTTGTACATAGTACACAGAACCCTTTGGAGGGATACAGCTGACCCTTTCGGGGAATATAGTTGACCCTTTCGAGGGATACAGTTGACCCTTTCGGGGGATATAGTTGACCCTTTCGAGGGATATAGATGGCCCATCACCCGTTTTTCCATGGTGCATATAGTTGGGGTATTGCTCACTCGTCCATACAGAAAGTGAAACATAAAGATAAAAGTTTATAGAACAGACAAGGCATACAGTAAAGAGAACGAACAATATTTGTTCATATAGTTGATGCGTGCTCGCATATACAGTACAGAGTTGTATTTTATAAAAAAGAGTATTTTCTTATACAACATATAGAAAGTATTTTATTACTTTTAAAACTAGAGCTCACTCAGCAACGCTGACTTTAATACATTTTCAATTGGCAGGTAATTATTGCTCAGGATGGCACGAGGGTGAAGCTACTCGGCAGGAAAAGTCTCACATCTATTCGTACTCTATGATGCTGTTGTTTTGTAATGCATATAACAATTCTTTTGTAATCAGTTAAACGATGATGTATTGCTCAACAATAGTGATTGAAATGAAATGAATGGCTTTTGAAAAATTATTTCCACTGCTTAAGCACGTTTATTTGTAATGTTTAATGTTTTAATTGCTATGAATGACCAACTGTGAGGTTTCCGGGATCGAGGCCTTACAAGTTGGTATCAGAGCCAAAGTTTAAGAGAATTGGGTTACAATAAACTTTTAAAAACCTAAACTTAAACTGAAAATGGGACAAATGGAGGGATGTCAGCCCGAGTAGCTACGTGCCATCAGGTATGTCTTTTCCTAAAGTTAACCGGTATTATGTGCGCATGCTATTTGATTATGTGCTCTTAGTAGATTTAGATACTGATTAAGTCAGGATAGCAGATGCTTGGGGTATGAAAAGTAAAGTAAGTGGCTAATCACAACTGGCCACTGTAATTAGGGACTTACTATACTTGACATAAACTGAGTATTACCTTGAATGAACATTTTAGTGTTTAAATCTTATAGTGTGCTTATAGAGGATGGCTGGAGGTAGATCTTCAAAAGCCTCTGGTGGTGGATGTCACGGTGCTACTCCGCGACCCAAGAGACGGAGACCCAGAGTAGAGAAAGTGGTTCATGAAGAACCAGAGACTCCTCATCCAGAGGGTGGCGACGAGGCGCCAATCTTAGAGCCTCAGTAAAGGAGGCTGTGGTGGAAGAGGTTCACCAAGTCATGCAGAAAGCAAAGGGGTGAACCTACGGGCGAAAGAAGACAGCCCGAAACTAAGACGGTTCCGTCCGATGATGAGGATGAGGAAGAAGAGCCTGCGTCGGAGGCGACCCGGGGCTGCAACTATAGGGTTTTATAAGATGCAAGCCCCCTACTTTCGATGGAAACGACACTACGGCAGCTGCTCACCGGGGTTACGGGAGATGGGGGTTGTCCTCAATATCAGTGAGCGCCGTGAGGATCAAAAGGTGAAATTCGCTACACACTCTCGTTCATGGACTCGGCTTTGTGCTGGTGGGACAACATTGTCCAGCCGAGGGTAGCAGGGCTGACAGGATCAGTGATCACAAGTTTGATGTATCAGAATATAAAGCAGCGGAATACAAACACGAATTAGACAAATTGTAGCAAGCAATTGATACTTGTAAGCGTTAAGATCGCATACGTTATAGGGAGAGAATATGAATTTCTGATTCTAGGATGTATATGTAGAATATTTCTAATCGAATCAATCATCATTCCATTCAATTGCTCATATCGCTCACTGATTACAATGGGTTGTCACTCCTTATATAGAGTGCAACAGTCACTGCTGTTATCACGGAAAGTGACAACTGGCAGATCCAATACAGAAATAACTAATTCTTAACAAACACTGAAATATTCACAACTACTGAGAACATATCAGCAAGTTAAGTACAAAATATAAAACTACTGAAACTACAACGACTGAAGAACAAGCTCTTCAGTCGTTTACAAAACTACTGAAACAAAGAAAATAAAACTACTGATATCACAACTACTGAAGAAGTACTCTTCAGCAGTTGTGACAAACTACTGAGGCTTCAGTACTTGATCTTCAGACTTTGACCTTCAGGCGTTTCATCAGCTGATGACTTCAGTAGATATCATCAGCTGATGTCTTCAGTCTTTGTCTTCAGACTTTGTACATCAGTTGTTGATCTTCAGCACTTGTGAACTCTTCAGCTGTTGTTCTTCAGTACTTTGGTCTTTCAGCTTCAGCACTTGTGTTCTTCAGCTGTTGTACTTCAGCACTTTGGTTCTTCAGCAGTTAAGGTCTTCAGCACTTGATCTTCAGCTGTTGAAGTCTTCAGCACTTGTCAAACTACTGATGAGCTTTCAGCAGTTGTTTGATACCGTGTGGGACTTAGAGGTTTTCTGATCTTGGCTCATTGGTTCTTTTGGTCCAACAACTCCCCCGAACCAATGCAGCCAAAACCTCTAACTTATTTATACTCCCACTTATTGATGGCAAAAATGTTGGTCTTTTTCCTTCTTGATCAGTAGAGAAGATGACCCATGTACGCTCCGCCTGGGAAGAACCTCAAATATTTGTTTGGCAGAGTATGATGGGAACTCTGTTTTGGGGAACTGGACACAGAGTGTTATCCCATTCATGAGATTCACTTCCCATAATGAGTCTGTACGACTCTCTTGTGTAGGCCTCAAGGAAGGTGATTTGTTCCTCCATGGTTAGCTCTTCAGCACCTCCTTCAAATAATGATTCCGGCCCATAATACTCAGACAGGTATTTGGCCTGTTTCCCATCTTTAGCTCCACAGTTGTTATTACTCTGTAAGCGAACTCATCCGGTGATTACCCTCTAGGAACAACTGGAGCTCATTTTTCCTGACTTCCTCAAGCCTCTTGTAAACTAACCCCTTTTTCACTATTTTGTTTTCCAGCATCTTCTGAGGGGTTAGATTAGCTTTGTAGGCCTTCTTGAAGTCTTCTAGGATTTCCCAGGTGAAACTACAAGACCAGAGAGATCACTTCATCTACGATCTTTTTCACCTGGCCAATGTATCTCCGAGGTATATTGTTCTTATGAATCTGTGAGAGACCCTGGGATCAGGCCAAATCCTCACTCTTTCCTTTTGATATTGAAAGGTATGCCTGAGAGTGTAAAGTCTGAGGGCTTGCTCCTTCATATTGATGATGGAAGATGTGGCTGCATAAGCTTTGTCAACTCTCTTCAGCAATCCTCATCATGCTGTTTATGAAGCTCTTCTTCTTCTAGCTTCACTTTACCTTTGTCTCTGGACTTCAGGAGTAATTGCTGAGGAGTGACTTGTGGCCTTAGGCAACTGAATCACAACTGATAGCGGCAGCCTGTCTTCATCATCTTCATCATCTTCTTCTAGCCTCAATATCCTTCTCTTCTTCTTTAAGGGTATATCATCGGCTATGGGTTTTGAGGGAAAGGGAGTTGGTTTGGTGGGTTGTTTTGGGTGGTTTAGGTGTGGGAATGTTGACAGCTCTGCTAGCATCCTTGAGGTGAGTGTGGCTTTTGATTGCTTTGCTAGCTCAGTCCTGCTCCCCCACACCCACTTCATTCAAAGCTTCAATAACAAGCCCCTTAGTGTATGCTTCAGACGAACAGATCTTGGTGGTGATTGCCAAGATACTGTCCCTGGACCAAGCTTTGATCTCAATCATTGATCTTCCAAGATATTTTGCAATAAATCTTATCATGATTTCTAGCCTTTCTCTTTCTAACACTTCATAACTTGCCCATCTATTCTGGATTTCTTCAATCTCTAGTCGTCGAATCTCAGAGTCAAGTTTGTTGGTGTCATGACCTTGCCTGAACAGCTGATCAATGATGTTGTCCATTGATCTACTGTGTTCGGCATCAGCCTCTTTTATCAGTAGCTCCAAGGCTTTATCTTCAGCAATGTGCTCATCAGCACCTTTCTTTCGCTTGTAGGTGAGCATTGGTTGCTGTTCTTTATCCTTTTGGGCTTGCTTTGCTTCTTCTTTTCCTCGGATCTTTTCCTCTTCTGTTCTTTCACTGCAGGACTCTCCCCCTTTTTGGTTGCATTGGAGGAAGGGGTTGAGACCGCAGAAAGGTCTGTGGACAGCAGCATCAACCAAGGGCTGTAATGTTGAGGAAAGCCTCTCATCAAGGGCTTTGATCACTATATCAGTGATTATGGGGGTGATGAGAGGGAGGGAGTTTCGGAGGATAGCACCTATTTGCTCAGGAGGGTTCTGTTCGTGAGAAGTAGGGCCTGAAGCAGAGGCGGGTGGTTGATTTTGGGGTGGCTCTGTGTTTGGAAACCTTCAAGGGAAGGTGCCATCTGTGGTGTATGATGGTGGCAGATGACTTGCATCCTGAGACATCTTGGCCAGCAGCTCTTTGAGTCTGCTAACCTCATCCTCTAGAATGGTGTTTTGAGCAACTACTCGAGAAGAAGCTCAGGTCATCATCAGTTGATACTGAATCACCTGACCTCCTGCTTTAGCAGGATTTACATGCGCTGGGTGTAGACCAGTTGGTGCATGTGCCCCTTGTGCTTGGTACTGGGGACTTCCAGCCTCAGGACAATGTCCATCATCAGCTGTTGCCTCTAGGGAGGTCTTAGCAATGTTACCAGCCTCACTCTGGTCATGTGCTGAGTCAGAGGAGGTGGCAGCCTCACTAGATATTCTAAGCTCCTTCTCTACACCACCAGAGATAGAATTGGGAAACCCCTGTGCTGTGGGTTCTCAAGTGCACTGTGTTCCTCCCCCTTAATTGTAGAGGTATTCCCAGTTGGAAGTGGTTTCTGGGGAGGGGGTGAGGAGTGCAATTGAGTCAGCACTTGTGCAATTATTAAAGTTGGGCTGTGAGGGGCGGTTGTTTGGGGTACAGGGGTAGAAGCAGTGTGCACCTGGGGTGGATGGTGCTCTTCAATGGCAATCTCCTCAAGTGAGGAAGATCCCAGATAAGTAGGTGCCCCTTGGGTTGCTGCAGGCTCCTGTTGAGAGGAAGCCTGAGCGGCTGTGGCTGGAGGAGTCATGGTATCCACTAGGGGGTTTGGACTAGTGTTTATATCCTGCGTTTGTGGTGCAGGAGCATCCTCAGGGGACTCATTCCCTGAGTAGCCATTTTGGGTTTCTTTTTGGTGGGTTTGGTGGGGACATTGGATTTGGAGGTGGTGGCTGTGGGTCCAGCTGCGTGGGTTTTCGCAGCTTGGCAGCTAGTTTGAGTGTCGGTCGGAGTTGTGCCGGGAGTATACTTCTGGCAAAACAGCCGTAGCAGGGACTCCCAAGCCAACAAGTCCCTCAGCATTAAGCTGGTCTATATAATGGCCATTATGAACGTGGATAAAGTATCCAACGGTTGGCAGTTGTTTTGAGCCATATCTTTGAGCTCTGAAAATATTAATTCTGAAAAGTTCAGTGGTTGTTGCTCAAGGATAGAATACATTACCTGCTGCCATTTTGTGGACATTGATCCCAAGACGATGTCTTAGGGGCCAAACATACATGACCATATAGAAGATCAGGCGCTCAGCGTCATTAAAATTTTTCTTCATGATGGTGGTGGCACTGAGATCACCTTGATATCCATGCCGAGCAAATGAGAGATGAGATCTATGGTGCCCTTCGGATATCCAGCAGGAGAGGTAGCATCACTCAGTTGAAGAATTTTACGGATGTGGCAGGAGTAATCACTACTTCTTTGTTGTTGACGACCGACCGGAGGGATTGTGTGTGGCTCTCTCAGTAGTAACATTAACGTCATCCAAAATTGGTTCAAGGATCGGATGTAAAACGGGGTTCAGAAGGAATGCCTTGTTGTATTGGGACTGAACCATAAGATCGATAGCAGTATCGAACTTAGTCCAGATCGGCGATTTTGTGAGGTAGGCAACACAGTTGTGTCGCGGTTTAATTTGCATAGACGCCATGGAAGTTTTTGGAGAGGAACGTTAGGTTTGAAGAAGATAAAGCATGGAGGAGCTCAGGTTAAGGGTATTTATATAGGGTACGGGTGAGGAAAAGACTGAAGGATGTGGTGTTAGTCATCAGTAGTTTTAAACGACCGTTGACATGGTATTATCCTTTCAGACGTTGAAACAGCTGAAGTCGCGGTGTTAGCATCAGTAGTTTAGAGAAAACTACTGAAGACCGTGGTTTTGACTTCAGGTGATTGAAACAACTGAGGACATGGTGTTTGTCATCAGTAGTTATGAAACTACTGAAGACAGTGGTTTTGTATCAGCTGTTGTAAACAACTGAAGACTTGGTATTGGTCATCAGTAGTTATAAAACTGCTGAAGACTGGTTTTGCTTCAGTTGTTTAAAATGAAACAGCAGTGGTACAAACGACTGAAGGAGAAGTTCTCTTCAGCTGTTTTCGTCAATTCTTAGCTTTTCAGCAGTTTCAAACTATCCTCAACACATTCATCGTCTTTATGGCTGATTTCAGTTGTTTCATAGGACATCAGTACTTATCTGTTTTTACTGATTTCAGTAGTTATGACTACATCAGTAGTTGTAACTACTTCAGTAGTTTAGAGCAGATGAAGTACTTCAGTACTTGTGAGAACTTTTAGCCTTCAGTAGTTATAAAAAGTACTGAGGTTAAAAGAGCTCATCAGTACTTATATGTGACAGGCACTCATGATCATCAATATGAATTACTGAGATCATCAGTAGTTGGTCACCTATTCTAGCTACAGCATACCAAGCCTTAACACCAGGTTTTGGAAAGTTGAACTATCCAAAGGCTTAGTAAAAATGTCTGCAAGCTCATCAGCACTGGGCACAAACTTAGGATCAATCAGACCTTTTTCAAAACAGTCTCTTATAAAATGGTGTCTGATCTCTATATGTTTGGTCCTAGAGTGCTGGACTGGATTTTTGACAATGCAAAGAGCTGAAGCACTATCCATTAACAATGGAGTCTTAGTCTCTGTAATGCCATAATCCAAAAGTTGGTTTTGAAAGCCAGAGTACCTGAGATGTACAGCTTGCAGCAGCAATGTACTCTGCTTCCGCAGTGGATGTAGCAACTGAGGTCTGTTCTTGCTCTGCCAAGAAATTAAGCAGTTGCCTAGGAATTGACATCCACCAGAAGTTGATTTCCTGGTCAACTTACACCCTGCATAGTCACTGTCAGAAAAAAGCAACTAATTTACCAGAATGTCTGGTAGAGTACCATAAACCTAGAGATGGAGTGCCTTGCAGATATCTAAAGATCCTCTTGACTGCAATCAGATGAGACTCTTTAGGTGCAGCTTGAAATCTAGCAAAAACACATGTAGCAAACATAATATCTGGTCTAGAGGCTGTTAAATACATCAAGGACCCAATCATACATCTGTAAAGTGTTTCATCAACCACTTTACCTTTCTGATCTGAATCCAGTTGTGTGGTGCTGCTCATGGGAGTAGAACAGGGCTTACAGTTTTGTAAATCAAACTTTTGCAAAAGATCTTTTGTATATTTGGATTGATGAATAAAAATTCCATCATCCTTTTGTTTGATTTGCAACCCCAGAAAGAACTGTAATTCTCCCATGGCACTCATTTCAAACTTCTGTTGCATCAACTTTGTAAAGGCATCACACAACATTGGATCAGAGGATGCAAAAATGATATCATCTACATAAATTTGAACAGTAGATTATGCTGCCCAGCTTTTTAATTAATAAAATAAAGTCTTGTCAATGGAGCCTCTAGTGAAATTGTTTTCCAGAAGAAAGTTTGACAATGTCTCATACCAGGCTCTTGGAGCTTGTTTTAACCCATAAAGAGCTTTATCAAGCTTATACACCAATTAGGATGTTTATTGTCCTCAAAGCCTGGAGGTTGACATACATAAACCTCTTCTTTAACTTTTCCATACAAAAATGCACTTTTGACATCCATTTGAAAGACTTTAAGTTTTTGATAAGCAGCATAAGCTAAAAACAATCGAATTGCTTCCAGTCTGGCACAGGGGCAAAGGTTTCATCATATCAATACCTTCTTCTTGTGCAAACCCCTGAACAACCAGTCTGGCTTTGTCTTAACAATAAGCCCATTTTCATCAGTTTTGTTCCTAAACACCCATTTAGTGCCTATTGCACACTTACCTGGAGGTAGAGGAACCAGTTCCCACACTTGCTGTTTCTTGAACTGAAGAAGCTCAAGCTGCATGGCATCATCAACCCATCCATTGTCCTTTAAAGCAATGTGATAATTCTTTGGCTCTTGCTGACTGATGAAGAGAGCATAGAAGCAGAAATTTGACAATTGACTTCTTGTTGATACTCCAGCAGTGATATCACAATGATTTGAGACATGGGGTGATTCTTCAGATCTTGATACACAATGAGATCTGTGCAAGTGTTTGTAGCCGGTTCAGCAGCAACAGATGGTGATGGTGAATCATTTCCTTGAAACCAATCAGTGGATGGTAATTCAAAGGAAGTTAAATTCGAAGAAATCTCATCAGCATTTGTTGTGGATGGTGCTACTAGGCGCTACAGGACATCAGTCTAGTTGAATCAGGCAGCTGATCACTAAACCTGAAGAGTGGTACTGCAATCATCATCATCATCAGCAGTACCACCAGGTGGTGACGTTGTTGACAGGAGCAAGCAGAGTTTGATAAGGAACTATTGCAGTATGTCCAGATCAAATACTCCACAGGACTTGTGGAATCTTGTCCTTGGGATTCATTAAACTTAACATGTAGAGTTTCTCAACCATCTTTGTCTGCATTTGAAGACTCTGTATGCTTTGCAAGTAGATGAATAACCACAAAGTATCCTGCATCCACCTTAGGATCAATTTTGTGGAGTTGATCCTTTGTGTTTTGAGAATTAAAACAGGGACACCCAAATGCTTTGAAAAATGAAATCATGGAGCCAAATGATGGAGAACTTCATATGGAGTCTTCATCAACCTCTGATTTACAAAACTCTATTTTGCACATAACAAGCTGTGTTGACAGCTTCGGCCCAAAGGTCAATGGCAACCTGATCACCAGCATGGACCTTGCAGCTTCAATGAGGGTCCGTTCTTTCTCTCCACTACTCCATTTTGTTCCGGAGTCCTTGGAATGCTGAACTGCCTTTTGATTCCCTTTTTGAGAAGATAGAGTTCATCAGTGTATGATTCTCTCTGAACTCAGTTCCATTATCCACTCCTAATACACTTGACTGGAAGGGAATACTGTGACAGGAATCAGTGATCACAAGTTTGATGTTTATCATAATGTAAGCAGCGGAATACACAAACAAGTAGACAAATTGTAAGCAAGCAAACAATATTTAAGCGTTAAGATCGCATACGGTTATAGGAGAGAATATGAATTTCTGATTTCTAGGAATGTTTAGATGTAGAATATTTCTAATCGAATCAATTAATCATTCCATTTATTGCTCAATTCGCTCAATGATTACATGGGTTGTCACTCCTTATATAGAGTGCAACAGTCACTGCCGTTATCACGGAAAGTGACAACTGGCAGATCAATACAGAATATAACTAAATCTTAACAAACTACTGAAATGTTCACAACTACTGAGAACATATCACAAGTTAAGTACAAAATATAAAACTACTGAACTACAACGACTGAAGAACAAGCTCTTCAGGTTTTACAAAACTACTGAAACATAAACATAAAACTACTGATATCACAACTACTGAAGAAGTACTCTTCAGCATTTGTGACAAACTACTGGGCTTCAGTACTTGGTCTTCAGACTTTGACCTTCAGGCGTTTCATCAGCTGATGATTCAGTAGATATCATCAGCTGATGTCTTCAGTCTTTGTCTTCAGACTTTGTACATCAGTTGTTGATCTTCAGTACTTGTGAACTCTCAGCTGTTGTACTTCAGTACTTTGGTCTTTCAGCTTCCACTTGGTTTCTTCAGCTGTTGTACTTCAGCACTTTGGTTCTTCAGCTGTTAAGGTCTTCAGCACTTGATCTTCAGCTGTTGAAGTCTTCAGTACTTGTCAAACTACTGATGAGGCTTTCAGCAGTTTTGTTGTGATACCGTGTGGGACTTAGAGATTTTCTGATCTTGGCTCATTGGTTCTTTTGGTCCAACAAACTCCCCCTGAACCAATGCAGCCAAACCCTAACTTATTTATACTCCCACTTATTGATGGCAAAAATGTTGGTCTTTTTCCTTCTTGATCAGTAGAGAATACCCATGTACGCTCTGGCCTGGAAGAACCTCAAATATTTGTTTGGCAGAGTATGAATGGGAACTCTGTTTTGGGGAACTGGACACAGAGTTGTTATCCCTTCATGAGATTCACTTCCCCATAATGAGTCTGTATACTCACGGACATAGCCTCAGGAGAACAATTGTTCCTCTTGAGAGAGTTCTTCAGCTCCTCCTTCGAAGAAGAACTCTGGACCATAGTACTCTGATAAGTACTTCATGGTCCTGCCATTCTTCAGCTCCACCGTAGTTACCTCCCTGATACAAATTCATCCGATGGTTGCCTTCAGGGTAACTGGAGCTCATTCTTTTGGATGTCTTCAAGCTTTTTGTATAACAACCCTTCTTAATCATCTTGTTTTCTAGTAAGGCTTGAGGTGTCTTCTTTCTTTGCTGGTGAGCTTTCTTGAATTCATCAATGATTTCCCAAGGTGAGACTACAACGGCCAGCATGATGGTAGATTCTATTGTTTTTCGTACCTTGGCCGTTGTATCTGTGTGGGATAGTTTTTTATGGATTCAGAACCACCCTGGGGTCTGGCCATACTCTCACTCTCTCCCCCTGATACTGAAAGGTGTGTCTGAGAGTGTACAGCCTTTGAGCATGCCCTTTCATGGCTTGAATAGATGATGACTGAGAAATTCCTTGTCAACCATCTTCAACAGTTGCTCATCGTGCTGTTTCTGTCTGTTCTTCTTCTTCTATTTTGACTCTACCATTCCCTTTGAGAGTCGGGTGTGATCATGGATTGACTCT
The DNA here is from genome assembly GCA_025506515.1 of Flaveria trinervia. Lineage (NCBI taxonomy): Eukaryota > Viridiplantae > Streptophyta > Magnoliopsida > Asterales > Asteraceae > Flaveria > Flaveria trinervia. The sequence continues at coordinate 45,812,523 of CM046444.1, forward strand.
GGGGCTTTGGTAGCTTCAGAATAGCAGAGAGTGGCAGACTATCATCTTCATCCTCTTCTTCTACTCTTCTAGCCTCAACACCCTTCTCTTCTTCTTCTTGGGTGCATCATCGGCTGTTGGTTAGAGGGGAGGGAATTGTTTTGTGGGTTGTGGTTTTGGTAGTTTTGATGTGGAATGTTGACAGGCTGTTCTAGCATTTTGGATGTGAGTTTGGCTTTTGACTGTTTGGCTAGTTCAGTCCTGCTCCCAGCACCAGCTTCATTTAAAACTTCAACAATTAAACCTTTTGTATATCTCAGACGAACAATCTGGTGGTTATTGCCAAGATACTGTCCCTGGACCAAGCTTTGATCTCGATCAATGATCTTCCAAGATGTTTTGCTATAAATCTGATCATGATCTCCAGCCTTTCTCTTTCTGACACATCTAACTTGACCATCTTGATTGGATTTCTTCATCTCTAGTCTTCTGATCTCAGAATCAAGTTTTTCAGTGTCATGGCCTTGCCTAAACAACTGATCAATGATGTTATCCATTGATCTGCTGTGTTCGTCCATCAGCCTCTTTCACCATCAGCTCCAAGGCTTTCCCTCTTTTTCATCCGTCTTCTTTTTCCTTGTATTGGACATGAAAGTCTTTTGACTTTCAGTCACTTTCTCCATGGTAGCCTCCTCCTTCTCTTTTTCCTTCCTCTTTCTCAGTCTCCTCACCAACTCCTCAGTTTCCACTGCTGTCTCTTCTGTTTCTTTCTCCTTCTCTTTCCTCTTTTCTTTAACCTTTCACTGCTGACTCTCCCCCTTTTTGGGTGCATGGTTTGCAGGGAATTGAGTAGCAAAAGTTGTTTGCTCAAACATTCTCCACCATGGGGTTAAGACAGAAGAAGTCTCTCATCAACAGTTTTGTCACCAATTCAGTTAGCTGTGGGTGATGAGAGATAGGGGATTTGGAAGGATAGCAGCCAGTTGCTCAGGGGGTTCTGTCCCTGAGGAATGGTGCCAGAAACAGAGGCAGGTGGCTGAGATTTTGTGGAGTGGTTGTGTGTTTAGGAGACCTTCAGAGGAAGGTGCCATCTGTTGGGTTTGATGTGTGGCAGATGTCTTACTCCTTGAGAGAGTTGGTCAAGTAGGTTTTGCAGTCTACTGACTTCCTCCTCTAGGATCGTGTTCTGGGCAAGAACATCATAGAAAAGCCAGGTCATCATCATCATATGCTGAATCAACTGACCTCCTGCTTGTAGCAGGATATACATGCTCTGGGTGTAGACCAGATGTAGCATGTGCCCCTTTGTCCTGGAACTGGGGACTTCCACCTCAGGACGTTGTCCTTCATCGGCTGTTGCCTCTGGTGAGTCTTAGTTATGTTACCAACCTCAGTCTGATCATTTGCTGATTCAAAGAGTTGGGCAGCCTCACCAGAAGTTCTTATCTCCATATCACACCAGGAGATAGAACAGTTTAAACCCCTGTGCTGTGGGTGTCTCAGGTGCACTGTATCCTCCCCCTCAATTGTAGAGGTATTCCCAGTGGTAAGTGGTTTCTGGGGAGGGGGTGAGGAGTGCAATTGAGTCAGCACTTGTGCAACTATTTAAGTTGGGCTGTGAGGAGCGGTTGGTTGGGGTACGGGGAGAAGCAGTGTGCACCTGGGGTGGATGGTGCTCTTCAATGGCTCTCCTCAAGTGAGGAAGATCCCAGATAAGTAGGTGGCCCCTTGGTTGCTGCAGGTTCCGGTTGAGAGGAAGCCTGAGCGGCTGTGGCTGGAGGAGTCATTGTATCCACTAGGGGGTTTGGACTAGTGGATATATCCTGCGTTTGTTGTGCAGAGCATCCTCAGGGGACTCAATTCCCTGAGTAGCCATTTTGGGTTTCTTTTTGGTGGGTTTGGTGGGGACATTGGATTTGGAGGTGTGGCTGTGGGTTCCAGCTGCGTGGGTTTTCGCAGCTTGGCAGCCATTTTTAGTGTCCGTCAGAGTTGTGCCGGGAGTATACTTCTCTGGCAAAACAGCCGTAGCAGGGACTCCCAAGCCAACAAGTCCCTCAGCATTAAGCTGGTCTATTATAATGGCATGATGAACCGTGGATAGAGTATCCAACGTTGGCATTTAATTTTTGAGCCATATCTTTGAGCTCTGAAAATATTATTCGGAAAAGTTCAGTGGTTGTTGCTCAAGGATAGAATAATACCGCTGCCATTTGGTGGACATTTGATCCCAAGACGATGTCTTAGGGGCCAAACATACATTGACCATGTGAAAGATCAGGCGCTCAGCGTCATTGAGTGTTTCTTCATGATGTTGTGGCACTGAGATCACCTCTTGATATCCATGCTGAGCAATGATAGATCTATGGTGCCCTTCGGATATCCAGCAGAGAGGTAGCATCACTCATGTGAAGAATTTTTCGGATTGTTGCAGGAGTAATCACTACTTCTTTGTTGTTAACTACAGACCGGAGGGATCGTGTGCTGCTCTCCTCAGTAGTAACATTAACGTTCATCCAAATTGGTTCAAGGATTCTTATGTAAAACGGGGTTCAGAAGGAATGCTTGTTGTATGGGGACTGAACCATAAGATCGATAGCATTATCGAACTTGTCCAGATCGGCGATTTTGTGAGGTAGGCAACACAGTTGTGTCGTGGTTTAATTTGCAAAGACGCCATGGAAATTTGTTGGAGAGGAACGTTAGTTTTGAAGAAGATGAATATGGAGAGCTCAGGTTAGGGTATATATAGGGTACGGGTGAGGATAACGACTGAAGGATGTGGTGTTAGTCATCAGTAGTTTTAAACGACCGTTGACATGGTATTATCCTTTCAGACGTTGAAACAGCTGAAGTCGCGGTGTTAGGCATCAGTAGTTTAGAAACTACTGAAGACCGTGTTTTTTGACTTCAGGTGATTGAAACAACTGAGACATGGTGTTTGTCATCAGTATGAAACTACTGAAGGCAGTGGTTTTGTCATCAGCTGTTGTAAACAGCTGAAGACTGGTATTAGTCATCAGTAGTTATCAAAACTACTGAAGACGTGGTTTTGCTTCAGTTGTTTAAAATGAACAGCAGTGGTACAAACGACTGAGAGAAAGTTCTCGTCAGCTATTTTCGTCAATTCTTAGCTTTTCAGCTGTTTCAAACTGTCCTCAACACATTCATCAGTCTTTATGGCTGATTTCAGTTGTTTCATAGGACATCAGTACTTATTGTTTTTTACTGATTTCATAGTTATGACTGCATCAGTAGTTGTAACTACTTCAGTAGTTTAGAACAGATGAAGTACTTCAGTACTTGTGAGAACTTTTAGCCATCAGTAGTTATAAAAACTACTGAGGTTAAAAGAGCTCATCAGTACTTATATGTGACAGGCACTCATGATCATCATATGAATTACTGAGATCACAGTAGTTGTCACCTATTCTAGCTGCAGCATACCAAGCCTTAACACCAGTTTTTGGAAAGTTGAACTATCCAAAGGCTTAGTAAAAATGTCTGCAAGCTCATCAGCACTGGGCACAAACTTAGGATCAATCAGACCTTTTTCAAAACAGTCTCTTATAAAATGGTGTCTGATCTCTATATGTTTGGTCCTAGAGTGCTGGACTGATTTTTTACAATGCAAAGAGCTGAAGCACTATCCATTAACAATGAGTCTTAGTCTCTGTAATGCCATAATCCAAAAGTTGGTTTTGAAGCTAGAGTACCTGAGATGTACCCCTTGCAGCAGCAATGTACTCAGCTTCCGCAGTGGATGTAGCAACTGAGGTCTGTTTCTTGCTCTGCCAAGAAATCAAGCAGTTGCCTAGGAATTGCATCCACCAGAAGTTGATTTCCTGGTCAACTTACACCCTGCATAGTCACTGTCAGAAAAAGCACTAATTTACCAGAATGGTTGGTAGAATACCATAACCTAGAGATGGAGTGCCTTGCAGATATCTAAAGATCCTCTTGACTGCAATCAGATGAGACTCTTTAGGTGCAGCCTGAATCTAGCACAAACACATGTAGCAAACATATATCTGGTCTAGAAGCTGTTAAATACATCAAGGACCCAATCATACATCTGTAAAGTGTTTCATCAACCACTTTACCTTTCTGATCTAGTCCAGTTGTGTGGTGCTGCTCATGGGAGTAGAACAGGGCTTACAGTTTTGTAAATCAAACTTTTGCAAAAGATCTTTTGTATATTTGGATTGATGAATAAAATTCCATCAGCCTTTTGTTTGATTTGCAACCCCAGAAAGAACTGTAATTCTCCCATGGCACTCATTTCAAACTTCTGTTGCATCAACTTTGTAAAGGCATCACACAACTTTGGATCAGAGGATGCAAAATGATATCATCTACATAAATTTGAACAAGTAGATTATGCTGCCCACTTTCTTAATAAATAAAGTCTTGTCTATGGAGCCTCTAGTGAAATTGTTTTCCAGAAGAAAGTTTGATAATGTCTCATACCAGGCTCTGGGAGCTTGTTTTTAACCCATAAAGAGCTTTATCAAGCTTATACACCCAATTAGGATGTTTGTTGTCCTCAAAGCCTGGAGGTTGACATACATAAACCTCTTCTTTAACTTTTCCATACAAAAATGCACTTTTGACATCCATTTGAAAACTTTAAGTTTTTGATAAGCAGCATAAGCTAAAAACATCGAATTGCTTCCAGTCTGGCTACAGGGGCAAGGTTTCATCATAATCAATACCTTCTTCTTGTGCAAACCCCTGAACAACCAGTCTGGCCTTGTTCTTAACATAAGCCCATTTTCATCATTTTTGTTCCTAAACACCCATTTAGTGCCTATTGCACACTTACCTGGAGGTAGAGGAACCAGTTCCCACACTTGCTGTTTCTTGACTGAAGAAGCTCAAGCTGCATGGCATCAACCCATCCATTGTCCTTTAAAGCAATGTGATAATTCTTTGGCTCTTGCTGACTGATGAAGAGAGCAAGGCAGAAGTTTGACAATTGACTTCTTGTTGATACACCACAGTGATATCACCAATGATTTGAGACATGGGGTGGTTCTTCAGATCTTGATACACAATGAGATCTGTGCAAGTGTTTGTAGCCGTTCAGCAGCAACAGATGGTGATGGTGAATCATTTCCTTGAAACCAATCAGTGGATGGTATTCAAAGGAAGTTGAATTCGAAGAATCTCATCAGCATTTGTTGTGGATGGTGCTACTGGCGCTACAGAACATCAGGTCTAGTTGAATCAGGCAGCTGATCACTAAACCTGAAGAGGTGAGTACTGCAATCATCATCATCATCAGCATACACACCAGGTGGTGACTATTGACAGGAGCAACAGCAAGTTTGATAAGGAACATATTGCAGTATGTCCAGAACAAATAACTCCACAGGACTTTGTGGAATCTTGTCCTTTGGAGATTCATTAAACTTAACAGTAGTTTTTCTTCAACCATCTTTGTTCTGCAGTTGAAGACTCTGTATGCTTTGCAAGTAGATGAATAACCAACAAAGTATCCTGCATCCACCTTAGGATCAAATTTGTGGAGTTGATCCTTTGTGTTGAGAAAAAACAGGACACCCAAATGCTTTGAAAAATGAAATCAGTGGAGCCAAATGATGGAGAACTTCATATGGAGTCTTCATCAACCTCTGATTTACTAAAACTCTATTTTGCACATAACAAGCTGTGTTGACAGCTTCGCCCCAAAGGTCAATGGCAAACCTGAGTCAGCCAGCATGGACCTTGCGCTTCAATGAGGGTCCTGTTCTTTCTCTCCACTACTCCATTTTGTTCCGGAGTCCTTGGAATGCTGAACTGCCTTTTGATTCCCTTTGAGAGATAGAAGTCATCAGTGTATGATTTCTGAACTCAGTTCCATTATCACTCCTAAACACTTGACTGAAGGGAATACTGCTTCTCAATGTACAGCACAAAGTGGATAATCTTCTGAGCAGCCTCATCCTTTGAATGTAGAAAGAAAGTCCATACAAATCTGGAGTAATCATCCACAATTACCAGACAGTATTTCTTCTTTGCCATGCTCATTACTCTCACAGGACCAATAGATCCATATGCAGTAATTGCAAGCAGGCAGTGGACTTGGACACTTCAATAGGAGGAAATGAGACCTTGTGCTGTTTTCCTTTTAAACAAGCAGTGCAAGTTTCATCACAGTGGAACTCCTTTATTGGTAGGCCTCTGACTAAACTATTGTGGCTAAGCTGATTCATGTTTTTGAGATTAACATGACCAAGCCTCCTGTGCCATAGTTTGATTCTTGAAAGAGGCTTTGGAAAATAGCAAGGATTACCTTTGAGATCTATCTTCTTAGAGAGATCTAAGGCATACACTCTTCCTGTCCTGTTGGCTTTCAGGAGAGTGTGATCATCCAATACCTTGTCAATCAAGGGCAAAACTTTTGATGACAGAATCCTACAGTTTTGACTTGTGAAAAGGCAACATGGCCTTTATCACACATTTGACTGACACTCAAGAGGTTGTACTTGAGATTTCCACAGATTAACATCATCAAATTGATTTCTCCATTGGAGACAAGCCCTTACCGATGATGGTAACCCCTAGCATCATTGCCAAAAGAGACAAATCCCTTCTTTCCTTGAGAGTAGTCATGAAGAAGAGAGATGTTCCCAGTCATGTGCATGGATCCCCCACTGTCTACATACCAGATGCTATTTTGGCATGTTGAAGAACCCTGCAATAATAAACAATCAGTTATTTTTAGAGACCCAAACCTTTTTGGTTTTGGGCCTGGTCTCATCAATAGATGGTAACTAGCATGTTTATTTGTAACAACAGCCTGAGAGGAAGAAATGGTGCAGAAGAGGAGTCCTTTGGCTTAGACCTTCCTTTTCTGTGGTTTCAACATAGGGAGATCTAGTTGTTTACCTCTACCCCCATGTTGTAACCATCATCACCAGCTGTGTCTGATTTTGTGATAAAGCTTTCAGCTCATCAGACACATTGCTAGTGGAGTTAGATAAGGTCCTATGTTGCACCTTCTTCTTTTGAGCACCCTCAGCTGTCACCTGTTTAACTCCTTCCTTTTTGGATTGCTTTAAGGACTTAAGGGTTACAGATTTGATGTTGCTGATACAAATGTGGTCTCAAACTCAGTTTCATTTTTACCATTTTCTCATTAATTTCTTCCTTTTGTTTGAGTTTGGAACCTCTTTTGAACCAACATCATCTGTAAGATGATTGACAAACCACATACTTCACATGGTTTCTTCTTCATCTTAGGTTGATCATCAACTAAAGATGGTGAAGCAACAGAAGACTTGTTCTTCAATGCTTTGGAAGCATTGGTTGCTTTCTTGACAAGCATCTTTAGTAGTCTTCAAACTCTTTCTACTGCCAGTTTTCTTCTCTTCAGTACTGACAGCAGTTGAAGTTTGAACTTCAGGAGTTGAATCCTGCTCTCCAGTCCTTTCAGGACCTTCAGGATTGACTCCTGAGTTGATCAACTTATTGATCATGTGTGTCAGCATTTGGACCATCAACATCAGCTGATAGGTTCAAAGAGGACTTGATACTGACTGCTACTGCTACGTCTGATTGTGCTGTATCAGAAGGTAGATCACATGACTTGATGGATTGGTTATCACTCTCACCATCAGATTCTACCTCTGCTCTTGGGGTAAAATCTGTAGGTGGAGCAGTGTGATTGTACCCATTCCAAACTTCACATTTGAAGCAGATTGCTTACTAAGAAGCATTTCAAAACCTTTGCATGATTGTACCCATCTATCACACTCGACCTGGGTAACTGCAAGGGTTCTTTGAGATCCTTGTACTTCTCTAAAAGTACATCTTCTCTAGCCTTATCATCAATTATTTTGCAATTCAGTTTATAAATCTCATCATTTTTATCTTTGAGCACAAACTCAAACTCAGCTTTGTTTTTGGAAATTTCTTGTTCTAGCTCAATGTTCTTATTAATTAAAGCTACATTGCTTCCCTAATGGAAGCAAATGCTGCTATGCATTGTTCAAACATAATTTGGCTTTTGCCTCAGAGGATACCTGTGATACCTGAGGTGTAGAGGCATTGGAAGATGAAGTATCAGCAGACTCCAAAGCCATAGAGCTAGATTCCCAAAGGGACTGTCCACCACCATGTTGACCAGCACCTGAGAACAGTTGATCATGACCAGACAAGTCATCTGGTAAACTGCTCCAGTCAACACCTCCTGGGGTGAAGAAGCTTTGTTGTTGAGATGAAGGTTGTTGATGAGATGGGGAAGGCTGAGGTTCTGGTAATGCATGAGGTTGTGGTGTCATAGGAACTTGAACTTGACTTGACTGTGGCATGTAATAACAAGGGTACTGATAAGGCATTTGACCCTGAGAAACAAATATGCCGGAGATTGTTGTTGAGGATGATGACTAGATGTGACAGGATGTTGCCCTCTGTTTTGTTGACTTTGCCAGGAAAAGTCACAAAGGGTGCAGTAGAGTTTGATCCAGTTGATCTACACTCTCTAGCAAAGTGTCCAAGCCGTTGGCATTTGTGACACCTCACTTGCTCTTGTCAAAACCAACTTTGGTTTTGCCAGAGAGTCCTGGGAATTTTCTTCCAGTTTTCTTTTGTAGAACTTCTGAGATCTATATTTATCAAGGCCATTTGGCTCAAAATATCCATCTCTTCTAAGTCATCATCAGCAATCCCCTTGAGATCATCCTAATGAAACATAAGTTGTCATTATTACATCCAGTGAACTGACCATCAACACTTACAAATGCAGAATTAGAAGTGCTCGAAGAGAAATTAATATGCTCATCATACTGGCATTCAGATGCAGCATATTCTGACTCATGACCCACCAAGGCAGTGTTGCCTTGAATAAAGTCTTCAGTGAGCTTTCCAGATGAAGACAGCTTTCTCTTCTGTTCTATCTCTCTCTCAAAAGTGAGCATTTCCCATGGAGTTGGGTGAGAGATAGTTTGTCCAAACTTGCACTGGAGCGTAGGACAATAGTATATGTGTCCCATCTCTCAGGCAGTGATCTGAGAAATCTGTTATTCATCTGAATATTGGTGTATTCAAGTTTGACCATTTTTAGTTCAGAGATCAAACAAGAAAACCGCTCATATTGTTGAGTCAGTGTCTCACCCTTTCTATGAGAATGTCTCATATTGTTGGGCAAGAATTTCTCTATTATTTGCCAAGACCTCATCTGTTCCTCCAAATTGTTCTTTCAAAGCAATCCAGAGGTCATGGCAGTTTCATGATGCATTAGCCCAGAATAGATTTCATTGGGCAAAGCCATGGCCAGAATTCCATGGGCTTTTGCATCAATCTCAAGCAACTTTTTATCCTCATCTGAGTATTGCTCCCTCCTCTTCGGAACCATTTGATTGGTTTCCGGGTTATTCACCATAGGCTTGTGTGGACCATGTACCACAATGTCCAACACCCTGCGCTGTTAACAGACAGGTGATGGAGCATACGTCTTTGCCATATGTTATACTCATTCCTAACCAGCATAGGAGCTTGGTTGAGGAACCAGTATTGTGAGGATCATTGGAGGAGTGGTCATTTTCAGTTCAAAAACGTTTGTTCAAGTTTTAAAAAAATTTTAGACAAACCACACAAACTCAATGAGACCAAGAATAAGATCTCAGATGAATGACAGAAATACAGAAAAATCAATCTCTATAACCGTTTCTTGCACAAACAACAAAAGCTATTCAATCAAACTTGGATCTTGAATAGCAGTTTCAATGATCAATTATTAGATCGATCATGATTAACCCGCTCTGATACCATTTGACAGGACAGTGATCACAAGTTTGATGTTTATCAGAATGTAAAGCAGCGGAATACACAAACGAATTAGACAAATTGTAGCAAGCAAACAATATGTAAGCGTTAAGATCGCATACGGTTATAGGAGAGAATATGAATTTCTTCTGATTTCTAGGAATGTTTTATAGATGTAGAATATTTCTAATCGAATCAATTATCATCCATATTTAATTGCTCAATTCGCTCAATGATTACAATGGGTTGTCACTCCTTATATAGAGTGCAACATCACTGCAGTTATCACGGAAAGTGACAACTGGCAGATCAAATACAGAAATAACTAAATCTTAACAAACTACTGAAATGTTCACAACTACTGAGAACATATCAGCAAGTTAAGTACAAAATATAAAACTACTGAAACTACAACGACTGAAGAACAGCTCTTCAGTCGTTTTAACAAAACTACTGAAACATAAAACATAAAACTACTGATATCACACTACTGAAGAAGTACTCTTCAGCAGTTGTGACAAACTACTGAGGCTTCAGTACTTGTCTTCAGACTTTGACCTTCAGGCGTTTCATCAGCTGATGACTTCATAATATCATCAGCTGATGTCTTCAGTCTTTGTCTTCAGACTTTGTACATCAGTTGTTGATCTTCAGTACTTGTGAACTCTTCACTGTTTTACTTCAGTACTTTGGTCTTTCAGCTTCAGCACTTGTGTTCTTCAGCTGTTGTACTTCAGCACTTTGGTTCTTCAGCTGTAAGGTCTTCATCACTTGATCTTCAGCTGTTGAAGTCTTCAGTACTTGTCAAACTACTGATGAGGCTTTCAGCAGTTGTTGTGATACCGTGTGGACTTAGAGATTTTCTGATCTTGGCTCATTGGTTTCTTTGGTCCAACATACTGCTTCTCATGTACAGCACAAAGTGGATAATCTTCTGAGCACCTCATCCTTTGAATGTAGAAAGAAAGTCCATACAAATGGGAGAATCATCCACAATTACCAGACAGTATTTCTTCTTTGCCATGCTCATTACTCTCACAGGACCAATAGATCCATATGCAGTATTGCAAGCAGGCAGTGGACTTGGACACTTCAATAGGAGGAATGAGACCTTGTGCTGTTTTCCTTTTAAACAAGCATTGCAAGTTTCATCACAGTGGAACTCCTTTATTGGTAAGCCTCTGACTAAACTATTGTGGCTAAGCTGATTCATGTTTTTGAGATTAACATGACCAAGCCTCCTGTGCCATAGTTTAGATTCTTGAAAAGAGCTTTGGAAAATAGGCAAGGATTACCTTTGAGATCTATCTTCTTAGAGAGATTATGGCATACACTCTTCCTGTCCTGTTGGCTTTCAGGAGAGTGTGATCATCCAACCCTTGTCAATCAAGGCAAAACTTTGGATGACAGAATCCTACGTTTTGACTTGTGAAAAGGGCAACATGGCCTTTATCACACATTGACTGACACTCAAGAGTTGTACTTGAGATTTTCCACATGATTAACATCATCAAATTTGATTTCTCCATTGGAGACAAAGCCCTTACCGATGATGTAACCCCTAGCATCATGCCAAAGACAATCCTTCTTTCCTTGAGTAGTCATGAAGAAGAGAGATGTTCCCAGTCATGTGCATGGATCCCCCACTGTCTACATACCAGATGCTATTTTGGCATGTTGAAGAACCCTGCAATAATAACACATCAGTTAGTTTTAGAGACCCAACCTTTTTGGTTTTGGGCCTGGTCTCATCATAGATGTAAACTAGCATGTTTATTTGTAACAACAGCCTGAGAGGAAGAAGATGGTGCAGAAGAGGAGTCCTTTGGCTTAGACCTCCTTTTCTGTGTTTTCAACATAGGAGAATCTAGTTGGTTAACTCTACCCAACAGATGTTGTACCATCATCACCAGCGGGTCTGATTTGGTGATAAAGCTTTCAGCTCATCAGACCCATTGCTAGTGGAGTTAGATAAGGTCCTAGTTTTGCACCTTCTTCTTTTGCACCCTCAGCTGTCACCTGTTTAACTCCTTCCTTTTTGGATTGCTTTAAGGACTTAAGGGTTACAGGATTTGATGTTGCTGTACACAATGTGGTCTCAAACTTAGTTTTTCATTTTTACCATTTTCTCATTAATTTCTTCCTTTTGTTTGAGTTTGGAACCTCTTTTGTACCAACAATCATCTGTAAGATGATTGAACAAACCACATACTTCACATGGTTTCTTCTTCTTCATCTTAGGTTGATCATCAACTAAAGATGGTGAGCAACAGAAGACTTGTTCTTCAATGCTTTTGAAGCATGGGTTGCTTTCTTGACAGCATCTTTAGTAGTCTTCAAACTCTTTCTACTGCCAGTTTTTCTTCTCTTCAGTACTGACAACAGTTGAAGTTTGAACTTCAGGAGTTGAATCCTGCTCTCCAGTCCTTTCAGGACCTTCAGGATTGACTCCTGAGTTGATCAACTTATTGATCATGTGAATGTCAGCATTTGGACCATCAACATCAGCTGATAGGTTCAAAGAGGACTTGATACTGACTGCTACTTCTGATTGTGCTGTATCAGAAGGTAGATCACATGACTTGATGGATGGTTATCACTCTCACCATCAATTCTTACCTCTGCTCTTGGGGTAAAATCTGTAGGTGGAGCAGTGTGATTGTAACCAATTCCAAACTTCACATTTGAAGCAGATTGCTTATTAACTAAAAGCATTTCAAAACCTTTGCATGATTGTACCCATCTATCACACTCGACCTGGGTAACTGCAAGGGTTTCTTTGAGATCTTTGTACTTCTCTAAAAGTACATCTTCTCTAGCCTTATCATCAATTATTTTGCAATTCATTTTTTATAACCTCATCATTTTTATCTTTGACACAAACTCAAACTCAGCTTTGTTTTTGGAATTACTTGTTCTAGCTCAATGTTCTTATTAATAAAGCTACATTTGCTTCTCTAATGGAGCAAATGCTGCTATGCATTGTTCAGAACATAATTGGGCTTTTGCCTCAGATATACCTGTGATACCTGAGGTGTAGAGGCATTGGAAGATGAAGTATCAGCAGACTCCAAGCCATAAGAGCTAGATCCCAAAGGGACTGTCACCACCATGTTGACCAGCACCTGAGAACAGTTGATCATGACCAGACAAGTCATCTGGTAAACTGCTCCAGTCAACAACTCCTGGGGTGAAGAAGCTGTGTTGTTGAGATGAAGGTTGTTGATGAGATAGGGAAGGCTGAGGTTCTGGTAATGCATGAGGTTGTGGTGTCATAGGAACTTGAACTTGACTTGACTGTGGCATGTAATAACAAGGGTACTGATAAGGCATTTGACCCTGAGAACAAAATATGCCGGAGATTGTTGTTGAGGATGATGACTAGATGTGACAGGATGTTGCCCTCTGTTTTGTTGACTGTTGCCAGGAAAAGTCACAAGGGTGCAGTAGAGTTTGATCCAGTTGATCTACACTCTCTTGCAAAGTGTCCAAGCCGTTGGCATTTGTGACACCTCAACTTGCTCTTGTCAAAACCAACTTTGGTTTTGCCAGAGAGTCCTGGGAATTTTCTTCCAGTTCTTTTGTAGAACTTCTGAGATCTGATATTTATCAAGGCCATTTGGCTCAAATATCCATCTCTTCTAAGTCATCATCAGCAATCCCCTTGAGATCTCCATAATGAACATAAATTGTCATTATTACCTCCAGTAAACTGACCATCAACACTTACAAATGCAGAATTAGAAGTGCTCGAAGAGAAATTAATATGCTCATCATACTGGCATTCAGATGCAGCTATTCTGACTCTGACCCACCAGGCAGTGTTGCCTTGAATAAAGTCTTCAGTGAGCTTTCCAGATGAAGACAGCTTTCTCTTCTGTTCTATCTCTCCTCCTCAAAGTGACAATTCCCATGGAGTTGGGTGAGAGATAGTTTGGTCCAAACTTGCACTGGAGCGTAGGACATAGTATATGTGTCCCATCTCTCAGGCAGGATCTGAGAAATCTGTTATTCATCTGAATATTGGTGTATTCAAGTTTGACCATTTTTAGTTCAAGATCAAACAAGAAAACCGCTCATATTGTTGAGTCAGTGTCTCACCCTTTCTAGAGAGAATGTCTCATATTGTTGGGCAAGATTTCTCTATTATTTGCCAAGACCTCATCTGTTCCTCCAATTGTTCTTTCAAAGCAATCCAGAGGTCATGGGCAGTTTCATGATGCATTAGCCCAGAATAGATTTCATTGGCAAGCCATGCCAGAATCCATGGGCTTTTGCATCAATCTCAAGCAACTTTTTATCCTCATCTGAGTATTGCTCCCTCCTCTTCGGAACCATTTGATTGGTTTCCGGGTTATTCACCATAGGCTTGTGTGGACCATGTACCACAGATGTCCCCACCCTGCGCTGTTAACAGACAGGTGATGGAGCATACGTCTTTGCCATATTTATACTCATTCCTAACCAGCATAGGAGGCTTGGTTGAGGAACCAGTATTGTGAGGATCATTGGAGGGAGTGGTCATTTTCAGTTCAAAAACAGTTTAGTTCAAGTTTTAAAAAGTTTTAGACAAACCACAACAAACTCAATGAGAACCAAGAATAAGATCTCAGGATGAATGAGCAGAAATACAAAAAATTCAATCTCTATAACCGTTTCTTGCAAAACAAAAGCTAATTCAATCAACTTCTGGATCTTGAATAGCAGTTTCAATGATCAATTATTAGATCGATCAATGATTACCTGCCTCTGATACCATTTGACAGGATCAGTGATCACAAGTTTGATGTATCAGAATATAAAGCAGCGGAATACAAACACGAATTAGACAAATTGTAGCAAGCAATTGATACTTGTAAGCGTTAAGATCGCATACGGTTATAGGGAGAGAATATGAATTTCTGATTTCTAGGAATGTATAAGATGTAGAATATTTCTAATCGAATCAATCAATCATTCCATTCAATTGCTCATATCGCTCACTGATTACAATGGGTTGTCACTCCTATATAGAGTGCAACAGTCACTGCTGTTATCACGGAAAGTGACAACTGGCAGATCCATACAGAAATAACTAATTCTTAACAACTACTGAAATATTCACAACTACTGAGAACATATCAGCAAGTTAAGTACAAAATAAACCGACTGAAACTACAACGACTGAAGAACACTCTTCAGTCGTTTTACAAAACTACTGAAACAAGAAAATAAAACTACTGATATCACAACTACTGAAGAAGTACTCTTCAGCAGTTGTGACAACTACTGAGGCTTCAGTACTTGATCTTCAGACTTTGACCTTCAGGCGTTTCATCAGCTGATGACTTCAGTAGATATCATCAGCTGATGTCTTCAGTCTTGTCTTCAGACTTTGTACATCAGTTGTTGATCTTCAGCACTTGTGAACTCTTCAGCTGTTGTTCTTCAGTACTTTGGTCTTTCAGCTTCAGCACTTGTGTTCTTCAGCTGTTGTACTTCAGCACTTTGGTTCTTCAGCAGTTAAGGTCTTCAGCACTTGATCTTCAGCTGTTGAAGTCTTCAGCACTTGTCAAACTACTGATGAGGCTTTCAGCAGTTGTTGTGATACCGTGTGGGACTTAGAGGTTTTCTGATCTTGGCTCATTGGTTCTTTTGGTCCAACAAGGGCCATTGGAAGAATGAGATGGCCTGAACTGAAGAAGCTAGTGATCGAGGAATTCTGTCCTCATAGAGAGATGGACAAGGTAGAAAGAGACTTCCTACAGCTGTAGGCGGGAACAATGACATACCAGCAATACACCACCGAATTCAATGAAATGGCACGGTTGGTGCCCGATCAAGTGACACCATTGTCACGAAAGATTAAAAGATACATCCAAGGGCTGCCGGTGGATATCCGTAGCATATGATTGCTGCCCGGCCGAGCACTTTCAGGTCGGCAGTTGACTTGGCTGGCAGATTATACAATGAGCGCGAGGCAGTGGTGGCTGAGGTGGATAAGAAGGATGGTGGTAGTCGGAACTGGAAAGGGAAATAGTTTGGACGTGGTAGAACTGCTCCAAAGAAGAAGGTGGCAAAGGTGGGGATCAATGTGTGGTCACATCTAGATCAGGCTGAGGAGTTGTGACAAATGTGGGAGGGAGTATACTGGTGAGTGCAGAATGGGAATGACCGTATGCTTCTGTGTGGTCATCCTGGCCACATCGCTAGAGACTGCAAGAGGCTGAGGGCAGAGAGCTCTGGGCAGAGAAGAAGAAGCTGGAGAAGGAGGGGCAGAGGGCAGGTGCTAGAGCTTACACCATGACCCAGGAGCCCAGAGCTGATCCTGACTTTGTGTCAGGTATTTTTTGGTAAACCAAACTTGTGCCTCTATATTGTTTGATTCTGGTGCTAGTAGAGTTTTTATTTCTACTACTTTTTGCGCTAAGTTGCCTGTTGTCAGTAGAGAGGTCAGTGCACCATTTGATGTAGAAACTGCAATTGGTAAGTCCACTAGAATTACTGATGTGATAGAGGACTGTACCATAGAACTAGAAGGTCATAGGGTTGCTGCTAGTTACATGTGATAACCCTAGGTGGATTTGACGTAGTACTAGGGATGGACTGGTTAGCAAATATGAAGCAAACATCGTGTGTCGCAAGAAGATGATTCGATTAGTTGCGTCCGATAGGAGTTTGGTTACGATTTATGGAGATCGTGTCGTGACGATCCCGAAAGTGATTTCGATGGCGGTGGCGGGAAAGTGCATGAGGCGCGGGAAGTAGTGCCTACTTGGCCTACGTGAATGATGTGGACGCCCCAACACTGCAACTATTTGATGTACCAGTTGTGCGTGATTTTCCGGACGTATTCTCGGAAGACCTACCCGATGTGCCACGGATTGCGAGATTGAGTTCCGAATTGACTTGATATTTGGTGCTCAACACGTTGCCAAAGCACCGTATCAATTAGCTCCCACAGAAATGAAAGAACTCATGGAACAGTTGCAAGAGCTGCTTGATAAGGGGATCATTAGACCGAGTATCTTCCCTGGGGTGTTCTGATCCTATTTGTAAAAAGAAAGACGGTAGTATGAGGATGTGTGTTGACTACCGAGAGCTGAACAAGTTAACGATAAAGAAAACCATACCCCCTACGAAGGATAAATGATCTGTTTGATCAGCTCCAAGGTGCCAGTTCATTTTCAAGGATAGATCTTTGATGTGGTTACCATCAGCTGAAGGTGAAGGAGCAGGACATTCCTAAAACAGCTTTTCGTATGCGCTACGGTCACTATGAGTTCCTCGTTATGTCGTTTGAATTGACAAATGTGCCAGCTGCTTTTATGGATTTGATGAACCGTGTGTGTCGGCCTATGTTGGATAAATTAGTGATTGTGTTCATTGATGATATTTGATTTATTCAAGGAGTGACATTGAGCATGCCGGCCACATTGGGAGGTTTTAGAGACGTTAAGAAGGGAGAAGTTGTATGCCAAATTCTCCAAATGCGCGTTGTGGTAACGCGAAGTTCAATTCTTGGGTCACGTGATAAACCCAGAGGGAATTATGGTAGATCCTGCTAAGGTGGAGGCGGTGATGCAATGGAAGTCCCCGAGGACGCCATCGAGATTCATAGTTTCTTGGGTTGGCGGGTTATTATCGAAGGTTCATTAGGACTTTTCCAGATCGCTTCTCCACTGACCAAGTTGACCCGAAAGGATGTAAAGTTTGTGGGGTCAAGCTCAAGAACAGGCGTTCGAGGAGTTAAAGGTAAGGTTGATCAAGCTCCTGTCTTGTCGTTACCCGAAGGAAGCGAAGATTTGGTAGCATATTTCGATGCTTCTTACTCAGGGTTGGGGTGTGTATTAATGCAAAGAGGAAAGGTTATAGCCTATGCATCTCGAACAGTTTGAAAGTTCATGAGGTCAACTACCCTACTCATGACCTGGAGCTAGCAGCCGTGGTCTTTGCACTAAAGATTTGGAGGCACTATCTGTACGGAACGTAGTGCACCATTTTCACCGACCATAAGAGCTTGAAGTACTTCTTTGAGCAAAAAGATTTGAACATGAGGCAGAGATGATGGTTAGAGCTTATAAAGGATTATGATTGCGAGATCCATTACCATCCGAGCAAAGCCAACGTGGTGGCCGATGCTCTTAGCCGGAAGGAGAGACCCGAGCCGATTCGGGTGAAAGCATTCCAACTAATCATGACCTCTGACGTAATGAAGCAAGTCAAGGAGTTTCAAGATGAGGCGTTAAAAGAAGATCATCTAAATCTGAAAGAATGAGAGGTCTGGTTGGGAATGAGTGAAAACACACTTGGTGTTTAAAACTCAATTGGACGGGTGTGGATTCCTTGTTTCGGGGATCTACCTGTGAGGATTATGGATAAAGCTCACAAGACTCGATAATCCATTCATCCTGGTGCCACAAAGATGTATCAAGACATGAAGAAAGATTATTGGTGGCCGGGTATGAAACGTGACGTGACGGAGTATGTGAGTAAGTGCCTTACTTGCTTGCAAGTGAAGGCGGAACATCAGAAGCCGTATGGGAAGATCCAACCTTTGGATATATGGGAGTGGAAGTGGGAGCACATCACCATGGATTTCATTACGAAACTGCCCCGTACTCCAAAAGGATACGATGCCATATGGGTGATTGTTGACCGCTTGATGAAGAGTGCTCACTTCCTACCGATCCGCGAGACATATTCATCCGAGAGGTTGGCTGACCGGTTCATCAAGGAGATTGTAACTCATCATGTTGTGCCGGTGTCCATTGTTTCTCATCATGACACCCGGTTTACGTCTAAATTCTGGAAGAAATTCCATGATGCCATGGGGACGAGGTTACATATTAGCACGGCTTATCATCCCCAAACTGATGGTCAGTCAAAAAGGACCATTTAGACGTTGGAGGACATGCTTCGGGCATGTGTAATCGACTTTGGTGGAAGTTGGGATGACCACTTACCGTTAGCTGAATTCTCATACAATAACAGCTATCATGCCAGCATTGGTATGCCACCATATGAGATGCTATACGGTAGGAGATGCAGAACACCCCTTTGTTGGGGTGACATTGGTTAGAAAGAGTTGGAAAGCGTCGACGTAATCGAGGCTACGACCGAGAAGCTTGAAAAGATTAAAGCCTTCATGAAGGCAACCAAAGATAGACAGAAGTCGAATACCGTTAAACGACGTAAACCAATTGAGTTCCACGTGGGTGATCGGGTTATGTTGAAGGTCTCACCTTGGAAGGGTATTATCAGATTCAGGAAGCGGGTCAAGTTGAGCCAAAGGTATATAGGCCCCTTTCGGATCATTGCTCGTGTGGGAGAGGTGGCCTATAGATTGGAGTTGCCACATGAGTTAAGTAGAATTCACCCGACATTCCATGTATCTCATTTAAGAAAGTGCTTAGCCGATGAAGACATTATTGTTCCATTGGAGGACATTGAAGTTGATGAGAGGCTCAATTATGTGGAGCAACCAGTGGCGATCATTGATGGTAAAGAGAAGAGGCTGAGAAATAAAGTGGTTCCTCTTGTGCGTGTATAGTGGACGCACATGAAGGGGTCCAAGTCTACATGGGAGACTGAGGAGGAGATGAGGCAGCATTATCCTCGTCTGTTTGAGGAATAACAGGTTTTGTGGATGAAACCTATATAAGGGGGTGGACTTGTAACACCCGGTTATTTTTCTAAAAGACAAGAAATAATGAATAAAAGAAAGAAAGGCACTTCAGTCCAAGTGGAGGGACTAAAAGTGTAAAAAGGACAAAAAACTTTGAAAAGTTGGTGTAAAGGTGGGCATGGCCGCCCACCCTCACTTCACATCACCACTTTCTTTCGGATTAAGAGAGAGTGAGAGCAGAAGAACTCTCGGTTGAAGATAAGAAGAAGAGAAGTTGAAATCAAGGTAAGATATCGTGGTTTTTACATGTCTATGACGGGTTTTATCCCAGTTACATGCTTATGTGCTTATGTGTTGTGTTTGTGCTCGGGTGTGCGTGTGTGGTGTTTTTTAGGTGTTTGAACACATTTGCAAGCGGGTTAGAAAGGAAGAAACACCTAAGTTGCATCAGGTGAATTCTAGACCCTGGTTTTTACTTGTTTTGAAACATCTTTGGGGCTGAAAGTGTATGTAAAAGATTTTCTAATGTTTGAGTATGTATGCCCGTATGTTATGTGTATGAATGAATGTGATTCTTGAATGCTTATAGGTTATTCTTGTTAAAATAGCCACATTAAGCTTAAAACAGATGGATTTGATGATTTGGGTTGAAAACATACTCGGAACATGTTGAACACAAGGTCCATGCGCCCAAATAAGGCTCATGCGCCTGAAAATGCCATAGTAAGAACTAAGTGTGATCCATGCGCCCAAACAGTAGCCCATGAGCCTAAGATTACCTTAGAAATGATAAAGTACAGCCCATGCACCTAAACAGTGGCCCATGCGTCTAGAAATGTTAGCTGGACGACTAAGTGTAGAGCCATGCGCCCCAAATAGTGCCCATGCGTCCAAGTGGCCCATGCGCCTAAGTGTCCATGCACTTAAATTGCTCATGTGTCTAAGTGTTCATATGCACAAATAGTGCCCACGCGCCTGAATAGTTCATGCCCCTAAAGTGAAAATGCTTAATGTTAAGCTGATGTGCCTACATAGTAAAGAAACGCCTAAATAGGGCTCATGCGCCCAAATAGTTCCCATGCACCTAAGACTTAGAAATTTTTACAGAACTTTTCTCGGAGGCTGTGCCTTAGGGTTTTGACCAAGGTCGGCTAAGGGCTTATTAATGATGTTGTTTTGTGCATGATATGATTGATTATGATTGTTCCTTATTATTGTTATTGCTATTATTATTATTACCCATAGTATGTGACTTTACGTGGTATGTTATTATCGTAACGTAAACTATATCGTAATAATAAAGTGAAAGAGAAATAAAGAAAATAAGAGGAACATTAATGAAAATGTTAACAAGTTTTGCAAGCTTATAGGAGGTACACCACTATGTTGTTGTTAGCTCAACTGTGCTGCGGGTTAGCTACCCTATTATGCACATAGGGTCAATCAATTGAGATTGGCAGGACCTTGGTTGCGTGCCCTTGGTGATTGGGTTGGCCTTGTACATCGTACACAGAACCCTTTCTAGGGATATAGTTGACCCTTTCGGGGGATATAGTTGACTCTTTCGAGGGATACAGTTGACCCTTTCGAGGGATACAGTTGACCCTTTCGGGGGATATAGTTGACCCTTTCGAGGGATATAGATGGCCCATCACCCGTTTCTCCATCGCGCATATAGTTGGGGTATTGCTCACTCGTCCATACAGAAAGTGAAACATAAAGATAAAAGTTTATAGAACAGACAAGGCCTATAGTAAAGAGAACGAACAATATTTGTTCATATAGTTGATGCGTGCTCGCATATACAGTACAAAGTTGTATTTTACAGAAAAGAGTATTTTCTTATACAACATATAGAAAGTATTTTATTACTTTTAAAACTAGAGCTCACTGAGCAACGCTAACTTTTATACATTTTCAGTTGGCAGGTAATTATTGCTGAGGATGGCACGAGGGTGAAGCTACTCGGCAGGGAAAGTCTGACATCCATTCGTACTCTGTGATGCTATTGTTTTGTAATGCATATAAACAATTCTTTTGCAATTAGTTAAACGATGATGTATTGCTCAACAACAGTGGTTTAAATGAAATGAATGGCTTTTTGTTGGACCAAAAGAACCAATGAGCCGGATCAGAAAAACCTTTAAGTCCCACAGACATCACAACAACTACTGAAGACCACAACAGCTAAAGACAATAGTTGAAGACAAAGTCTGAAGACACAAGTGCTAAAGACAAAGTCTGAAGACACAAGTGCTGAAGACAAAGTCTGAAGACACAAGTGCTGAAGACAAAGTCTGAAGACACAAGTGCTGAAGACAAAGTCTGAAGACACAAGTGCTGAAGACAAAGTCTGAAGACACAAGTGTTGAAGACAAAGTCTGAAGACACAAGTGCTGAAGACCAAAGTATCAGACGTTGTCACAACAGCTGAAGAGGTCTTCTTTGGTAGTTGTGATGGTTTACCTTTCAGTAGTTTCTTTGTTTCAGTATTTGTAAAACAACTGAAGAGTATGTTCTTCAGTTGTTATTGTTTCAGCAGTTTCTTTTCAGTAGTTGTAATAATAGTTAACACTTAGTATTTTTGTAAGAAGATGTTAGCTGTTTGACATCTTCAGTGGTTGTGTTAACTATCAGTAGTTTGTGATAAATTCTGTTAGATGTCACTATCAAGTGACATCAGCAGACGTCACATCTCTTATATAAGAGGTGTCGAGCTAATTGTAAGGGTGACATTCCGTTACCACGAAAGCGAATATTGAATGAAATATATCTGTAGAATTCTCTCTATCTATAACCGTTTTTGTTCTTACATTGAATATCTTTTTGTTCTTGTGAATTGGCTATTCATTGTTAGAATTCCGCTGCTATACTCTCTAATCAATCAAATGTAGATCACTGAGCTAACAAGTGGTATCAGAGCAGGTTAATCATTGATTGATCTAACAATTGATCATTGAAACTGCTAATTGATATCTGTTTGATTGAATTAGCATTTTGCAAGAACTAGTTATAGATTATGAATTTCTGACACTTTCGTTCATTTATTTTGAGATCTCTCTTGGTTCAATTGGTTGTTGTGTTTTTGTTCTAAATCTGTTTAGCTTAATTGAATTTGATTAAATCTGAGATGACTACTCCTTCTAATAATCTTCACAATACTGGTTCCTCAACCAAGCCCCCGATGCTGGTTAGGACCGAGTATAACATATGGCAGCGAAGAATGCTTCATCACCTGTCTGTTAACAGTTCAGGTTGTTGGACATCTGTGTTACATGGACCACATAAGCCTATGGTGAACAATCTGGAAACCAATCAAATGGTTCCGAAGAAGAAGGAACAATACTCTGATGAAGATCGAAAACTTTTTGAGATTGATGCTAAAGCCCATGGAATTATGGCCATGGCACTGCCTAATGAAATCTATTCAGGACTTATGCATCATGAAACTGCTCATGATCTCTGGAATGCCTTGAAGGAACAATTCGGTGGCACATATGAGGTCTTAGCAAACAACAGAGAAATCCTTGCCCAACAATATGAGACGTTCTCTCATAGAAAGGGTGAGACACTGACTCAACAGTTTGAGCGTTTTTCCTGCTTGATCTCTGAGCTAAAAATGGTGAAACAAGAATACACCAATAGCCAGATGAATAACAGGTTCCTCAGATCACTGCCTGAGAGATGGGACACATACACTATTGTCCTACGCTCCAGTGCAAATCTGGATAGCCTATCTCTCACCCAACTTCATGGGAAACTGGTTACATTCGAAAGAGAGATAGAGCAGAAGAGGAAATTGTCCTCATCAGGAAAGCTCACTGATGACTTTGTACCAGGGAATACTGCGTTGGTTGGTCATGAGTCAGAATATGCTGCATTTGAAAGCAATTATGATGAGCTTATTGATTTCTCTTCAAATAGTTCTCATCATGCATTTGTTGGTATTGAGAGTTATTCTGGCAGTAATAGTGACAATCTATGCTTCATCATGGATGATTTGAAAGGAATAGCTGATGATGATCTAGAAGAGATGGATATTCTAAGCCAAATGGCATTGATTAATATCAGATCTCAGAAGTTCTCTAAGAGAACTGGCAGGAAATTTCCTGGACTCTCTGGCAAAACCAAAGTTGGTTTTGACAAGAGTAAGTTGAGGTGTCACAAATGCCAAAGGCTGGGACACTTTGCAAGAGAGTGTAGATCAACTGGATCTAACTCTTCTGCACCCTTTTTGACTTTTCCTAGTACTAGTCCACAATACAGAGGGCAACATACTGCTGGTTCTGGTCATCATTCACATCCTAGGTCTCCTGCATACTTTGTCCCCCAGGGTCCAATGTCATACCCTTATCCCTGCTATTATATGCCTCAACCAAATCTTGTTCAAGCTCCAATTGCACAACAACCACAAGCATTGCCTGAACCACAACCTTCCCAATCTCATCAACAAACTCAACCTCAACAACACAGCTTCTTCACCCCAGGAGTTGTTGACCGGAGCAGTTTACCAGATGATTTGTCTGGTCATGAACAACTGTTCACTGGTGCTGGTCAACATGGTGGTGACAGTCCCTTTGGAAATCTAGCTCTTATGGCATTGGATTCTGCTGATACTTCATCCACTAATGCCTCTACACCAAAGGTATCACAGGTATCCTCTGAGGCAAAAGCCAAATTATGTTCTGAAATGTAACACCCGAATATTTATTATTTTGAAGCCGGTGAAGAAAGAAAAGAAAATAAAGTCCAAAAGTCGAGGGACCAAACTCGCCAACGAAGAAAAGTTGGGGAAATGTGGTGATATATGTAGGGAGAGGGCTGCCCACTCTCCCCACACTCACATTTTAGTTTACAAAGAGGAGAATAGAGAGAAAGAGGAGAAAAAGAGGAAAAAGTGTTGGTTCGGGTCGATTCGGGTCGCCAAAATCGTCGTGAAGCAAGCCGAATCGAAGCTCTTGTTGTTGTGCTCGTTTAGGTGAGTTCTAGGACCCCTCTTTTACTTGTTTTCAAATGATTTGGGGCTGGAAAACATCTGAAATTGAGTTTTTCGTATGTGTGTAAGTTGACCCGTTTGTGTATGTGTATGCATATGTATGTCGCGATTGTGACTTGATTTCTTGCTTGGTTGTGCTTGAATGATGTTATGGTATGCATCCCTAAGGTTTAGGATGGTCGATTTAGGCTTAAAATTGGTTTAGATGAGTTTGGGGGCCGAAAACCCTCGGCTGCAGTCGGGTTGAACTGCACTCTACACCAGTTAGGGTTAGGCGACCGACTGGAGGCCGAATGGAGGCCATACGGCCGATTAGGGTGCGATTGGGGTCCATTCGCACGATTGGGGTTCATTCGCACGATTGGCGGGCCAGTCGCATGGGGGTCATGCGACTGAGGGTCCATTCGCACGAATGGATGTTCATTCGCATAGGTGTTCAACCGCATTAGTTCAATCGCATGATGTTCAGTCGCATGGAGGCAATGCGACTGAAGGGTGTCCATACGCCCGAATAGGGCTGTTGAACCGGGGAAGGTGTAGATTGACTTCTGACTTTCGGGGGAAAGTGCAGATGTAAGTTTTGATGTAAAGGTTCCCATAAGAGTTTTAAGATGATGATCGAGGTCCTAGAAAGCATGTTGGCATGATGAGGGTGATGATGTTGCATGTTGTGTATGTGTGATGTCGTCCTGTATGATGTGATGTTGATGCATGTTAATGTTCCTTATGATGATGTATAATATCTTTCCTGTGGCTTTACTTGTTATGATGAATGAACGAAGTATTATGTAACGTAAAGTGAAAGATGAAGGAAGAGGAACATGATGAACGAATGAAACGTCTTGCACACATCGGATACGGGGTCCCTCTTGGTGATTGACCCCAAATGTAGAACCTCTACCGCTCACCCCTAGTACTGTGGCATACGTTTAGCTATCATTCGTTGACTTCGGCCCAGTAGCTAAGACTGACGGTTACTCCTAGTACCGCGGCATACGTTTAGCTGTCATTCGTTGACTTCGGCCCGGTAGCTACGACTAACCGGGGTGTAGCACATGGTATTGGTTCGGGATGATGTCCGATGCGCAAGTAAGGTAATGAAAGAAGGAATGAACGAATGAAGAAGATAATAATGATATTATTTATGTGTACGTATGATGTGTGATCATGTAAAAGTACGAACGGTTTTAACTGAAAGTAAAGTATGTTTTATTTATAAAATTAGAACTCACTCAGCAACGCTGACTTTGATGTGTTTCCAGTTGGCAGGTAATGATTGCTGAGGATGGCACGGGCGACTACTCAGCCTTTTTGGGATGAAATTCTTTTGATTAATGCTTTTGCATTGTAATGCGAACAAACAATTTTTGTAATGAATGCTGTATTAGTTTGCAAAAGCATTTACATGGAAATGAAAGTTTGTTTAGTTTTCCGCTGCGATTTATTAAATACAAATGTAATTATATGTTTTATGTGCGATGAGAACCCAGCTGTAAGCGTCCCGGGAACGGGGCCTTACATGAAACATGCATAGCAGCATTTGCATCTATTAGAGAAGCAAATGTAGCCTTGATTAACAAGAACATTGTGCTCGAACAAACAATTTCCAAAAGAAAAGCTGAATTTGAGTCTGTGCTTAATGAAAAGAATGATGAGATTTACAAACTTAAATGCCAAATCACAGATTATAAGGCTAGGGTGGAGGTACTTCTAGAGAAGTACAAAGATCTCAAAGAAACCTTGCAGTCACCCAAGTAGAGTGTGATCGATGGGTACAATCATGCAAAGGTTTTGAAATGCTTCTTAGTAAGCAATCTGCTTCCAATGTGAAGTTTGGCATTGGTTACAATCACACTGCTCCACCTACAGATTTTACTCCCAGAGCAGAGGTAGAATCTGATGGTGAGAGCAATAACCAATCCATTTCATCATGTGATCTACTTTCTGATACAGCACCATCAGAAGTAGAAGTCAGCACTAAGCCCTCTCAGAACCTATCAGCTGATATTAATGGTTCTACTGCTGACACTCACATGATCAAAGAGTTGATCAACTCAGGAGTTAATTCTGAAAGTCCTGAAAGGACTGGAGAGCAAGATTTAACACCTGAAGTTCAAACTCCAACTATTGTCAGTACTGAAAAGAAGAAAACTGTCGGTAGAAAGAGTTTGAAGACTACTAAAGAGGAAGTCAAGAAAGCAAACAATGCTTTCAAAGCACTGAAGAGCAAGTCTTCAGTTGTTTCATCCTCTTTAGTTGATGATCAACATAAGATGAAGAAGAAACCACGTGAAGTATGTGGTTTGTTCAATCATCTTAGAGATGATTGCTGGTACAAAAGAGGATCCAAACTCAAACATAAAGAGGAAATTAAAGAGAAAATGGTTAAAATGAAAACTGAGTTTGAGACCACATTTGTATGAGCAACATCAAATCCTGTAACCCTTAAGTCCATAAAGAAATCCAAAAAGGAAGGGGTTAAACAGGTAACAGCTGAGATTGCTCAGAAGAAGAAGGTGCAACATAGGAACTTATCAAACTCCAGTGGCAATGGGTCTGATGAGCTGAAAGCTTTATCACAAAATCAGACACAGCTGGTTATGATGGTTCAACATCTATTGGGAAGAGTTAACCAATTAGATATTCCTATGTTGAAACCACAGAAAAGGAGGTCCAAGCCAAAGGATTCCTCTTCTTCACCATCTTCTTCCTCTCAGGCTGTTGTTTCCATCAAACCTGTTAGTTTACCATCTGTTGATGAGAACAGGCCCAAAACCAAAAAGGTTGGGTCTCCAAAACTAACTCATTGTTTATAATTGCAGGGTTCTTCAACATGCCAAAGTAGCATGTGGTATGTAGACAGTGGGGGATCTATGCACATGACTAGAATAGCTCTCTTCTTCATGACTACTCTCAAGGAAAGAAGGGGTTTGTTTCTTTTGGCAATGATGCTAGGGGTTACATCATTGGAAACGGCTTTGTCTCCAATAGAGAAATAAAGTTTGATGATGTTAATCATGTGGAAAATCTCAAGTACAATCTCTTGAGTGTCAGTCAAATGTGTGATAAAGGCCATGTTGCTCTTTTCACCAGTCAGAACTGTAGGATTCTGTCATCCAAAGTTCTGCATTTGATTGATAAGGTGTTGGATGATCACACTCTCCTAAGAGCCAACAGGACAGGAAGAGTGTATGCCTTAGATCTTTCCAAGAAAATAGATCTCAGAGGCAATCCTTGCCTATTTTCCAAAGCCTCTTCTCAAGAATCTAAACTGTGGCACAGAAGGCTGGGTCATGTTAATTTCAAAAACATGAATGAGCTAATCCACAATAGTTTAGTTAGAGGCTTACCAATAAAGGTGTTCCACTGTGATGAAACCTGCACTGCTTGTTTAAAAGGAAAACAGCACAAAGTCTCATTCCCTCCTATTGAAGAGCCTAAGTTCACTGCCTGCTTGCACTTACTGCATATGGATCTATTTGGTCCTGTGAGAGTGATGAGCATGGCAAAGAAGAAATACTGTCTGGTAATTGTGGATGATTACTCCAGATTTGTATGGACTTTCATTCTACATTCAAAGGATGAGGTTGCTCAGAAGATTATTCACTTTGTGTTGTATGTTGAGAAGCAGTATTCCCTTCCAGTCAAGTGTATTAGGAGTGACAATGGCACTGAATTCAGAAACCATACACTTGATGACTTCTATCTTTCAAAGGGAATCAAAAGGCAGTTTAGCATACCACAGACTCCAGAACAAAATGGAGTAGTGGAGAGGAAGAATAGGACCCTAATTGAAGCTGCAAGGTCCATGCTGGCTGACTTTGTTTGCCACTGACCTTTTGGGCTGAAGCTGTTAACACAGCTTGCTATGTGCAGAATAGAGCCTTAGTAAATCAGAGGTTGATGAAGACTCCATGTGAAGTTCTCCATCACTTGGCTCCTCTAATTTCATTTTTCAAAGCATTTGGGTGTCCCTGTTTTATTCTCAACACAAAGGAGCAACTCCAAAAATTTGATCCTAAGGTGGATGCAGGGTATTTTGTTGGTTATTCATCTAGTTGCAAGGCATACAGAGTCTTCAACTGCAGAACAAAGATAGTTGAAGAGACTTTGCATGTGATGTTTAATGAATCTCCTATGGACAAGATTCCACAAAACCCTGTGGAGTTGTTTGATTTGGACATTCTGCAATATGTTCCTTATCAACCTCCAGCTGTTGCATATCATGTGGATAAATCATCTTCTGCAGCATGTCTTCCACCTGGTGGTATTGATGATGATGATGATAATATCAATACTCACCTATTCAAGTTTAGTGACCAACTGCCTGTGTCTGCTAAATTTGATGTTCCTGTAGCTTTAGCAGTTCCATCCACAACAAATGCTGATGAGATCTCTGATTCCTCTACATCTTTTGAGTTACCATCTAATTCTTGGTTTCAAGAGTCTGCATTAACATCTGCTGCTGCTGAAGGTCCTACAAACACTTGCACAGATCTCATTGTTTATCAAGAACTGAAGAATCACCCAATGTCTTAGATTATTGGTGATATCAATGCTGGTGTTTCAACCAGAAGTCAATTGTCTAACTTCTGCTTCTATGCTCTCTTCATCAGTCAGCTAGAGCCAAAGAACTACCATGTTGCTTTGAGAGACAATGGATGGGTTGAAGCCATGCAGCTTGAGCTACTTCAGTTCAAGAAACAGCAAGTGTGGGAACTGGTTCCTCTTCTCCCAGGTAAGTGTGCCATAGGCACTAAATGGGTGTTTAGGAATAAAACTGATGAAAATGGGCTCATTGTTAAGAACAAGGCTAGATTGGTTGTACAGGGGTTTTCACAAGAAGAAGGTATTGACTATGATGAAACCTTTGCCCCTGTAGCCAGACTAGAGGCAATCAGATTGGTTTTAGCCTATGCTGCATTCCACAATCTTAAAGTTTTTCAAATGGATGTCAAAAATGCCTTTTTATATGGTAAAATAAAGGAAGAAGTTTATGTGTGTCAACCACTAGGTTTTGAGGATAATAAACATCCTGAATGGGTGTATAAACTTGATAAGGCTCTTTATGGGTTGAAACAAGCTCCTAGAGATTGGTATGAGACACTTTCCCCTTTTCTTCTTAAGAATAATTTCACTAGAGGCTCCATTGATAAAACTTTGTTTATTAAGAAGGTGGATCAGCATAAGCTACTTGTTCAGATTTATGTTGATGATATCATTTTTGCATCCTCTGATCCCCAGTTGTGTGATGATTTTACAACATTAATGAAAAAGAGGTTTGAAATGAGTGCAATGGGAGAATTACAGTTCTTTCTAGGCTTGCAAATTAAACAAAAGATGATGGAACTTTTATTCATCAGTCAAAATATACAAAAGATCTTTTGAATAAGTTTGATTTACAAAACTATAAGCCCTGTTCTACTCCCATGTGCAACACCACACAATTGGATGCAGATCAGAAAGGTAAAGCTGTTGATGAAACACTTTACAGATGTATGATTGGGTCCTTGATGTATTTAACAGCTTCTAGACCAGATATTATGTTTGCTACATGTGTTTGTGCTAGATTTCAGGCTGCTCCTAAAGAGTCTCATTTGATTGCAGTCAAGAGAATCTTTAGATATTTGCAAGGTACACAATCTCTGGGTTTATGGTATTCCACTGTACACTCTTGCAAATTAGTTGCTTTTTCAGATAGTGACTATGCAGGGTGCAAGTTAACTAGAAAGTCAACTTCTGGTGGTTGTCAATTCCTAGGCAACTGTTTGATTTCTTGGCAGAGTAAGAAACAAACATCTGTTGCTACATTAACTGCTGAAGCCAAGTACATTGCTGCTGCAAGTTGCACTTCTCAGGTACTCTGGCTTCAGAACCAACTTCTGGATTATGACATTACAGAGACTAAGA
The DNA here is from genome assembly GCA_025506515.1 of Flaveria trinervia. NCBI lineage: Eukaryota > Viridiplantae > Streptophyta > Magnoliopsida > Asterales > Asteraceae > Flaveria > Flaveria trinervia. The sequence continues at coordinate 45,842,783 of CM046444.1, forward strand.
CTCCATTATTAATGGATAGTGCTTCAGCTCTGTGTATTGTCAAAAATCCAGTCCAGCACTCTAGGACCAAACATATAGAGATTAGACATCACTTTATTCGGGATTGTTTTGAAAAAGGTCTGATTGATCCTAAGTTTGTGCCTAGTGCTGATGAGCTTGCAGATATTTTTACTAAGCCTTTGGATAGTTCTACTTTCCAAAACCTTGTGTTAAGGCTTGGTATGCTGCAGCTAGAATAAGTGACAACTACTGATGATTTCAGTAAAATTACTGGTGATCATTGGTAACCATGTCACATATAAGTACTGATGAGTTCTTTCACCTTCAGTAGTTTTTATAACTACTGATGGCTAAATGCCTCACAAGTACTGAAGTACTTTATCTGTTCTAAACCACTGATGTAGTTACAACTACTAATGTAGTTACAACTACTGAAATCAGTACAAACAGATAAGTACTGACGTCCTATGAAACACCTGAAAAGCAGATGCAAAGTCTGATGAGTAAGTGTTGAGGACAGTATGAAACAGCTGAAAGGCTATGAATTGACGAAAACTACTGAAGAGAACTTTCTCTTCAGTTGTTTCTACAACTGCTGTTTCATCCTAAACAACTGATGACAAAACCATGTCTTCAGTAGTTTCACAACTACTGAAGACTAACACCAAGTCTTCAGCTGTTACAACAACTGATGACAAAACCATGTCTTCAGTAGTTTCACAACTACTGAAGACTAACACCAAGTCTTCAGCTGTTTACAACAACTGCTGACAAAACCAATGTCTTCAGTAGTTTCACAACTACTGATGACTGATACCAAGTCTTCAGTTGTTTCATCATCTGAAGTCAACACCATGGTCTTCAGTAGTTTTTATAACTACTGATGCCTAAAACCACGACTTCAGCTGTTTCAACCTCTGAAAGGGTAATACCATGTCAACAGTCATTTAAAAGTACTGATGGCTAACACCAAACCCTTCAGTTGTTTTCTAACCCGTACCCTATAAATATCCCTGACCTAATCCTTGAGAGCCTCATCTTCTTCAAACCTAACGTTCATCTCTCCAAAACTTCTCTCTCATAAATGGTGTCCATGCAGCTCAAACCGCGACACAACTGTGTAGCTTACCTCACCAAATCGCCATTCTGGGCTAAGTTCGATAATGCTATTGATATTATGGTCTAGTCACCCTACAAAACGGCCTTCATGCCGAATCCATTAACCAGTTTTGGATGAACGTCACCCTCACCACTGGGGAGAACAACACAGCGTCTCTCCGGTCGGTCATCAACAACCATGAAGTGGTCATCACTCCCGATATACTTCGTCAAACTCTACACCTGGATGATGCCACTTCTCCTGCTGGATATCCAAAGGGCACAACTGATTTATCCTTTGCCCACCATGGATATCAGGGAAACCTTAGTGCCTCCACCATACTGAAGAAACATTTCCATGATGCTGAACGTCTCATATTTCACATGGTAAATGTCTGTTTGGCTCCTAAGACTTCGTCTTGGGATCAAATGTCTACAAGGTGGCAGCAGGTAATGTACTCCATCCTTGAGCAACAACCTTTAAATTTTTCGGAAATACTATTTCAGAGCTCAAGGATATGGCTCAAAAACAAACTGCTAACCATTGGATATTATATCCGCGGTTCATAATGGCCATTATTACAAACCAGCTTCAAGCTGAGGGACTTGTTGGCCTGGGAGTCCCTGCTATGGCTGTTTTGCCTGAAGTATACTCCCGGCACAACTCTGACCAATCACTCAAAATGGCTGCCAAGCTGCGCAAACCCACGCAGCTGGAACCCACAACCACCACCTCCAAATCAAAAGTCCCCACCAAACCCACTAAAAAGAAAACCAAAAAGGCTACTCAGGGAAATGAGTCCCCTAAGGATGCCCTGCAACACAAACGCAGGCTATATCCACTGGTTATAACCCCCTAGTGGATATTAGGACTCTTCCAGCCATAGCCGCTCAGGATTCCTCTCAAAAGGAGCCTACAGCAACCTCAGAAGGGGTACCCACCAATCTGGGATCTTCCTCATTTGAGGAGATTGCAATTGAAGAGCACCATCCTCCCCAGGTGCAGACTGCTTTTACCCCATCTCCCCATGCAACCGCCCCCCAAAGCCTACATTGCTCGTTGCACAAGTGCTGACTCAGTTGCACTCCTCACCCCCTCCCCAGATACCAATTCCTACTGGGAACACTTCTACCATTGAGGGGGAGGACCAAAGTGCAGCTGAGAACCCACAGCATAGGGGTTACAGTGTTCCTTCTCCTAGTGTAGCAATGGAGATTGGAACTTCTGGTGAGGCTGCCGCTTCTCCTGCGTCAGCATATGATCAGGTTGTATTTGGTACCATTACTAAGACCTTCCCAGAGGCAACTGCTGATGACGGACAAAGTCCTGAGGCAGGAAGTCCCCAGTTCCAAGACAAAGGGGCACATGCTACAACTGAGCTACACTCGGTGCATGTTCATCTTGATCCTATCAGGAGGTCAGGTGATTCAGTATCTACTAATGATGACCTGGGCTTCTTTTACGATGTAATCACCCAAAACACCATCCTGGAAGAGGAAGTGAGCAGACTCAAAGAGCTGCTTGCCAAAACTTCTAAGGAACAAAGACTATCTGCCTCTACCACCTCACAGATGGCACCTTCATCTGAAGGTCTCCAAACACTGAGCCACTCCCAACAACTAAGCCACCTGCCTTAGCTTCTGGCACTATTTCTCATGAACAGAACCCTCCTGAGCAAATAGTTGCTATCCTTCAAAATTCCCTCCCTCTAATCACACCCATAATCACTGACATAGTGATCAAAGCCATTGATGAGAGGCTTCCCTCAGTAATACACCCATTGATAGAGGAGGTTGTGGGCAAACACCTTTCTGGCAATCAACCCCTTGCAAGCAATGCAACCAAAAAGGGGGAGATTAAGTCAGTGAAAGGAAAAAGAAAGAGGAGTACAGAGGAGAAAGAAAAGGAGAAAGAAACAGAAGGGAGAGTAGTGGAAAAGGAGTTGGAGGTGAATGTGGAGACTGATAAAGAGAAGGAAAAAGAGAAAGCCTTGGAGCTACTGATAAAAGTGGCTGATTCCGAACACAGCAGATCAATGGACAACATCATTGATCAGCTGTTTAGGCAAGGCCATGACACCGATAAACTTGACTCTGAGATTCGACGATTAGAGATTGAAGAAATCCAGATTAGATGGGCGAGTTCTGAAGTGTTAGAAAGAGAAAGGCTTGAGATCATGATTAGATTTATTGCAAAATATCTGGGAAGATCAATGATCGAAATCAAAGCTTGGTCCAGGGACAGTATCTTAGCAATCACCACCAAGATCTGTTCATCTGAAGCATATACTATGGGACTTGTTATTGAAGCTTTGAATGAAGCAGGAGAAGGGAGCAGAACTGAGCTAGCCAAATACTCAAAAGCAACACTCACCTCCAAAATGCTAACTCAGCCTGTCAACATTCCCTCTCCAAAACAACCACAACCACAACCCACAAAACCAACTCCCTTACCATCTAAACCAACAGCCGATGATGCACCTAAGAAGAAGAAGAGAAGGGGTTGAGGCTAGAAGAAGAAGAAGAAGAGGATGATGTGGAAGAAGATAGGCTGCCTCTGTCTGCAGTTCTAACATTGGCGAAAGCCAAACCCATGCCCATCACTCCCACCTCACAGAAGGAAGCTGTGAGAGTAAAGATTGAAGAAGAACAGCAGCAAAAGCTTCATGATGATGAAATGCTGAAAAGCATTAACAAAACTTATGCTGGTTCGTCATCAATTATTAGTATGAAGAAAGAAGCTCTGAGGTTGTACACTCTTGCCAACACATTTCAATATCAGAAGGAAAAGGTGAGAGTATGGCCTGATCCTAGGGGGCTCACAGGATTGTAAGGAAAGACATTCCTTCGAGATACAAGGGCCAAGTCAAAAGGATCGTAGATGAAGAGATCACAGTTGTCCTTGTAGTATCACCCTGGGAGATTGTCGAAGACTTCAAGAAGGCCTATGAGACTAAACAACCACCCCAAAAGATGTTAGAGAACAGAATTATTAAAAAGGGGTTAGTCTACAAGAGGCTTGAGAACTTCAAACAAAATGAGCTCAGTCTGTTACTTGAAGGGACTTATCCTGATGAGTTTGCATACCGACAGATTACAACAGTTGAGCTCAAAAATGGTAAATAGGCCAAGTACATCTCAGAGCTGTATGGGCGAGAAGGATTGTTTGATGGTGAAGCCGAGAACCTGACCATGGAAGAACAAATTATGTTTCTCAGAGCATACACCAGAGAATCCTACAGGCTTATACATGGGAAGTGAGTCTCATGGATGGGGGAACCGCTCAGTGTCCAATTCCCCAATACAGAGCTCCCATCCATACATTGCCAACCAAATCTTCAGAGACTCATTTCCAGGCCAGTGCTTATATGGGTCATCTTCTCAACTGATCAAGAAGGAAAAAGACCAACCATTCTGCCAACAATAAGTGGGGCCTCAATGAAGTTAAAGGTTTGGTTGCATTGGTTCAGGGGGAGTTTGTTGGACCAAAACAACCAATGAGCCGGATCAGAAAAACCTTTAAGTCCCACAGACATCACAACAACTACTGAAGACCACAACAGCTGAAGACAACAGCTGAAGACCAAGTCTGAAGACACAAGTGCTGAAGACAAAGTCTGAAGACACAAGTGCTGAAGACAAAGTCTGAAGACATAAGTGCTGAAGACAAAGTCTGAAGACACAAGTGCTGAAGACAAAGTCTGAAGACAAAGTCTGAAGACACAAGTGCTGAAGACAAAGTCTGAAGACACAAGTGCTGAAGACAAAGTCTGAAGACACAAGTGCTGAAGACAAGTCTGAAGACACAAGTGCTGAAGACCAAAGTATCAACGTTGTCACAATAGCTGAAGAGGTCTTCTTCAGTAGTTGTGATGTTTACCTTTGAATAGTTTCTTTGTTTCAGTATTTGTAAAACAACTGAAGAGTATGTCTTCAGTTGTTATGTTTCAGTAGTTTCTTTTCAGTAGTTGTAATAATAGTTAACACTTAGTATTTTTGTAAGAAGATGTCAGCTGTTTGACATCTTCAGTAGTTGTGTTAACTATCAGTAGTTTGTGATCAATTCTGTTAGATGTCACTATCAAGTGACATAAGCAGACGTCACATCTCTTATATAAGAGGTGTCGACCTAATTGTATGTGTGACATTCCGTTACCACGAAAGCGAATATTGAATGAAATATATCTGTAGAATTCTCTCTATCTATAACCGTTTTTGTTCTTACATTGAATATCTTTTTGTTCTTGTGAATCGGCTAATTCATTATTAGAATTTCGCTGCTATACTCTCTAATCAATCAAACGTAGATCACTGATCCTAACACTTTTGAAAAATTATTTCCGCTGCATAAGCTCGTTTATTTGTAATGTTTAATTGTTTTAATTGCTATGAATGACCAACTGTGAGGTTTCGGGATCGGGGCCGTACAATATGGGTTATAAATGTAACAAACAAAAAGAAATTAATTATCATTTATTAAACCATTTAAACAAGTTATTATAATTTTATATTTATAATATAAAGTGTTATAAATTTACAAAATGATTGTCATTTATGTGTTCTAACATGGAAAGAATAATTATATATTAAACGTTTTATAAAACTTCAAATTTATACAAGTTTATAAGTTGTAATGAGAATTAGATTTAATTTTATTTAATTAATAGAAAGTTTATAAGTTTAATGCTGTAACACCCGATATTTATTATTTTGAAGCCGGTGAAGAAAGAAAAGAAAATAAAGTTCAAGACGAGGGACCAAACTCGCCAACGAAAGAAAGTCGGCGAGGGGGGAGTATATAAGGGAGAGGGCAGCCCTTACCCTCTCCCCCACACTCACATTTCAGACTTCATAAAGAGAGAAGAGAAAAAGAGGAAAAATGCCGGTTCGGGTTGGTTCGGGTCACCAAAATCGTCGTGAAGCAAGCCAAATTGAAGCCCTTAACGTTGTGATCGTTTGTGTGAGTTCTAGAACCCCACTTTTATTTGTTTTCAAACGATTTTGGGGCTGGAAAGCATAAAAACCTGTTTTTGTATGTGTATGTGTTTGACCCATTTGGGTATGAAGTGTGTGATGCGTTTCATGTATGTTTCCGGGCGTGTGTGTGCTTGTATGGTGTTATGGTATGCATTCCTAAGGTTTAGGATGGTCGATTTAGGCTTAAAATGGGTTTAGATGAGTTTGGAGGCCGAAAACCCTCGGCTGCAGTGGGGATTAACTGCATTCTGCATCAGTTAGGGCTAGGCGATCGACTGGAGGCCGAATGGAGGCCATACGGCCGATTAGGGTGCGATTGGGGTCCATTCGCATGATTGAATTTCCATTCGCACGATTGAAGGTCCATTCGCACGATTGAAAGGCCAGTCGCATGGAGGTCATGCGACTGAAGGTCCAGTCGCATAAGTGCTCATCCGCATTAATCCCATTCGCATGAGGTCCATCCGCATTGTCCATTCACACGACTGGATGTTCATCGCCTAAATGTTCATCCGCTTGATTTCAATCACATGATGTTCAGTCGCATGGAGGCCATGTGACTGAAGGGTGTCCATACGCCCGAATAGGGCTGTTGCACCCAAGGAAGGTATAGATTGACTTCTGACTTTCAGGGGAAAGTGCAGATGTAAGTTTGGATGTAAAGGTCCCCATAAGAGCATGTAAGATGACGCTTGAGGCCTTAGAAAGCATGTTGGGTAGGATGATGATGATGATGTTGTATGTTATGTATGTATGATGTTGCCATGTATGATGTGATGTTGATGCATGTTAATGTTCCTTATTATGATGTATGTTTGTCTTTCCCATAACTTTACGTGTTATGATAATGAATGAACGAAGTATTATGTAACGTAAAGTGAAAGATAATGAAAGAGGAACACGATGATGAATGCATGCATTAATGAACGAATGAAACGTCTTGCACACATCGGATAAAGGGTCCTTCTTTGTGATTGACCTTAATGTAGAACCTCTACCGCTCGCCCCTAGTACTGTGGCACGTTTAGCTGTTCATTTATTGACCTCGGCCCAGTAGCTAAGACTGATGGTTACTCCTAGTACCGTGGCATACGTTTAGCTGTTCAGTTATTGATGTCGGCCTGGTAGCTACGACTAATCGGGGTGTAGCACATGGTATTGGTACGGATGATGTCCGATGCGCAAGTAACGTCATAAAGAACGAATGAACGAATGAATGAATGAAGAAGATAATAATGATATTATCTATTTGTACACGATGTGTGATCATGTATAAGTAACAAAGGGTTTTATATGAATGTAAAGTATGTTTTGTAATAACACTAGAACTCACTCAGCAACGCTGACTTTTATATGTTTTCCAGTTGGCAGGTAATGTTTGCTGAGGATGGCACTGTGAAGCTACTCAGCCCTTTTGGGATAGCATTCTTTTGATTAATCTTATGCATTGTAATGCGAACAAACTTTTTTAATGAATGTTGTCTTAACTTGCAAAAGCATTTACATGGAAGTGAAAGTTGTTTTTAGTTTCCGCTGTGATTTATCAAATACAAATGTAATTATACGTTTTATGTGCGATGAGAACCCAGCTGTAAGCATCCCGGGAACGGGGCCTTACAAGTTGGTATCAGAGCCAAAGTTTAAGTGAAATGGGCAATTTTCAAAATAAACCTAATCTTAAACTGAGAATGGGACGGAAAGGGAATGGGATGCCAATCTGAGTAGCAGCGTGCCATCAGGTATTTCCGTAAAGTTAACCAGTTTTATGTGCGCATGGTATGTTATGTGTTGTATGTAGATTTAAATACTGATGTAGTCAGGACGGGTAATGCTCAGGGTATGAAGGTGAAGTAAGTGGCTAATCACAACTGGCCACTGTAATTAGGGACTTACTATACTTAACATAAATTGAGCTGTTCCCTTGAATGACTGTTTTGGTGTTTGATCTTTCAGTGTGCGTGTGATGGCCGGAGGTAGATCTTCGAAAGCTTCTAGGGGTGGAGGTCACGGTGCTGAACCGTGCCCAAGAGAGGGAGACCCAGATTGAGAGGGTGGTTCAGGAAGAACCAGGGAACCCCCCATCCGGAGGGTGGCGACGAAAGCGCTAATCTGAGAGCCTCAGTAAAGGAGGCTGTTGTAGAAGAACTCCATCAGGTCATGCAGACAATCTTACCGTCTTGTGGTGACTGAACTTATTAAGGTTGTACGAGAAGGGGAAATAAAAGAAAGAAACAGATCCTCTGGAGAATGGAAACAACCAGAGCCGGAAACGGTTCTATCTGATGACGAAGAGGAAGAAGAAGAGCCTGCACCAGAGACGGCACGAGGATGTAATTATGGGGCTTTTAGAGATTCAAGCCCCCTACTTTTGATGGAAACGGCACTGCTGCAGCTGCTCACCGGTGGGTGAGGGAAATGGAGGCTGTTCTCGATATCAGCGAGTGCCGAGAGACACAAAAGGTGAAGTTTGCCACTCATTCATTTGTGGACTCGGCACTATGTTGGTGGGACAACATTGTCCAAGCAGAGGGTAATTGGGCAATTGGGAGAATGAAATGGCCTGAGTTGAAGAAGATGGTGATTGAGGAGTTCTGTCCTCACAGGGAAATGGATAAGTTGGAAAGGGAGTTTCTGCAGTTGGAGGCTGGAACCATGACACACCAGCAGTATACCACCAGTTTAATGAATTGGCACGACTCGTGCCTGATCAGGTGACGCCTCTGTCTCGGAAAATCAAGAGGTACATTCAGGGTTTACCGGTGGATGTTCGTCGGCATATGATCGTTGCCCGACCAAGCACGTTTAGGTCAGCGGTCGATTTTGCCGAAGACTTTATGATGAGAGGGAGGTAGTGGTGGTCGAAGCCAGCAAGAACGGTGGTGGTGATCGGAACTGGAACGGGAAACGTTTGGTCGGGGTGATGCCTCGACGGGTAACAAAAAGGCACGGGTGGATTACCGCCGCGTGGCCACATCGGGAGTGGGATCAAGGAGGTGTGGTAAGTGTGGAAAAGAGCATGCGGGAGAATGTAGGCTGGGTTTAACGTGTGCTTCAAGTGTGGGAAGACAGGGCATATGGCGAAGGATTGCCTATCGGGCAATGTTTTAACTGTGGGGAAACTGGTCATATTAGCAGAGATTTAAGAAGTCGAGGACTGAGGTTCAGGGGTGAGGAAGACGGGAAGTGAAGGACCGAGGGCGAGCGCCAGGGCATTCACTATGACACAGGAGGAAGCTAGGACAGACCCTGATGTCGTGTCTGGTACGTTTCTGGTGAACCAAACTTTAGCTTCTGTGCTATTTGATTCTGGTGCTAGTAGGAGTTTTATTTCTGCTGCTTTCTGTGCTAAGCTGCGTTAGTAGTAGGCGTGTTGATGCGCCCTTTGATGTAGAAACTGCCATAGGTAAGTCTACCAGGATTTCGGAGAGATAGAAAACTGTGAGGTGGAGTTAGAAGGTCACAAGTTTCCTGTTAGACCGTTCGTGTGACCTTGGGTGGTTTTGATTTGGTTCTAGGGATGGATTGGTTGGCGGACTTCGAGGCGAACATTGTGTGTCGCAAGAAGATAATTCGGTTGACAGCGCCTGTTGGAAGTTTGGTAACGGTTTATGGTGATCGGGTTACTACGATCCCGAAGGTGATCTCAATGCGGTGGCGGGAAAGTGTATGAGGCTTGGATGTAGCGCCTACTTGGCTTATGTAAAGGATGTAGATGCACTAACACCACAACTGTCTGATGTGCCGGTTGTGTGTGACTTTCCAGAAGTATTCCGAGAATATTTACCAGGGGTACCACCTGACAGAGAAATTGAATTTCAGATTGATCTGATACCGGGTGCCCAACCTGTTGCCAAGGCACCATATCGGTTAGCTTCAACGGAGATGAAAGAGTTGATGGAACAGTTGCAAGAGTTGCTTGATAAGGGGTTCATTAGACCGAGTATCTCTCCTTGGGGTGCTCAGGTCCTGTTTGTAAAGAAGAAGGATGGTAGTATGAGGATGTGCATTGACTACCGCGAGCTGAACAAGTTGATAGTGAAGAACCGATACTCCTTACCGAGAATAGATGATTTGTTCGATCATCTGCATGGTGCCAGTTGGTTTTCAAGAATAGATCTTCGGTCTGGCTATCATCAGTTGAAGGTAAAGGAACAAGATATCCCTAAAACAGCTTTTTGCACACGCTATGGTCATTACGAGTTTCGTGTCATGTCCTTTGGTTTGACTAACGCGCCAGCTGCTTTTATGGATCTGTTGAACCGTGTGTGTCGGCCTATGTTGGATAAATCAGTGATTGTGTTTATTGATGATATCCTGATTTATTCGAAGAGCGAGATTGAGCATGCCGGTCACATTCGAGAGGTTCTAGAGACGTTGAGAAGGGAGAAATTGTATGCTAAATTCTCCAAGTGCGCGTTTTGGTTGCGCGAAGTTCAGTTTTTGGGTAATGTGGTAAATCCTGACGGGATTATGGTGGACCCGGCGAAGGTGGAGGCGGTTAGGCAATGGAGGTCACCAAAGACGCCATTCGAGATCCGTAGTTTCTTGGGCTTGGCGGGCTACTATAGAAGATTCATCCAAGACTTCTCTAATATTGCTTCTCCACTAACTAAGTTGACCCGAAAGGATGTGAAATTTGTATGGGGTCAAGCTCAAGAGAAGGCGTTCGAAGAGCTGAAGGCAAGACTGACTCAAGCTCTTGTTCTATCATTACCTGATGGAAGCGAAGATCTGGTTGTTTATTCTGATGCTTCCTACTTAGGGTTGGGGTGTGTGTTAATGCAGAGAGGGAAGGTTATAGCCTACGCATCCCGATAGTTGAAAGTTCATGAGGTTAATTATCCCACTCATGACTTGGAGCTAGCAGCCGTGGTCTTTGCGTTAAAGATTTGGAGGCACTATCTCTACGGGATGAAGTGCACCATATTCACTGACCACAAGAGTCTGAAGTACTTCTTCGAGCAAAAAGACCTGAACATGAGGCAGAGGCGATGGTTGGAGCTTATAAAGGATTATGATTGCGAGATCCATTACCATCCGGTTAACACTAATGTGGTGGCGGATGCCCTAGTCGAAAGGAAAGGCCCGAACCGATTCGGGTGAAAGCTTATCAAGTAATCATGACCTCTGATGTGATGAAGCAAATCAAGGAGTTTCAAGATGAGGCATTGAAAGAAGATCACCTTAACTCGGAAAGAATGAGAGGTCTGGTTGGGGAATTGGGTGAAAACACACTCGGTGTTAGAACTCGATTCGGTCGTGTGTGGATTCCTCATTTTGGGGATCTACGGGTGAAGATAATGGATGAAGCCACAGGACTCGATACTCCATTCATCCTGTTGCCACGAAAATGTACCATGACATGAAGAAAGATTATTGGTGGCGGGTATGAAGCGTGACGTCGTGGAGTATGTGAGTAAGTGCCTTACTTGCTTACAAGTGAAGGCAGAGCATCAAAAGCCGTATGGGAAGATCAACCTTTGGATATACCGGAATGGAAGTGGGAGCACATCACAATGGACTTCATTACAAAGCTGCCGCGTACCCCGAAGGGGTATGATGCCATATGGGTGATAGTTGATCATCTGACGAAGAGCGCTCATTTTCTACCGATCCGCGAGACGTATTCATCTGAGAGATTGGCTGATCTGTTCATCAAGGAAATTGTAGCTCGTCATGGTGTGCCGGTGTCTATTGTGTCCGATCGCGACACTCGTTTACATCTAAATTTTGGAAGAAATTCACGACTCTATGGGGATGAGGTTACATATTAGCCGGCTTATCATCCCCAAGCCGATGGTCAGTCAGAAAGAACCGTTCAGACATTGGAAGACATGCTCCGGGCATGTGTAATCGATTTTGGTGGAAGTTGGGATGACCACTTACCGTTAGCCGAATTCTCATACAACAACAGTTATCATGCCAGCATTGGTATGCCACATATGAGATGCTATACGGTAGGAGATGCAGAACACCCATTTGTTGGGGTGATATTGGTCAGAAGGAATTGGGGAGCGTCGAGGTAATCGAGGCTACGACAGAGAAGCTTGAAAAGATTAAAGCCTTCATGAAGGCAGCCAAAGATAGACAGAAGTCGTATGCCGATAAACGACGTAGGCCAATTGAGTTCCAGGGGGTGACCGGGTTATGTTGAAGGTCTCCTTGGAAGGGTATTATCAGATTCAGAAAGCGGGGAAGTTGAGCCCAAGATATATAGGCCCTTTCCGAATCATTGCTCGAGTAGGGGAGGTGGCCTATAGATTGGAGTTGCCGGATGAGTTAAGTGGGATTCACCGACATTCGATGTATCTCATCTGAGAAAGTGTATAGCCGATGAAGACATGATTGTTCCACTGGAGGACATTGAAATAGATGAAATGCTCAATTATGTGGAACAACCAGTGGCAATCATCGATCGTAAAGAAAAGAGGTTGCGAAATAAAGTGGTTCCTCTTGTGCGTGTACAGTGGAAGCACAGGAAGGGATCCGAGTCAACGTGGGAGACTGAGGAAGAAAGGAGACAACATTATCCATGTTTGTTCGACGAATAACAAGTTTCGGGACGAAACCTATTTAAGGGTGGTGGACTTGTAACACCCGAAATTTATTATTTTGAAGCGGTGAAGAAAGAAAAGAAAATAAAGTTCAAAGACGAGGGACCAAACTCGCCAACGAATGAAAGTCGGGCGAGGGGGGGAGTATATAGGGAGAGGGCAGCTCTTACCCTCTCCCCCACACTCACATTTCAGACTTCATAAAGAGAAAAGAAGAGAAAAAGAGGAAAAGTGCCGGTTCGGGTCGCCAAAATCGTCGTGAAGCAAGCCAAATTGAAGCCCTTAACGTTGTGCTCGTTTGTGTGAGTTTTAGAACCCCACTTTTACTTGTTTTCAAACGATTTTGGGGCTGGAAAACATAAAACCCGTTTTTGTATGTGTATGTGTTTGACCCATTTGGGTGTGATGTGTGTGATGCGTTTCGTGTATGTTTCCGGGCGTGTGTGTGCTTGTATGGTGTTATGGTATGCATTCCTAAGGTTTAGGATGGTCGATTAGGCTTAAAATGGGTTTAGATGAGTTTGGAGACCGAAAACCCTCGGCTGCAGTGGGGATGAACTGCATTCTGCATGAGTTAGGGCTAGGCGACCGACTGGAGGCCGAATGGAGGCCATAGGGCCGATTAGGGTGTGATTGGGGTCCATTGCATGATTGAATGTCCATTCGCACGATTGAAGGTCTATTCGCATGATTGAAAGGCAAGTCGCATGGAGGTCATGCGACTGAAGGTCGAGTCGCATAAGTGCTCATCCGCATTAATCCCATTCGCATGAGGTCCATCCGCATTGTCCATTCGCACGACTGGATGTCATTCGCCTAAATGTTCATCCGCTTGAGTTCAATCACATGATGTTCAGTCGCATGGAGGCCATGCGACTGAAGGGTGTCCATACGCCAGAATAGGGTTGTTGCAAACCGACGAGGTATAGATGACTTCTGACTTTCAGGGGAAAGTGCAGATGTAAGTTTTGACGTAAAGGTCTCCATAAGAGCATGTAAGATGACGCTTGAGGCCTTATAAAGCATGTTGGGTAGGATGATGATGATGATGTTGTATGTTATGTATGTATGATGTTGCCCTGTATGATGTGATGTTGATGCATGTTAATGTTCCTTATTATGATGTATGTTTGTCTTTCCTAAACTTTACGTGTTATGATAATGAATGAACGAAGTATTATGTAACATAAAGTGAAAGATAATGAAAGAGGAACACGATGATCAATGCATGCATTAATGAACGAATGAAACGTCTTGTGCGCATCGGATAACGGGTCCTTCTTTGTGATTGACCCTTAATGTAGAACCTCTACCGCTCGCCCCTAGTACTGTGGCATACGTTTAGCTGTTCATTTTGACTTCGGCCCAGTAGCTAAGAATGATGGTTACTCCTAGTACCGTGGCATACGTTTAGCTGTTCAGTTATTGACTTCGGCCCGGTAGCTACGACTAACCGGGTGTAGCACATGGTATTGGTACGGATGATGTCCGATGCGCAAGTAAAGTCATAAGGAACGAATGAATGAATGAATGATGAAGAAGATAATAATGATATTATCTATATGTACGTACGATGTGTGATCATGTAAAAAACAAAGGGTTTATATGAAAGTAAAGTATGTTTGTAATAAAACTAGAACTCACTCAGCAACGCTGACTTTTTATATGTTTTCCAGTTGGCAGGTAATGTTTGCTGAGGATGGCACACCGTGAAGCTACTCAGCCCTTTGGGATGGCATTCTTTTGATTATGTTTTTGCATTGTAATGTGAACAAACTATTTTGTAATGAATGTTCTATTAACTTGCAAAAGCATTTACATGGAAATGAAAGTTTGTTTTAGTTTTCCGCTGCGATTTATTAAATACAAATGTAATTGTACGTTTTATGTGCGATGAGAACCCAGCTGTAAGCATCCCGGGAACGGGGCCTTACAAATGCGAATTAGATTTAATTTTAATTAATTAATAATATTATTTCTTTTAGTCATAAACTCTTTAAAGTTTTAAAAGACAAATTCAATTATAAATTTGTTTAATAATTTTGGGGCCAATTTTGTAATATTTAAAACTTAATTTAAAAGGTTTCAACCATAAAATGAAAACTTTAAAAACCATAGGGACCGAAATTGTAAGTTAATTAAAAAGAAACAAAACTGGCCCCCAGCCCCGTTTTTCCAGCTGCGATCTCCGGCCATCTACGGCCTTAGCTACGGCGAAGCCCAAACTTTGGCCAAACGTGTGAAATCAAACCCCAAACGATTACAACTAATCTGTGAACTCAATCCGACTGCATTCAAGGACTTATACTTAGTTTCAACGTCGTGTATGAATGATTCGAACTCGATAACCGATCACTATTAAACCTTCTAGTCGTTCAAGCATTAATACTCAATAATAATCAGATTAATTGCACATACACGATAGCTTAATCATAACTAAACTCCCATGTAACGTAATTTCATCTCAAACAAAACACACGCCACATACGTTAGTCACCTTCATCGTGAACCTGCGCCTTAGCCGAACTCAACCTTCGGGGCAACTTAGATCGAAATTGATTGAGGGCTTTTCCTTATCATCAACCTTAGAATCAAGCTGCAAAGTTAATTGATTAACAACAAAGTTTGCATCTTGAATCAACATCCAAGTAGTCGTGACTTGTCCCATTCTATCCATCATTTTCGTCTTCAAACCAGGTGAATAAATACATGAAAAGACTCAATTATTATGGGAAACAAAAGCCCCATGTTATTCAGTATCGAAATCGATTTCATGCTCAATTGAATTCAATTTGTTTCTAGGGTTCATATGATTTGAGGATTTCTTAATTAATGGAGTGTAAAATTATTTTCCAAAACTAAGCAGATTGGGTCTTTAGCCCAACTGGTAACGGGTTCCAACTCTAGGCAGGAGGTCCCAGGTTCGAACCGGGCCACTGCCAACCTTTTTATTTAATTATTTTCTTACATTTCTTTTATTCTGAAAACTATTATATATAATTAATCTAAATGAAAAATATTTTGTTAACTAAAGTATTTTTGAATTATTAAACTAAATTTTTAAAAGGTTTTAAAAACTTAAGTTTTTTTTAAATTTAATTACTTTGTAAAAGTAACAAGATAATAAAAATATTATTAGTTATTTTATGTAATTTAAATGTTATAAAAGTATATTGGTTCAAATGTAGATTATTTTCAAAATTATAAATCTACATGTTTTATATAAATAATTATTGAAATAGTTTTTTAATAGTTATTTAAATAATTAATTATTATTTACACATTTAAACACGTTATACATAATTAGTCAATAACGTTATTTCTTAAAATTTTATTTGAGTTTTGTTGAAACTTATAAAACAAGATCACTTTCTATTATATGTTATTTTAAAGTCTTGATATAAATCATATAAAAGCTTGATATTAAATATTATACTTTACTTTTATTTTAGAGTCTTGATATTGTAAGAATTTATAATAAATCATTTAAAAAGTTTAAAACTCTATAAAATGATTTTAAATAATTTTAAAATCATTTAATAAGTATACAATTAATCACGTTTATCAAGTTTAAATAGTTAATTATTAAGTTATACTTATTTTTATTAAATCAATAAATTAAATTATTGAATCATTTTAATCATCTTGGACTTAATTGATTTATATTATCTTTATTAAACTAAAAGGTAAATGATTCATTATTTTATTTAATTATTTAACCCCCAAATCCCAATTGAAACCCTTGTTCATCTCTAATTGATAACCTTATTATCAAACTTAATCTTGGAATCTTGTAAGAAATCGCTGGAGCCTCGTTTAATTCTTATCATGAGCTTGTATATATCTTGTGAGTTCTCCATGCCCCCTTTTTACTTTATTTCACACCTTTTAGGGTGAAACATGTTAACTTTATAAACTTACACTTGTAAACATCTTGATACTTGTAAATGCACATGCAATTTATCTTTACCTTTTTGTCATCGTTATTGTGTTATTTTAAGTCTTATATGACATAAATATTTTTTTACAATCATTTACTATTGCTAGTCTGGCGACGTCTTAGATCTTTGGGCCTGATAAGCCTATTTGGTGCTAAAGTCGATGTATTGCCGTCTCCTGATGATGTATGCTTGTTCTTCATGGAACCAAATACACTTAGCAATCATATATAATTGTAATCAATTCAAGGTTTGGATGTAACTGTATGTGTTCTATAAGCTTGCTATCTTGTAACCATTGATATGAATTGCTACTTGTAACCCCTTATATATATATACATATATGCGTGTGTTAAACCATGGGAACTCACCAACTTTATTGTTGACCCGTTATTTTTAACATGTTTCAGGTTTTCTACTTGAAGAACTTCTTGTGCTCATATTGGACTTGGACATAGCTTAAAGTGAAAGTCTTGTGTTGTTGGTTGTATCTTGATGGTTTTGTAATTACTTATTTGTCGGGTAATGTTTAATGAATAATGACATTAATATATTTCAACTTAATTACTTCCATGTAATATGAGCAATCGTCCCATTCGTCGCCCTAATCATTCCGCCATCGGTCGGGGTGTGACTGATTAGTATCAGAGCCATGGTTATAGGGAATTAGGTTATTAGAAATGGAATGACTAGACTATAACTAAGTACCCTTACACATGAGTCCTCTCATGTATTTTATATGCATAGATAGGATTTATGTGCCTTATATATTTATACTTGAATATGTGATTATGTCACACCCTCAAAATCCACTTGCGGAGTTTTACCGCGAGGCATGTGAACAAACCCGGATCACAGTCAATAGACTCAAACGACTCTATATGCCCTAATTTAGATAAAACCAACCAAAGTACAATTTTAACTGTGCGGAAGATTTTGAAAACAACCCAAATAAATAAAAGTATAACTATGGCAAAAATGTGCCAACCCTAAAGAGTAACAATAACCATTAAAATACTAAAAATGTCTGGGAACCGAGTCTTAGAATGCAAGGGAACCATGCAGTGCTCTATGGCAAGCAAGCTAATGACCTGAGAATAGCATACTAAAATGTCAACACAATGGTTGTGAGTTCAAGAGATATTCAAACATAAACAGTTTAATAATAGAGATATAAAAGTAGGCATTGTAACAGATAGTAGCTGTCCATTAACAATAAATATTATTTCATAGTGATTTCGCAATTGAAGCTGACTGTGTTGCGTGTTGCCTCCTGTCTCGACTTAACAGGTCGTGACAATGTTTATTAGGACTGTTAGGACCAGGTATTTGACTGAAATACTAGAGATCACGTGTATACCAGATCAAATAGTGCGGAATCCTATTGATTGGCAATCCAATCAGTGAGAACACACGAAGAATCAATCAAGGATTGAAACTAACGTTAGAAATCGATAAGAATCGATCTAATGTGTTCTATGAACTTGGAGAACGATTTGGAAGATTTCTGGATGGCTAGGGTTCGTCTGGAATCGTACTTGATCGAGTTTTCTTTTTTCACGAATTGAGTTGTATTATAGGTTGGTACTATTCAATCGTGCGACTGAACCATTAGTTTGGTTCAGTCGTGCGATTGAACCATGCGGTGGTTCATTCGTGCGACTGAGTGTTCAGTCGTGCGACTGAGCCAATCTTATGTTACAGCCGTACGACTGATCCAGTCTCCTGGTTCAGTCGTGCGACTGAGTCAATCGTGTGAAGTTCTTCATGCTTATGGTTCATTCGCATGAGCCATTCGCATGAGAACTTCATTAAGTTTAATTTGAATGTTCTAATAATTAACATATATTATATGTAATCATTCAAGTAATCATAAACCCAATCAATTCAGTCACGACTCATTAATGAACTATTAAACATTATAACCAACAGACTATCAATATCAGCTCATTAATCATACCAAACAAGATCTATTACATCACATATCATGATCTAGGGACAAATCATGTATCAACAAACTCCCCCTTGGACCTAGATCTCTAATGTCTTGTTTCTTCATTAACTCCTCATATTTCTTGTACTTGTCCTCTGTGTGACTCCCGCGTGAATATCAAACGCGAAGCAAAGTCGTAAACATTTGGAACTGGAGGGCTTGTACAATGTCTTGTGTGTCATAGAACAGTGGCCACTTGTATAATGTATAGACATCATTAGCAGACAAGTTGGTTAGCCACATTGGGCCGAATACCCTGACAGTATCCATTTGATCCCCTTTGTTCAGAACTATGACAGCTTCAGCAATTCACCAATCATAGTACCACCATTTGAAGTGTGGAGTGAAGTCCTGTGGCATTTCCCTGAGAGGGATTCTCGACATAGTCGCGGAGGACTCCACTTCAACACAATCTTGGTTTTCCAGTAATGGCATCCATCTCAGACCTTCTAATATACCTTGTAGGTTGTTGAGGTCTGAAGTTAATCCACCTGGTGTGGTACTCTTTCTTTAGGGCAGCCTCAAACCAGCCTGACATCTTTCTCGGGTAAGCATACAACAACTTCAATTTGGCCAGCTGGTTGAGCTCAAATCCTGGTAGAGTCTTTAGATCATGTGGAAATCTAAAGTACTCTATGCCCTTTTCCCTCTTAACGGATAAACGTTAAGATCATCAAAATATGCCCATGCTATAATCCTGCCTGACACCGTAAGATGTTTCTTGATGCAGTAGAACTTGGTGTAGGCATCCCTCTTTGGTGCAGCACGTTGGGCTCTGACTTCTTTAAAAAATTCAGCCCACTCAGCCTTTCGAATGTATACGTCATCGTTTGAGGCTTGGGCTGTTCCTTCGGTCTTTCCAGCTTCCTACTCCATCTTGTCTAGTACCTCAAACATATCACTGACTAGGGACTCACCCAGATTGGGGACCACATTACCCTCGTTGTCAGCGTACTGAGGGTACTCTTCAGCAACAATATCTTCAACCTCAACTTCATCAACGTCATGTAGTTCGTCGTCACTGGTTGAATCAACTGTTGGAGCATCCTTGACAATGTCATTAGGATTGAGTCTGAACATCTCTGCCAGTTGCTCGTTAGATAGGTCGTGAATTATTTCACCTTCTTCAGGGGTATAACTCACTGACCTTCTGACAATCCCTTGTAGATCAAGAATCATTGTGAGTTGAGACTTGACCTGTTGAAGGGGAGCAATCTCAAACTCATCTTTGTGGTACTTTGGATCTGTTTGATTTACACATTTCACACTCAAATCATTAGTAATTTATCAAACAAAATGCATTAAATAATATAAACATTTAGTACATGGTTTTTCAATACAGAATACAAAAGTAAATAAATACATAAACATCTACTATTTACTTTTATCCTGAATGCTAGACTCTTCATGTGAAGGTGCAGAAGCAGAAGCTGACTGATCTTGTCTGTTCTTTGTTCTCGTCTCTTGCCCTAGAGCTAAGACAGATTCAACTGCTTCTCCTTCAGTGTCTTCATCTGCACGCCACTCTTCGGTTTTCTCTTCATCAGTATCACTGTCATCATCATCATCATCATCATCTTCATTATCTCTGTCTCCATCCCTTATCTTTAGAGGTTCCTCCTTTGATCCTTTCAATTTTAGCAAAATGGTCTCTTAGCTTTTTCCAACTCCTCTATTTGCTTACCTGCTGCGACACTTTGAGCTCGGAGTTGGTCCATCTGAGTGTTCTGAGCAGCCAATTGCTGGGCCTGCTCCTCAATTACTCGATCCTGCTCTGCAATTTTATGCGATTGTGCAGCAGTCAGGTCGGTAAGCTGGCGGATCTGATGGTGGTCTTTTCCTCATCAGCCGCCAGCAATCGCAACACCATTCTATTTAAAGCTGACAGCTGTTCCTCTACCTGATTGGAGGTAGAGGAGATCTATAGTGTGTGAGGGGTAGGCTGAGGGCTCAGTTTGGTGGCTAGTGGTGGTGGTGGTGGTGGTGAATATCGGGTCAGGTCGGGATGATAGTTGTGGTGAGTGTGGGTGAATGGTGTAGTGGTGGCTGGGGTCTGTCTTGTGGTGGTCGGTATGGTGGTGTCTGTGGTTGCTGGGGGGAAGGTATGGTGGTGGATGGTGTGTCTGAAGAGGTGGTAGTGGTGGAAGGTATGGTGGATGTGGTAGTGATAAAGGTTACCCTACGCTTCTTCTTTTTGGCCATGGGGTTGAGCCATCCGTTTTCTCCTCGTTCCCTTCGAGGTGGATGCTCCCCCTACAATCCTGCCTGAGGACCCCGGAGCATAAGTTGGGTCAGCTTCTGTATCTCCGGAGCCTCTCGGTGTTCACCAAAACTCTCAACCCATGTTCTGTGGGAACAACTTTCTTCCACAGTTCGGGTCAGTGGCTCCTCATCAGATTCATCCTCATCTTCATCGTAAGAACAAAATCTTGATGAAATCCTGCTGACTCAGTTACTTCAGCAGGTGAGACAGACACAGAGGGAACAGAGTCAGACACAGTGCCTCTGGATGAATAGCATCATCCCACTGTCATCTCCTCTGAATCATCAGTAGGGAGGACAATTGGCTCCACGTCGGAGTCACTGTCCTTGTGACGCCATTGGCGTCTCCCCGGTGCCACATAACTTCATCTACTAAGTGGCCAATCAGCCTCTTTCCTGGGGCTTAACTTGCTTGCCCCGGTACACCACCATCCTACCCAAAGTAATGTCATCCATAAGTTCCAAAGTCACTGCATCATGACTTTCCTTGGGGAGCTGAGGCAGCTTCTCATTGAATATCATCTGAAGAAATCATGGATACATACAAAAACCTTCTTTCCCTTTTGTTTCAATGTTCTCTACCAAATAAGCAAAGATCATATTAGAGAAGCTGAAAGGGTGGTTCAGCACCAGAGCCACAAAGGCATTCTGTATCTGATCTGATAGGTCATCGAACCACCCCTTCTCGAAGCGATGCACTTAGAATCACATGTGCCAGATATTGTATGTGGGCACAGGTTGCTCTATTAGCACCCCGAGTTAATGTCCCCGCATACTTGATCGGAGAGAAAACACCTCTCACAATCAATGGATGTAACTTAGTGGGGTGAGTAGAGTCATCCCCAACTCAAGGATTCTTTGGAATCCGTGGTGGTAATGTCGATAGCTTGACCCAAAATGGTGCTTCTGATGTTGTATGGCTCACAAGAACGATCCACTGAGGCATTCTCCCAGAATGCCTGAGGTGTAGTGATTTGTAAGGTGTGCAGGCGTAGATATAGCTTATGTATCCGTGAACGTTTGAGGAAGGCTATAATATCGGAGAACTTGACCCGTTCCGTGTCGTGTGGTCCAAAGGGCACATATGTTGTGCTTTGGATTAAGAGACCATCGGTCAGCCATTTTTCTTGAAACACAAAAACCTGATCATTAGTACAAAACATTGGAATTCATGTCTAAGTGTAGTGTTTCACTTCCATTCAGATTCATTCATGCGAATGACTCATGCGACTGGAGTCATTCGGTTGTTGAAACATGCAATGAGTTCAATCGGCTGATTGAGACATGCGATGAGTTCAATCGCGACTGGACTCATTCGGGTGGTTCATGCGGTCGAATGATCCAATCGTAGGGTTCAATCGTGCGATTGGAGTTCATTCGAAGACAGTCGCTTGCCCCATGTTCGATCGCCTGGGGTCGAATCTTAACCAATCTAAGTCATTTAACAGTGTTTAGTGGTCCATTAGCTCGTCTAATTGTCACTAATAACTATTAAACTCAATTTTAACATTTGCTTCATTTACATAGGTGATTAGGTCATTTCACAGTTCGGTTCTTGATTCAATCGAGTGTCTCTATTGTAGGTTCGGTAATGCTGATTTTGGTAGGATTCAAGAGTAATGTACCTGTAAATCGTCACTCGAATGTAAGAAACTTAACAGCAATGTAAATCAGGATCTGTAGAAATTTTGACAGAGTAACAGGAAGAGTGCGATTTTGGTTGTGATGAGGAAACATGCGATCGACTGAGCCCTTAAATACTGAACCTAGGTTCATTCGGCCGATGGCCTCATTCGCACAGTTCATTCGGGCGACTGAGGTTCAGTCGTACGATTGGCCTAGTCAATCGCATTCAGTCGGCCGACTGAGTCTCAATCGGTCGACTGACTCATTCGGTCTCTTCATTCGCCTCTTAGTTGACCGACTGAGCCTCAGTCGGTCTACTGTTTCATTTCCCCTTCTATTCGGTCGAATGGATCATTTTCATGTCCATTCGGCCGATTGGAAGCCATTCGCATAGTTGGTCGACAACCATGATCCACTATGCGAATGGGTCGACTTTGTGAGTTTACAGTCATTTTGAACATTTACTATAAGACCCTTTTCACTATTGATAATAACATTGTAAGCTCTTAACCAATTCAGTCACTTCAGACATGACCTTTTAATTTTGAAAAACATGTGGCCATCTCAAACATGACCTTTTTAGGTAAGTTAATTCCCTTCTGATTTCCCTGATGTAGTCCGACAGACACACACATTAAAGATAAACATAGAAACTTAAACTAAACTACACAACTAAAGTTTATTTTGGACTTTTGTGAGAGATAAAACCCTAAGATGGAAATCTATGGAATTTGTTTAGGAGTAGACAGCTTCAACTTAGATTGATCATATCTGGACCAATTCAATTTTGGAATCATACAGGAACATCAAATCATTTGGGACTTGTTATTAAAACTCTTTGATGCTTAAATTCTTGGTGTTCATCTAGAGTCGTTAGCAACTTAAGGAAATCATACTGAAACTCTTAGATTTTCACATTGATTTGAACTCTTGAGAATGTAGCCACTAAGATTGTCAGTATGTTTGTCCACTTAAATCCATACACAGACTTTTGACGCAGACTGGTGATGATTTAGGTTTAATTATTTCAGCTAACATTTGTGGATCCCACACTTATATGGTAATCAACATTCCTCAAAGGTTTTGAGCGGTCTACAGGTATTATTACAAGAAGAGACTATTCTTAGAGCTTTCAAATAGAAGCCTGTCCTCAGGTCAGTGCCATCGCACAGCAGAGAGGCGGCAAACAACAATGAATTCTAGAATATCTAGGTTATGCTTATCCTCAGGTCAGTGCCATCGCACAGCAGAGAGGCACACAACCTATCTCCTTGTTAGAGCAGCTTATTTTATTTGACACAATATGCACCAACAACATAAGTCATTAGCTTTATTGCATTTGTCTTTCATTTTCTTGCTTTGCTCTAATTATGGTCATCCGCACACTTTTGTGGCATTGAATGCTCATTACCCTTATTGGAATATATTTGATTGTGTTAACCAGTGATAAGATGAAGCCCACAGTCAGTTGAACAACTTAGTTTGATCTTGAGATCACCAATGAGGTCTAATTGTCTATTGTGTGAATCTACCAACATATCATTTGTGGTCTAGCACCTCTAAGTCTACTTTCTTTGTGTCACCTTAGGAGTTGCCAGTTTTCTATCATCTTCCTTTTTATATTGCTTAGACTACACAGACTTATACTTTGAACTTTTGATCTTTTAAACTTAATTTTTTAAATCCCTCTTGATTTGTTCCTGTGTACTATCATATTCCAAAGGTATTGAATCGGTATCACAGACACAATCTACCTTATTCAGCTAGTTACCCCTTCTCCCTCATTTTTTTTTAATTTAACTTGCTCACATATTCTCCCCTAAAATACTAAAATCATTTCGGATTTAATTATTTTTGGATTTTAATACAAATAACATGAGTTTAAATATAACAGACAAAGAAAAAAAACCAGATACATACAAAAAAATAAACTTTAACGAAACTACATCGGACTACACATTATTCTCATCAGGAATTACCTCACTTTTCTTTTTAACGCCGTTGACCTCTAGCAAGTATTGAAAACGTGTTTATCAAAGGCTTTAGTATAGAGGTCAGCACGTTGAAAATCAGTATTAATTTTAACCACATCTATTAAGTTCTTTTCAAAACAGTCTCTTATGAAGTGGTATTTAATACCGATGTGTTTGGTCTTAGGATGTTGAACGGATTTTGGTTACTGCAATTGCAGCAGAGTTATCAACAAAAATAGGAGTAGACGAGAATTTCAAACCGTAATCCCGCATTTGCTGTTGAATCCAAATGATTTGAGAACAGCAACTTGCAGCAGCAACATATTCGGCTTCACAGGTTGACAATGCAACGATGTCTGCTTCTTACACTGCCATGTAACTAATCTTCTCCCAAAGAATTGACACCCTGCTGATGTAGACTGTAGTTCATTTTGCAGCCTCCATAGTCCGAGTCACTATACGCTGTGAGCTCAAATCGTCATCATGAGGATACCACAATCAGATGATGACCAAGCAGCCTCCAGTGTGGTGTACCCTTTAGATAGCGAAAGATCCTTTTGACCCCGATCAGATGATTGACCTTAGGTTTAGCCTGATATCTGGAACATAAACATGTAGCATACATGATATCAGGTCTTGAGGCAGTGAGATACATGAGGGATCCAATCATTCCTCGGTACATAGTGGCATCTACAAGATCTCCATTTCATCAGGTGCTATATCATGATTCGTAGCAAGTGGAGAGTCCAGCAGCAGAAGCATTCTCCATGTCAAAGCGACTGAGAATGTCTCCTACATACTTGGTCTGATGTAGAAAGATCCCATTAGGTGTTTGATCCACCTGTAACCGAGAAAGAACTTCATCTCCCCCATAGCACTCATCTCAAACTCTTTCTTCATCACTGCTTCAAACTCTTTGCATAACTCTCGTTCTTTGACCGAAGATTATGTCATCAAATATATCTGTACAAGCAGTAGGTCACCATCTTTTTCTTTAATAAACAGTGTACAGTCAATGACTCCCTGCGAAAGCCGTGTTTCACAAGATGAGTCGAGAGTTTCTCATACCAAGCTCGAGGAGCTTGATGAAGCCCATATAAAGCTTTGTCGAGCTTGTAAACTCTATCCCGATGATAAGGGTCTTCAAATCCCTCGGGTTGACTTACATAGACTGTTTCCTTGATTTCCCCATGAAGGAATGCACTCTTCACATCTAATTGGTAGACTTTAATCTTCATGTACGAGGCATAGGCAAGAAGATACGAATAGCTTCCATCCTTGCCACGGGTGCAAAACCTCATTATAGTCAATCCCCTCGACTTGGCGAAAACCTTGAACCACCAGTCGAGCTTTGTTCCTGATAATGACTCCTTGGTCATCCTTCTTGCATTTTAGTACCCATTTGGGCCAATGACTTTAGCACCTTTAGGTCTATCAACCAGAGTCCATACACCTAACTTCTTAAACTGCAGAAGTTCTTCTTGCATGGCACTCACCCACGCCTCATCATTTAGTGCTTCACTGACATATTTTGGCTCAACTGCGAAACAAAACATCGATAAGCACCATCATGAATGTAACCCTTCTCCATAACTGAGGCGTAATTATCAGCTGAGCATAGCTGATTTCGGGTTTGTACTCCTGATCGGACATCTCCAATGACATTTTCAAGGGGATGATAGACGTTTAGTCGTGATCCCGGAGTAGTCGGCACAGTCACCTCCGAACCAAGATTATGAACATTTTGTTCTGCATCTGAGGAGGTTGGAGTTTGAGGTTCCGAAGTCGAGGGTGCATCACTTATGGATGCTTTTGGACTTTCAGGAACTGGAACCTGTTCCTCCTGACTGTTCTGGTCATCTGCTTCAGTTTCATCTTCAGAGGAGGAGTCACTGTCATCGACTATCCCTTCTGACTGAGTAGATGATTCTCCCTGTGTGCTAGATGGTGTATTTAGAATATCATACATCATCCTAGTAGCTAACTCATCATCCGAGGGAGAGAGAGGGATGTTGAAGGATTTGAAGAATCCATCATAATCGAAGAAGTATGCAGGTCCTTTGCCTGTAGGTGGTGTGGTATATCTCTGAACGTCGACATTACACCACACTTCTACAAGACCCGTTGAGTTATTGTAAACTTGCTTGTTCGGTATGTTGTATCCTAGAAAAATTCCTTCAACTGCCTTCTCGCTGAATTTTCTTCTTGTGTCTTCTTCAGAAGTGTACACGGTGCGCCAAAAGGTTCAAGATACTCCAAATTCGGTTTGCGTCGTTGAAGTAGCTCATAACATGTCTTTCCGTGGCGCTTGACTATTAGGACTCGATTCAGTGTATAACACGCATTTGCCACTGCGTCATTCCAGAATTGGATAGGCAATTTCGAGTCTGCCAGCATAGTCCGTGCTGTCTCTATCAAACTCCTGTTCTTTCTCTGAGCAACGCCATTCATTTGAGGTGTGTAGGCAGAAGTGAATTGATGCACAATTCCCTTTTCCTTGCAGTATGCCTCCATCCCTTGATTCTGAATTCTGTCCCGTTGTCTGAGCGTATTTGTCTAACTTTTAGCTTGTAGAGAGATTCCAGTGTGGTTACTAATTCCTTGAATGTCTCCAATGTTTCTTATTTGGATTTCAGAAACATTACCAAGTGAACCTGAGTAGTCATCAGTGACCACAAAACAGTACACGTCGCCTGCAATGCTCCTTGTACTAACTGGACCAAACAGATCCATGTGAAGAAGCTCAAGAGGAAGTTCTATTGAATGAACTTTCTTTTCCTTATGAGACTTCTTTGTCTGTTTGCCTTTCTTGCAAGCTACACAAAAGTCAGGAAGTTGGAAGTTCTTGACATTCACTCCTCTAACTAAATCCTTCTGAATCAAATGATTCATCTTCCTTTGACTAATGTGTCCCATTCTCCGATGCCAGGAGATGGAATCCTTCTCAGTAGCTTTAGATAAGAAACACTGAACCTCATGATCTGTTGTGGCAGCTGTTGACAGATCCAAGACATAAAGGTCTTTATATCTTGAAGCAGTCATCAGAACTTGGTCCTCTGGGATCATATTCTTTCTTCAGCACGTAACACTTTGGTTATCGAAGATGACTTTAAATCCTTTATCACAGATTTGGGAAACAGAAAGTAAGTTGTTCTGAAGTTGTTGAACGTAGTTCACCTTATCAAACTTAACTTTCTGATTTCCCACTTCTCCCTGAGCTGTGATATAGCCTCCTGTTTCCTGCAAAGGAAACATGCCCTCCTTTTATTTGTTTGACGTTAGATAATAGGGCTCTATTTCCTGTCATGTGCCTGGATGCTCCGCTGTCTATAATCCACGTGTTAGTCTCAGCACTGTATCGAACACCCTGCACATACAAAGTAAATGGATTAGTTCAGGTTAGGAACCCAAGCGTTGACTGTCTTGGGTTTCCCAGAGGCATCACACATCATAAACTCCACCCATTGACCCTTAGAAGGTGAGGGTAGCTCAGGTTCCTTCTTGTCATCAGTATTAGACACGTAGGTGGACTTTTCTTTCCATAAGCCACATTTGTGCAATGCCTGTTTATGATAAACAGTCGTCTGGCTTACAGGTTGGACTTTAGGTTCACTAGCTCTTCTAGGTGGAGTTAGAGAACTCCGCTTAGAAGACCTAGGTCTAGAGTCCAGAAGATCAATCTTCTTCCTAGGTGTTTGATAGAATGACAGTAGGAAGCAATGTGTCCACATTCTTCATAGTTGTAGCATGACCTGCTATCAACTTTATGAGTAGACTTTCTTTGTGGAGAAGTGCGTGACACTTTAGTAACATCAATCACTTTAGTTTTTGACTCTTTTACGTTTGATGTTTTCTCTGCTTTAACAAAATTTACAGCCTTAACCTATTTTACTTTTTGGTTAACTGGTTTTTGACTTGAAGCATGTGAAAAAGTAGCATTTGAAGTACTTTTAGGTTCTGATTTGACTCTGTTTGCCCCTGACTTTAAATTAACTTTTTCAAATTCATTTTCCAGGTTAACACAAGGCAATTTACCTTTGCCTTTGAAGTGGCCTCCTTTGTTTCTTACCAGATTCAGTAGATGAACATGAGGTGTCTGGATCAGTAACAAGAGGAGTAGTCACCACATGATCCTTGATGGGGTTATTATTTACTGGTCTAGACTTAGTGTTCATCAAGGTCTCAGTTGGTGGTGGAATCACTTTGTAGCCTAATCCCTCCCCGTTATTCCTTTCTCTCACTAAGTGTTGAACTATGTGTGAAAAACTCGTCCAACTATGCAGTTTCTGTTTTAATGAATTAACTTCGACTTCTAGAACTGCCTTTTGTTTCTTAGTGTCTTCTAGGGAGTTTAGATAGTACCTAATGTCATTTGCTTGGTTAAAAGCCACTACTTTGGTTTCCCTAAGTTGTTTAGTCAATAGTTCTATCTTTTCCTTATAACTATGCTCATTTTGTTTAAGTACTCTATTAGCCTCAGTGCACATATGTAAATCTTTTACTAAGTTATCATTATGATCTAGTAACCTAGCAAAATTTTCATCTATGCTATTCCTAAAAGTGTCACAATCAAAACAAGCATGGTTATTAAAAATTTGGCCAGTGGTACTTACCTGAGTTGGTTCAGAAGAGTTAGCCATCAGTGCAGCATCAGATGATTCTGGTTCTGGTGATTCTGGCTTTTCTATCTCTGACGTGGAAACTTCCTCATTTGGCTTGTAACTGACCTCGGCTGCAGTTGTTTCTTCACTATGTGACATTGCAATCTCAACTGCTATATCACCTTCACTCGCAGAATCATCGTCAATATCCTTAACACTGGCAATGTTAGATTCTCCTGGTGAGACAAACCTGAAACTCCAATCCTGTCCTTCATCATCATGAGCAGTTAAGGCTTTTGATCCTTGTTTGATGAAGTAGAACTAGAGGGTTGCTTGTCTTGGCGAGTAAAGGATAAGAACGGGTTCCCATTCCCCGTCTTCTTTGGCTTGACACATTCTCGTTTGAAGTGCCCCTTCTCACCACAGTTAAAGCAGGTCACTTTACTCTTGTCGAAGCCAAAGGTGGTATCCTTAGTAGCAACCAAGTTCTGTCCAATCTTTTTCACAAACTTCTTCGCCCTCCGGACAACACTTGCTAAGGCCCACATTATATCCATTCTTTCAAGCTCCATCTCATCCACCTGCTCGTAGTCCTCATCTGCGAGATGGCAGTTCCCAATCTTCCCGGCAACAAGTCCATCATATGAATGAACCACTGCTGCTAAAAGATCCATATGCTATCGAGCTACTTCCACGGTCACATTACCGAGGTTCTCGATCTTCAGTTTGGTAGCGTTTGCTTTTGATCCAATATGATGGGTACATGATGACCCAGACGTGTCTGATCCAGAAGGAGAAGCATGTGAGGGACCTAACGAGCTAGACACAAAAGCAGTCTGGAGGGGTGCTCCAGATGTCTTAGCTTGAGGCGTGGCGTTGTATAAAGCTGGATTTTGTGTATACGAAGACTTCTGAGCTCTATACTTCATCCTTAGTGCATCTTCTCGCAATTAAGAATGAAGTCATTTATATCCAGCTTTACAAGGATTCCATTCTGTCTCAGATTAGACACGAATGTAGCCCACTTATCAGGCAACGCGTCTGCGAAGTTGCTTACTTTCTCTTCCATGGTAGTAGCCACTCCATGTGTATGAAATTCGCTCATCAAGTGGTAGAATCTGGCTATGACTTCGTCCAAACATTCATTACCAATTGATGAGAAGTTATCGAATTCCTTCTTTAACTCCTTTGCCTTGATTGCCTTCAATGATGCATTACCATCATATCTCTTCTCTAGCGCATCCCACAGTTTCTTGGACTGCTTGTTCTCTGAATACTAGTGGAATATGTCTTTGGGGATAGACTGAGTGATCAATGCATAAACTCTTTTCTCTGCATTGTACTTTACTTTCTGTGCGTCTGTCATCCCGCTTAATGTTAGTTTAACTCCATCAGCTCCCACGGTGTACTATAACCTATCTCAATGGCTTCCCACAGATTAGGATATACTCCATTAAGGTAGATCTCAAAACGTTGTTTCCAGTGGGGAAACTCATCTAAAGTCAAAAGCTTTGGTGGTTTATTGTGATTCCCCACCTCACTCTCAAGCAATAGCAGGTTCTGTATCCTTGAGTCCTTCCCAGCAGTAAAGGCTGACATCTGATCTTCCATGACTAATAAACTTATAATCTAATCAAACAAACTTTCACTGATGCGACTGAAGGATGCGAATGAGCTAATCGTGCGTATAAGCTCTGCGATTGGTTCAATCGTGCGAATGAACTGGGCGATTGGTTCAGTCGTGCGAATGAATCTGGTGCGTATGAGCTATGCGAACGAACGGTTCAGTCGGCCGAATGAGGGTGCGACTAGGTCCAATCGTGCGTATGAGCAATGCGAATGGAGTCCAGTTGTGCGAATGAGTCACTCGTGCGACTGAAGCTGCTGTTTTGTGAAAATTTCTAGGTTTGACGGGTTTCAGCCGTAAAAATCCGAAATTTCACGAGTTCTAATCGCCTAAGTCCGTAGAAACCAAACGTCGATGAGCAGGGAACTTCCAAGATCACTTTTGATGCCAAAGATTGCATTTTTAGGCAAAAACACAAACTTTTATGCAACCTTGATTGAATCAACAAGTAATCAAGAGCCAATAGCTCTGATACCACTTGTTAGGACCAGGTATTTGACTGAAATACCTAGAGATCACGTGTATACCAGATCAAATAGTGCGGAATCCTATTTGATTGGCGATCCAATCAGTGAGAACACACGAAGAATCAATCAAGGATTGAAACTAACGTTAGAAATCGATAAGGAATCGATCTAATGTGTTCTATCAACTTGGAGAACGATTTGGAAGATTTCTGGATGGCTAGGGTTCGTCTGGAATCGTACTTGATCGAGAGTTTTCGTTTTTTGACGAATTGAGTTGTATTTATAGGTTGGTACTATTCAATCGTGCGACTGAACCATTAGTTTTGTTCAGTCGTATGATTGAACCATGCGGTTGGTTCGTTCGTGCGACTGAGTGTTCAGTCGTGCGACTGAGCCAATCTTATGTTACAGTCGTACGACTGATCCAGTCTCCTGGTTCAGTCGTGCGACTGAGTCAATCGTGTGAAGTTCTTCATGCTTATGGTTCATTCGCATGAGCCATTCGCATGAGAACTTCATTAAGTTAATTTGAATGTTCTAATTAATTAACATAATATTATATGAATCATTCAAGTAATCATAAACCCAATCAATTCAGTCACGACTCATTAATGAACTATTAAACATTATAACCAACAGACTATCAATATCAGTTCATTAATCATACCAAACAAGATCTATTACATCACATATCATGATCTAGGGACAAACATGTATCAACAAGGACAAATTGCACCCGGTTGACCTCGAGTCACACAGGTGGGGCTCGTCAGACCCAGTAGTACTACCCAAATTTCCCCGATATTCAATATTAACAATTCGAAAGTGTGAGGACTTTCCATGATATCAACACTATATAATATTATACACAACTTGAATATACAAAGCGTTTGTGATTTACCAGTATGCTATCTCCCCCAAAATAGATTAAATAAAGAGTGGGGCATGAACTCACCTGATATGCGTATAGATACTTAGAGTTTGACTTGACAAACAGAATAGATAGACAACCTTCAGAGGTTACCTAGATCATATAAGTGCATGAGTACGTGTAATCAAAGAACATGTGAAACCCTAAGTACACTACAACCAAGGACTCAAGATTTCAAACAAAACAGACAGGTTTGACCTAGTTGACCCATTTGACCCGTTGGTGACTTTATGTGTTGTAAGCCATTCAAGTAATCATACACACATATCATACATAGTTAACATTTAAAATAGATCATATGTATGCTATATCATCCAGGTGTATCACTTAAATCATCATACAACCAAGTATCATACCAGTCATGCGAATCTAGAACATTAACATATCCACTAGTTATCACATAACTAACATGTCACACAAAGATCAAACCACTCACCACATGCCATGTGAAGCCACTCACGACTTCACATCCTAAACCTGCCAATCCTACTAAGTAGGGGTCTCAGATTCGCACGCCTGTATGATGATCACAATCATATTATTACATCCAGCATACACCACAATAATCAATTTCCAGTCCCAAACATGATGTCCTATTACTAATCAACATCCAAATCATACATGACCATAAATGTCTAAATATCATCATGATTACCCCAGCATCACATACAACCAAATTACCATGTTCCACCACCTTAGAATTCATCCATGATCATACTAACATGCTCCTAACATCCCAAACATGTTCAAACTATCATTTTTGAGACTTTATGCAATTAAAGTTTCCCTTATGGGAAAGTACATCCCAAAATCTATTAAACATCCTATGCATTCATGAATTCATCATTAATATACCAATTCAAGTTCATAACAATATCTAGACATGATCAACAATACCTAATCACCATAATCTAACAATCTTCATGAACAAAAGTTTCTACTTTGGCAAGCTATGAACAACAACATCCATTTAAAGATTTCTATCATTCATAACAATAATCTAGCATCTAATCATCATCATGAACACATCATAACATCAATTCATCAATAATTCAACATTACATGCAAAATAAAGTTACTATTATTAGTAAGCTATGAATATCAACATCAATTCATCAATTACTTGCAAAATCAATGTAACCTAGCATTCATACAACTACTAATCATCATACATTCATCAAACAATCATCAACTTCACATAATCATGCCATTTTCGAATTAGGGTTTGCTTATAATCAAAGTTCATGATCAATCCACTAAAAACATACAATTCATGCATAATCAACGTTAAACAATATGTAATCAATCCAACTAACATATTAACATCATCAAACAACATCAAATTCGACCCCATGAAGACCAATTTTGCAACTAGGGTTCGGCCCTCAACAAGAACCACAAAAACATGAAAAATCTATCCTTTAAACATGTTATAGCTTGCAATTGATGATTCCCATGAGTTGTATTGCTTGAAATCGATCAAAATCTTGTCTTCGAGGTTAGTTCTAGGTTGAAATCGCAATTGGAGAGGTGAGGGTGATGGTTTGCGGCCGATTTGGGGTTTGGGGGGATTAGGGTTTGTTAATTTTGTTAAGTTTTAGTTTTAGGTAATTACACTTAACCCCCTTTAATTTATATTTTATAAAAACTATTGTTCTAAACAGTTTTTGAAAGGTTTTAACTTAATAATACCAACATTATTAATCGACAATAATAATATTTACATTATTTCCACAACTCACAAGATAGGCAATTTAAATATATGCATTTCCACGTTACGCGATAAAATTCACCGTTAACGTTTAAATTGTGTAAACACGTAAGCATAACACAATAGTCACATAATCAATTAGATTATCAATAACGTAACATTATTAATTATTATTAGGTCACCAATGTTAAACGACAACTAGTATGTGTTCACGACACGTGTATGCAAGACTTAACGAAACTAACGGAGTTTGGTAATGGAAATTTAAAGGATGTCACACATTATATGCCTTATGTGCTTATTCTTATTCTTTGAATATTACCAATGCACACACAAACGTTGAAACATATTCCAAGGCATTATGTGCCTAAATCAAATGGTTCCCAAAATAAGCTTCGAATCATTATTCGTGGTTTTCAAGTCTCGTCAAAGTCAATGTCCTTTAACTTGAAACATGTAATGCTAGAAGAGCGTGATGCCTATATCTCGAGATGTTCTGTCTAGGGAAGGTATACTATAAATCCAAATCAACCGATGGATCCGTTTACCTTACCTAGGAACCCTGGGGTGAGTGTCCGCTTATAGCTACGCATGTCTTCATTAAGGTTGTAGTTGACATAATACTTTGATAAGTCAACGTAATGTTTTGGTTTCTAAACCAACGGTTACACTCGAAACATCTTGTTATTTTGAATGGTTTCATCATTGATTTTGTACCCCTAAAACTTAAAACTCATTATCCCATTTCTCTTAATGACCCTTAAAAATATTTCTAAACGTCTTCCCTCAAAAACACACTTATCTTGACAATGTATAACAACGATGGTCCCCTTCTAAATTAAATCTTTAAACTTAACAAACCCGATTCTGTATTAATGTTACACTAATGAACCTTTGACAATTCAATGACATAAGTAAATAAGAATCAATCATTTATGAACCCCGTAAAAGTTATTTCATTGAGAAGCACTTATGAATCCATATTCCATCCAAATGTATCTTGAACTTATTTCTCATATTCTTAAGCCGGGTTACGTATCGATCAAATGGTTGATGTTTCACTCATGTCAAAACCTTCCTAATCATCTTGAACTATTTAAAATACAAAAACTTATCAATAAAGATTCAAAATTTATAATCGTGTACCCTTTGCCAAGAAACACATAAAATCATAAATTATAAAACTTAACAAACTTAAACATAACAAAGCATCACTGTTAAACTTGTTGAATTTAAACGCTTCCAAGAATTCACGTGCAAACATGAAATCGAATCCAAGTCTCCTCATGTCCTTGAAATTAGTCCCCTCGTGGTTAAATTTCGGGACGAAACTTCTTTACGTAGGAGAGACTATAACTTCCGCTAATTTTCAATTATCATCCGAATTTGAATTCATTTTGAATTTTCATAAGATATAAATTTCGGTACTAAACTTATTATTCTAGTGTATCATTTGGGTTATAAATGTAACAAACAAAAAAAAATTAATTATCATTTATTAAACCATTTAAAAAAAGTTATAATAATTTTATAAGTTATAAAATAAAGTGTTATAAATTTATAAAATGATTGTCATTTATGAGTTCTAACATGGAAAGAATAATTATATATTAAAGTTTATAAAAACTTATAAATTTATATAAGTTTATAAGTTGTAATGAGAATTAGATTTAATTTTAATTAATTAATAAAATTATTTCTTTTTAGTCATAAACTCTTTAATGTTTTAAAAGATAGATTCAATTATAAATTGATTTAATAATTTTGGGGCCAAATTTGTAATTTTTAAAACTTAATTTAAAAGGTTCAAGCATAAAAAGAAAACTTTGAAAACCACAGGGATCGATATTGTAAGTTAATTAAAAAGAAACTGTAAGGCCTTGTTCCGAGACGCTTACAGCTGATAAATGATAGCACATAAAACATTGATAAATGATAGCACATAAAACATAAGACTTACATTTAATCATTCATAAAACGTTACAGCGGAAACATAAAAATAACTTTTCATATCATTACAAATGCTTTTGCAAGTTAATATAAGCGTTCATTTCAAAACATCATTCGTTCGCATTACAATGCAAAAACATTAACAAAAGAATGCCATCCAAAAGAGCTGAGTAGCCACCTCATGCCATCCTCAACAATCATTACCTGCCATCTGGAAACACATCAAAGTCAGCGTTGCTGAGTGAGTTCTAGATTTATAATATAAGACATACTTTTCTTTCGTTAAAACCGTTCTTTTCTTTCATCCGACCATACATCATACGTACACATAAATAATAGTTATTATTATCTTCTTCATTCGTTCATTCATCTTTACATCTTTTATTGCGCATTTGATATCTTCCATACCAATACCATGTGCTACACTCGAACTATATGGCAACTGGGCCGAAGCCTATAAATAGACAGCTAAACATGGTGCCACAGTACCAGAGGTAAGCGATAGAGGTTCTATACAAATGGTTGATCACAGAGAAGGAACCGGATATGCATCGTCCCGGGGTAGCAAACCCGCACACCGTTGGGCTAACACCTTATCATTGGCGTGTCCTGATATCTAATGTTTGCAAGACTTTATTACTTTCAACATTTATTAATGCACACATTCGTCATGTTCCACTTTTCATTATCTTCCACTTTACGTTACATAATACTTTGATTCATTCGTTAACATAGCACATAAAGCCTTAGGAGATATAAACATGCATCATAACAAGGAACATAACATACACAGGCATCAACATCATCTAGGGCAACATCATACATACATAACACGCATAATTATGCAACATCATCATCATCATGCCCAACATGCTCTCTAAGGCCTCAATAGTCATCTTACATGAACTTACGGGAACTCTTACGTCAAAACTTTCATGTGCACTTTTCCCCGAAAGTCAGAAGTTAAACTACACTTTTCCTCGGGTGCAACAACTTTTTTAGGGTGTATGGACACCCTTATCGCATGGCCTTCATGCAACTGAACATCATGCGAATGGAACAATGGGGATGAACACCAATGCGGATGAACACCTAATCGAGCGAATGAAACTAGTGCGGATGGACCACATGCTAATAGAACTAATGCGGATGAGCACTTATGCGACTAGACCTTCAGTCGTGCGAACGAGCCTCAATCATGTGAATGAACCCCAATTGTCGAATGAACCCCCAATCGCACCCCAATCGGCCGTACGGCCTCCATTCGGTCGCCTAGCCCTAGTTCATGTAGAATGCAGTTCATCCCGAACCTAATCTGCCATTATCGACCTCCAAGCTCATCGAGACTCATCCAAACTCATTCTAAGACCAAATCAATCATCCTAAAGCTTTGGAATGCATACCACGACCCCATTCAAGCACACACAAACTCAAAAGCATGACGCAAACGAATCATACACTCACACACACATACACAACGGGTCAAACACATACATACTCAAAAACCTGATTTCAGATGTGTTCCAGCCCTAAATCATTCAAAAACATGTAAAGGAGAGGTCCTAGAACTCACACAAATGACCACTACGAGAAGAGCTTCAGTTTGACTCGCTTCACGATGATTTTGCTCACTTGAACCAACTCGAACCAACTTTTTCTCCCTTTTCTCTTCTTTCTCAATTCTCCTTTTCATTTGCTGAAAATGTGAGTATGGGGAGAGGGTTATGGCTGCCCTCTACCAACAAATATCACCAGAGGCCCGACTTTCTCTCGTTGGTGAGTTTCGTCCCTCGACTTTGGACTTTATTTCTTTTTTCTTCTTTCGTCGGCTTCAAAATAAATAAATAACTGGGTGTTACAAGTCCACCCCCCTTAAATAGGTTTCGTCCTCGAAACCTGTTATTCTTCGAACAAGCGTGGCTAATGCTGTCTCATTTCCTCCTCAGTCTCCCACGTTGACTCGGATCCCTTCCTGTGCTTCCTTTTTACACGCACAAGAGGAACCTGTTGGACCAAAAGAAACAATGAGCCTGATCAGAAAAAACCTCTAAGTCCCACAGACATCACAACAACTGCTGAAGACTTGATCAGTTGTTTGACAAAGTCTGAAGACTTCAACAGCTGAAGACTAAAGTACTGAACTTCAACAGCTGAAGACTAAAGTACTGAACTTCAACAGCTGAAGACTAAAGTACTGAACTTCAACAGCTGAAGACTAAAGTACTGAAGACTTCAACAGCTCAAGTCCAAAGTCTGAAGATCAATAGCTGAAGACTAAAGTACTGAAGATCAACAGCTGAAGTGCAAAGACTGAAGACATCAGCTTATGACAACAGCTGAAGTTCAAGTACAAGTACTGAAGCCTTCAGAGTTTGTTACAACAGCTGAAGAAGCATTCTTCAGTTGTTGTGATGGTTTCCTTTCAATAGTTTTCTTTTATGTTTCAGTATTTGTAAAACGACTAAAGAGCATGTTCTTCAGTCGTTGTAGTTTCAGTAGTTTCTTTTCAGTAGTTGTAGTGATAGTTAACACTACGTATTTTTGTAAGAAGATGTCAGCTGTTTTGACATCTTCAGTAGTTGTGTTAACTTTCAATAGTCTGAATAATTCTGTTAGATGTCACTATCAAATGACATCAATAGACGTCACATCTCCTATATATGGAATGTTCCACCACGACATATCTTATACAAGGGATGATTGACCTGATTGTATGTGTGACACCGACTCTCTCCAGTCGTTCGTCAACAACCGTCTGGTGGTCATCACTCCAGCAATCCTTTGCCAAACCCTACAACTGGATGATGCCACTTTCCCCACTGGATATTCCAAGGGCACCACTGATCTATCATTTGCCCACCATGGATACCAGGGTAACCTCAGCACCTCTATCATCCTGAAGAAGCATTTTCATGATGCAGAATGACTATTTTTCCTATGGTGAATGTATGCTTAGCTCCTAAGAATTCTTCTTGGGATCAAATGACGACGAGGTGGCAGCAGGTATTATTCTCTATCCTTGACCAAAAAAGCTTAAATTTTTCATAAATATTATTTCTTGAACTCAAGGATATGGCCTCCAAGCCTATTGCTAACCGATGGATTATATCCTCGGTTCATAATGGCCATTATAGTAAACCAGCTGAAAGCTGAGGGACTTGTTGGCCTTGGAGTACCTGCCACGACTGTATGGCCTGAAGTATACTCCAGACACAACTCAGACCAGTCACTTAAACTGGCTACC
This sequence comes from Flaveria trinervia, assembly GCA_025506515.1. Classification (NCBI taxonomy): domain Eukaryota; kingdom Viridiplantae; phylum Streptophyta; class Magnoliopsida; order Asterales; family Asteraceae; genus Flaveria; species Flaveria trinervia. Next base: position 45,881,735 of record CM046444.1, read on the forward strand.
AAACTGGGAAAATCCACACAGCTGGAACCCACAGCCACCACCTCCAAATCCAATGTCCCCACCAAACCCAAACACAAGAAAGCCAAAAGGCTACCCAGGGAAATGAGTCCCCTGAGGATGCCCCTGCAACACAAACGCAGGTTATATCTACTGGTCATAACCCCCAGTAGATACATGTACTCACTCACCCTCAACCGCTCATGTTTCCTCTCCACAGGAGCCTGTAGCAACCACCTCTGGGGAACCTATACATCTGGAACCTTCCTCACTTGAGGAGGTTGCCATTGAAACGCATCACTCTCCCCGGGTGCATACTGCCTTCACACTCTCTCCGACTGCAACCGCCCCCCAAAGTCCTACCATAATAATTGCCAAAGTCCTGACTCAGTTGCATTCCTCACCTCCTCCCCAGATACCAATCAAAACTGGGATAGCCTCAACCATTGAGGGGGAGGACCAAAGTGCTTCTGACACCCCACATCACAGGGGTTACCATATTCAATCTCCAAGTGTAGAAATGGAGATTTGAATTTTTGGTGAGGCTGCCACTTCTCCTGCTTCAGCAAATGATGAGGATGAATTTGGTACTATCCATAAGACCTCACCAGAGGCAACTGCCGATGAAGGACATGGTCCTGAGGCAGGAAGTCCCCAGTACCATGACCAAGGGGCGCATGCTACTACTGATCTACACTCAGAGCATGTTCATCTTGATTCTATCAGGAGGTCAGGTGATTCAGTAAACACTGATGATGACCTGGGCTTCTTTTATGATGTTTTAGCCCAAAACTCCATCCTCGAGGATGAGGTGAGCAGACTCAAAGAGCTTCTTGCCAAAATTTCTCAGGATCAAAGACCATTACCCCTCAAAACCCACAGATGGCACCTTCCTCGGAAGGTCTCCCATACACAGAGCCACTCCAACACACTCAGCTACCTGCCTCTGCTTCTGGCACTATTTCTCAAGGACAGAACCCCCTAAGCAAATAGCTGCTATCTTTCAACATTCCTTACCTCTCATCACATTAACTATCACTGATATAGTGCTTAAAACCCTTGATGAGAGGCTTCCCTCAGTTACACAGCCCTTGATAGAGGATGTTGCGAGCAAAAGGCTTCCTGACAATCAAACCCTTGCAACCAATGCAACCAAAAAGGGGGAGATTCGGTCAGTGAAAGCAAAAAAAAAGAAGATTGCAGAGAGGAAAGAAACTGAGAAGGAGAAGGTGAAGGAAGCTGACATGGAGAAAGTGACTGAAAGTACTAAAGACTTTCATGTCACATACAAGAAAAGGAAGAATGAAAAGGAGACTGACTTGGAGACAATGGTGAAGGAGGCTGATGCCGAACACAGCCGATCAATGGATAACATCATTGATCAGTTATTTAGGCAAGGTCACGACACTGAAAAACTTGACTCACAAATCAGAAGACTGGAGATTGAATAAATCCAAGCTAGATGGGCAAGTTATGATGTGTTGGAAAGGGAAAGGCTAGAAATCATGATCGGTTCATATCGAAATATCTGGTAGATCATTGATTGAAATCAAGGCATGGTCCAGGGACAGCACCTTGGCAATAACCACCAAAGTCTGTTCGTCTGAAGTATACACCAAAGGATTGGTTATTGAAGCCTTAAATGAAGCTGGTGCTGGGAGCAGGACTGAACTAGTCAAGCAATCTAAAGCTGAACTCACATCTAAAATGCTAGAACAACCTGTCAAAATTCCCATACCAAAACCCACTAAAACAATCCCTTTAACCCATAAACCACCACAACCACAACCCACCAAACCAATTCCCTTACCCTCAAAACCCATAGCCGATGATGTAGCCCAGAAGAGGAAGAGAAGGGTACTGAGGCTAGAAGAGGAAGAAGAAGAAAATGATGAAGATGAAGATAGGCTGCCAATCTCAGCTGTTATACAGTTGCCTAAGGCCAACGTCACTCTCCAACAATTACTCCTGAAACTCAAAGACAAATTGTGAAAGTGAAGCTAGAAGAAGAAGAGCTTCACAAACAACATGATGAGGAATTGTTGACAAGAGTGACAAAGCATATGCTGCCACATCTTCAATCATCATCATGAAGAAGCACGCTCTTAGGTTATACACTCTTAAACACACATTTCAATATCAAAAGGAGAGAGTGAGGATTTGGCCTGATCCCAGGGTGTCTCATAAGATTCAAAAGAAAAACATTCCATAGAGATACATTGACCAAGTGAAGAAGATTGTAGATGAAGTGATCTCCCTGGTCTTTGTAGTATCACCCTGGGAAATCCTAGATGACTTTTAAGAGAGCCTATAAAGCTAACCTGACCCCACAAAAGATGCTGGAGAATAAAATGGTGAAAAAGGGGTTAGTATATAAGAGGCTTGAGGAAGTTAGAAAGAATGAGCTCCATTGGTTCTTAGAGGGTAATCACCAGATGAATTTGCTTATAGAGTAATAACAACTGTGGAACTCAAAAATGGGAAACATGTCAAATACCTATCTGAATATTATGGGCCAAAATCACTTTTTGAAGGAGGAGCTGAAGAGCTTACCATGGAGGAACAGATAACCTTCCTTGAGGCCTATACAAGGGAGTCATACAGACTCATTGTTGGGAAGTAGGTCTCATGGATGGGGTAACAGCTCTATGTCCAGTTTCCAAGACAGAGTTCCCATTCATCCTTGCCAAACAGATCATTGAGACTTCTTCCCAGGCCTGTGCTTACATGGGTCACTTCTGAGCTGATCTAGAAGACAAAATGACCAAGTCTTTCTGCCATAATAAGTGGGACAACTTCAATAAGTTTAGAGGTTTTGGCTGCATTGGTTTAGGGGGAGTTGTTGGACCAAAAGAACCAATGAGCCTGATCAGAAAAAACTCTAAGTCCCACAGACATCACAACAACTGCTGAAGACTTGATCAGCTGTTTGACAAAGTCTGAAGACTTCAACAGCTGAAGACTAAAGTACTGAACTTCAACAGCTGAAGACTAAAGTACTGAAGACTTCAACAGCTGAAGACCAAAGTCTGAAGATCAACAGCTGAAGACTAAAGTACTGAAGATCAACAGATGAAGTACAAAGACTGAAGACATCAGCTGATGACAACAACTGAAGTTCAAGTACAAGTACTGAAGCCTTCAGAGTTTGTTACAATAGCTGAAGAATCATTCTTCAGTTGTTGTGATGGTTCCTTTCAGTAGTTTTCTTTTATGTTTCATTATTTGTAAAATGACTGAAGAGCATGTTCTTCAGTCATTGTAGTTTCAGTAGTTCTTTTCAGTAGTTGTAGTGATAGTTAACACTTAGTATTTTTGTAAGAAGATGTCAGCTGTTTTGACATCTTCAGTAGTTGTGTTAAGTTTCAGTAGTCTGAATAATTCTGTTAGATGTCACTATCAAATGACATGAGCAGACGTCACATCTCCTATATAAGGAATGTTCCACCACGACATATCTTATATAAGGGATGATTGACCTGATTGTAGTGTGACATTTTGCCACCACGAAAGCGCGTATTGAATGAAATATTTGATTTGCAGAATTGTTTCTGTAATCGTTTGCTCTTACTTCGAATATCAACTGTATTCTTGTGAATTGTCTAATTCATGTTTGATTTCCACTGTAATACTCTCTAATCAATCAAACGTAGATCACTGATCCTAACAATTGGTATCAGAGCTGGTTAATCATTGATCAATCTAACAATTGATCATTGAAACTGCTAATCGATATCTGCATTTGATTGAATTAGCATATTTGTAAGAATCGGTTATAGTTCAATTGAATTTTTGCTACTTTTGTTTTATTGCTTTTTGTTTTCTCTTGGTTCAATTTGGTTGTTGTGTTTTGTTCTAAATCTGTTAAAACTTAATTGATTTTGGTTGAATCTGAGAATGACTACTCCTCTAATGACCCTCACAATACCGGTTCTTCAACCAAGCCTTCGATGCTGGTTAGGACTGAGTATAACATATGGCAACGAAGAATGCTTCATCACCTGTCTGTTAACAGTTCAAGTTGTTGGACATCAGTGGTACATGGTCCACATAAGCCTATGGTGAACAATCCGGAAACCAATCAAATGGTTCCGAAGAAGAAGGAACAATACTCAGATGAAGATCGAAAACTGTTTGAGATTGATGCTAAATAAAGCCCATGGAATTCTGGCCATGGCACTGCCGAATGAAATCTGTTCAGGGCTTATGCATCATGAAACTACTCATGACCTCTGGAATGCACTGAAGGAACAATTCGGTGGAACTGATGAGGTCTTAGCAAACAACAGAGAAATCCTTGCCCAATAATATGAAACATTCTCTCATAGGAAGGGTGAGACACTGACTCAACAGTTTGAGCGTTTTTCCAGTTTGAGCGTTTTTCCAGTTGATCTCAGAGCTAAAAATAGTCAAACATGAATATACCAATAGCCAGATGAACAACAGATTCCTTAGATCACTGCCTGAGAAATGGGACACATACTATTGTCCTACGACAGTGCAAATCTGGATAAACTATCTCTCACCCAACTTCATGGGAAACTGCTTACATTTGAGAGAGAGATAGAGCAGAAAAGGAAACTGGCATCATCAGGAAAGCTCACGATGAATTTGTACCAGGGAACACTGCCTTGGTTGGTCATGAGTCAGAATATGCTGCATCTGAAAGTAACTATGATCAGCATATAGATTTCTCTTCAAACAGTTCAGATCATGCATTTGTTGGTGTTGATAGTCACTCAGGCTGTAATAGTGACAATTTATATTTAATCATGGATGATTTAAAAGGAATAGCTGATGATGATCTAGAAGAGACGGATATTCTGAGCCAAATGGCCTTGATTAATATCAGATCTCAGAAGTTCTACAAGAGGACTGGCAGGAAATTTCCAGGACTCTCTGGCAAAACCAAAGTTGGTTTTGACAAGAGTAAGTTGAGGTGTCACAAATGCCAAAGGCTTGGACACTTTGCTAGAGAGTGTAGATCATCTGGATCTAACTCCTCTGCACCCTTTGTGACTTTTCCAAGCACTAGTCCACAAAATAGGGGGCAACATCCTGCTAGTTCTGGTCATCATTCACAACCTGTTTCGCCTGCATATTTTGTCCCTCAGGGTCCAATGTCATATCGTATCCCTGCTATTACTTGCCTCAGCCAAATCCATTTCAAGTTCCTACTGCACAACAACCACAAGCATTACCTGAGCGTCTACCATCTCAGTCACAACCTCATCACAGCTTTTTCACCCCTGGTAATGTTGATGGAGCAGTTTACCAGATGATCTCTCTGGTACTGAGCAATTATTTGCTAGTGATGGTCAACATGGTGGTGAACATCCTTTTGGGAATCTAGCTCTCATGGCCCTGGAATCCACTGAGAGTTCATGCTCCAATGCAACTTCTTCACAGGTAACCCAGGTATCCTCTGAGGCTAAGGCCAAGCTTTGTTCTGAATCTTGCATAGATGCATTTGTCTCTATTAGAGAAGCAAATGTAGCTGTAATTAATCAAAATCTAGAGCTTGAGCAAACTATTTCCAAAAGAAAAGCTGAATATGTGTTTGTCCTTAAGGACAAAGATGATGATATTATAAGCTTAAATGCCAATTAAATGATGAAAAGGCTAAGCTAGAGGTCATTCTTGAGAACCATAAGGAACTCAAAGAAAAAATTGTAGTTACCCAAGTTGAGTATGACCGCTGGGTGTCATCCTGCAAAGGATTTGAAATGCTGCTCAGTAAGCATTCTGCTTCGAATGTGAAGTTTGGAATTGGTTACAACCATATTGCACCTCCAACACAATTTTACTCCAAAACCAATAGTAAAATCTGAAGGTCAAAGCAATCTCCAAACCACATCATCATATGCATCATCCTCAAGTGATCTTCCAAAATCACAAGATGAAATAAGGGTTGATACCTCAGCAAGTCAATTGGCTGATGGGTTAACTACTAATAAGCACATGAAGCTGAGTATTTCAGATGTTGTCCCTCAAAGTAACTTAAGTACTGAATGGCAAGTTACAACAATGAAAAGCATTTCAAATTAGCTGAAATAAATGGATTAACAACTGCTGACAATGAACAGCTGAAGAACAACTCTCAGTTGTTACGGATTCTTCAGTACTGAACAAAAGTACTGAAAGGAGGAAAGTACTGAAGAGCACACCTTCAGTAGTTTCCACATCAGCAGTTGATCAATCCAAGATGAAGAATAAGCCATGTGAAATATGTGGTAAATTCAATCATCTTTCTGATGAATGTTGGTACAGAAAGGGTTCCAAACTCAACAGAGATAAGCTCATTAAAATCCAGATGGATGAAATGAAAACTGAGTTTGAGACCAAGTTTGTACCGCAATCATTCCATTGTGATAAACCCAAGCCTTCAACCAAATCCAAAAAGAAGGATAAGGTTCATCACAAAACATCTGATGGTGCTCCTCATGATAAACATCAGACTAAGTCTGTTAATTTTAAGGAGGAAATGGTGGATTACAGGAACTCATCAAACACAAGTACTGATATGTCACAAGAGCTGAAAGCTTTGGCTACAAATCAGACACACTTCTTATGATGGTTCAGCATTTGTTGGGGAGAGTTAACCAACTAGATGCACCTGTGATCAAATCACTGAAAAGGCATTCCAAGCCCAAATCCAAGGAATCCATTTCAGCACCATCTCCTTCTTCATCAGCTGTTAATCATAAGAAACAAGTTATGGTTGTATCTGTTGATGAAAACAGACCCAAAAGCAAAAAGGTTTGGGTCTCAAAATCTAACTAGTTTTCTTTTATTCAGGGTTCTTCAACATGCCAAAGGAGCATCTGGTATGTGGACAGTGGAGGATCTATGCATATGACTGGGAGCAGTTCTCTTCTTAATGACTACTCTCAAGGAAAGAAGGGATTTGTTTCATTTGGAAATGATGCCAGAGGTTACATCATTGGGAAAGGATATGTGTCTAATGGACAAATCCGGTTTGATGATGTCAACCATGTGGAGAATCTCAAGTATAATCTGCTGAGTGTCAGTCAGATGTGTGATAAAGGGCATGTTGCACTTTTCACAAGCCAGAACTGCAGGATTCTGTCTTCCCAAGTTCTGAGGCTGATTGACAAGGTAATGGATGGACATACTCTCCTGAAGGCCAACAGAGTCGGAAGAGTGTATGCCTTGGATTGTCAAAGAAGATTGATTTGAAAGGTCATCCATGCCTGTTCTCCAAAGCCTCTCCTCAAGAATCTAAACTATGGCATAGAAGGTTGGGTCATGTCAATCTCAGAAACATGAATCAGCTGATCCACAATCATTTAGTGAGAGGTTTATCAATAAAGGAGTTCCACTATGATGAAGCCTGCACTGCTTGCTTGAAAGGAAAACAACACAGTCTCATTCCCTCCCATTGAAGAACCTAAGTCCACTATCTGCTTGCAGTTACTGCACATGGATCTATTTGGTCCTGTGAGAGTGATGAGCATGGCAAAGAAGAGATATTGTCTGGTAATTATGGATGATTACTCTAGATTCGTATGGACTTTCTTTCTGCATTCAAAGGATGAGGTTGCTCAGAAGATTATAACTTTATGCTGTATGTTGAGAAGCGGTATTCCCTATCAGTCAAGTGTATAAGGAGTGATAATGGTACTGAATTCAGAAACCATACACTTGAAGATTTTATATTTCAAAAGGAATCAAAAGGCAGTTTAGCATCCCAAGGACTCCAGAACAAAATGGAGTAGTGGAGAGAAAGAACAGGACTTTAATTGAAGTTGCAAGGTCCATGTTGGCTGATTCTGGTTTGCCTTTGACCTTTTGGGCTGAAGCTGTCAATACGGCTTGCTATGAGCAGAATAGAGTGTTTGTAAATCAGAGGTTGATGAAGACTCCATATGAAGCTCTACATCGTTTGGCTCCTTTGATTTCATTCTTCAGAGCCTTCGGATGTCCTTGTTTCATTCTCAACACAAAGGGTCAACTCCACAAATTTGATCCTAAGGTGGATGCAGGGTATTTTGTAGGTTATTCATCCACTTGCAAGGCTTACAGAGTCTTCAACTGCAGAACAAAAATAGTTGAAGAAACCTTGCATGTGAAATTAATGAATCTCCTAAGGATAAAATTCCACAAAAACCTGTGGAGTTTTTGATCTGGACATACTGTAATATGCTCCTTATCAAACTCCAGTTGTTGCAGATCATGTGGATAAATCATCTTCTGCAGCAAGTCTTCCACCTGGTGATACTCAAGATGATGATGATATCAGTACTCACCTTTTCAAGTTCAGTGACCAACTGCCTAAGTCTGCTAAACTTGACGTTCCTGTACCTTCAACAGCTCCATCCACAACAAATGCTGATGAGATTTCTGATTCCTCTACATCGTTTGATTTGCCATCTAATACTTGGTTTCAAGAATCTGAATCAACATCTGCTGATGCTGAACGGCTACAAACACTTGCACTGATCTTATTGTGCACCAAGAGCTGAAGAATCACCCCATGTCTCAAATCATTGGTGGTATCAATGCTAGCGTCTCAACCAGAAGTCAATTGCCTAACTTGTGCTTCTATGCTCTCTTCATAAGTCAGCAAGAGCCAAAGAACTATCATGTTGCTTTGAGAGACAATGGATGGGTGGAAGCCATGCAGCTTGAGCTTCTTCAGTTCAAGAAACAGCAAGTGTGGGAACTGGTTCCTCTACCCCCAGATAAGTGTGCAATAGGCACTAAATGGGGTTTAGGAACAAAACAGATGAAAATGGGCTTATTGTTAAGAACAAGGCCAAACTGGTTGTTCAGGGGTTTTCTCAAGAAGAAGGTATTGATTATGATGAGACCTTTGCCCCTGTAGCCCGACTGGAGGCAATTAGATTGTTCTTAGCCTATGCTGCATTCCACAATCTTAAAGTTTTTCAAATGGATGTTAAAAGTGCATTTTTATATGGTAAAATAAAAGAAGAAGTTTATATGTGTCAACCACCAGCTTTGAGGATAATAAACATCCAGATTTGGTATACAAGCTTGATAAGGCTCTTTATGGGTTGAAACAAGCTCCTAGATCCTGGTATGAGACATTATCAAATTTTCTTCTTCAAAATAATTTCACTAGAGGCTCCATAGATAAAACTTTATTCATTAAGAAGGTGGATCAGCATAAGCTACTTGTTCAAATTTATATTCATGATATTATTTTTGCATCCTCTGACTCCAGTTGTGTGATGACTTCACCAATTTAATGCATAAGAAGTTTGAAATGAGTGCAATGGGAGAATTACAGTTCTTCTAGGATTGCAAATCAAACAAAAGGCTGATGGGACTTTCATTCATCAGTCTAAATATACAAAAGATTTTGAATAAGTTTGATTTACAAAGTTGTAAGCCCTGTTCTACTCCCATGTGCAACACCACACAACTGGATGCAGATCAGAAAGGTAAAGCTGTTGATGAAACACTTTACGATGTATGATTGGGTCCTTGATGTACTTAACAGCTTCTAGACCAGATATCATCTTTGCAACATGTGTTTGTGCTAGATTTCAGGCTGCTCCTAAAGAGTCTCACTTGATTGCAGTCAAAAGGATCTTTAGATATCTGCAAGGTACACAATCTCTGGGTATTCCACTGGACACTCTGCAAATTGGTTTTTTTTCTGATAGTGACTATGCAGGGTGTAAGTTAACCAGAAAGTCAATTCTGGTGGATGTCAATTCCTAGGCAACTGTTTGATTTCTTGGCAGAGTAAGAAACAAACATCTGTTGCTACATCCACTGCTGAAGCAGAGTACATTGCTGCTGCAAGCTGTACTGCTCAGGTACTCTGGCTTCAGAACCAACTTTTGGATTATGGCATTACAGAGACTAAGACTCCATTATTAATGGACAGTGCTTCAGCTCTTTGCATTGTCAAGAATCCTGTCGAGCACTCTAGGACCAAACATATAGAGATCAGACATCATTTTATTAGGGACTGTTTTGAAAAAGGTCTGATTGATCCAAAGTTTGTGCCTAGTGCTGATGAGTTTGCAAACATTTTTACTAAGCCTTTGGATAGTTCGACTTTCCAAAACCTAGTGTTAAGGCTTGGTATGCTGCAGCTAGAATAAGTGATAACTACTGATGATCTCAGTAAATAAGTGTTGATGATCATTTGTAACAATATCACAAATAAGTACTGATTCTGTTACAAGAACTGATACAGTCACAACTACTGATGTAGTTATAACTACTGATATCAGTCGAAACAGAAAGTACTGATGTCCTATGAAACAACTGAAAAACAGCCAAAAAGACTGATGAGTTAGTGTTGAGGACAGTATGAAATAGCTGAAAAGCTATGAATTGACAAAAAAACTGATGAGAATTTTCTCTTCAGTGTTTCTAAAACTGCTGTTTCATCTAAAGAACTGATGACAAAACCATGTCTTCGTAGTTTCACAACTACTGATGACTAACACCACGTCGTCAGCTGTTTACAACAACAGATGATAAAACCATGTCTTCAATAGTTTCATAACTACTGATGACTAACACCAAGTTATCAGTTGTTTCCAACATCTGATGCCAAAACCATGGTTTTCAGTAGTTTTATAATACTGATGCCTAAAACCAAGACTTCAGTTGTTTCAACCTCTGAAGGTTAATACCACGTCATCAATCGATTAAAACTACTGATGATACACACCAAAACCTTCAGTTGCTTTATAACCCGTACCCTATAAATACCTTATCTTACAGAGCTTCATCATCTCAAACCTAACATTCAAAAACTCAGAACTTTCTCACATCCATGGCGAACATGAAGCTAAACCACGACACAACTGTGTGCTTACCTTACCAAATCACCTTCTGGAAAAAGTTTGATAATGCCATTGATCTAATGATCAACTCTCCATACAAAACGGCTTTCCTTCTAAATCCTACCATTCATGCCGAATCCCTACAACAGTTTTGGATGAACGTCACCCCTATCAATGGGGAGAATGACACCGACTCTCTCCAGTCGTTCGTCAACAACCGTCGGTGGTTATCACTCCAGCAATCCTTCGCCAAACCCTACAACTGGATGATGCCACTTTCCCCCTGGGTATTCAAAGGGCACCACTGATCTATCATTTGCCCACATGGATACCAGGGTAACCTCAGCGCCTCTACCATCCTGAAGAAGCATTTCCATGATGCGGAACGACTAATTTTTCATATGGTGAATGTATGCTTAGCTCCTAAGACTTCGTCTTGGGATCAAATGTCGACAAGGTGGCAGCAGGTATTATTCTCTATCCTTGACCAACAAAGCTTAAATTTTTCTGAAATATTATTTCTTGAACTCAAGGATATGGCCTCAAGCCTATTGCTAACCGATGGATTTATATCCTCGGTTCATAATGGCCATTATAGTAAACCAGCTGAAAGCTGAGGGACTTGTTGGCCTTGGAGTACCTGCCATGGCTGTATTGCCTGAAGTATACTCCAGGCACGACTCAGACCAGTCACTTAAACTGGCTGCCAAACTGGGAAAATCCACGCAGCTGGAACCCACAGCCACCACCTCCAAATCCAATGTCCCCACCAAACCCAAACACAAGAAAGCCAAAAAGGCTACTCAGGGAAATGAGTCCCCTGAGAATGCCATGCAACACAAACGCAGGTTATATGTACTGGTCATAACCCCCAGTAGATACACGTACTCACTCACCCTCAACCGCTCATGTTTCTTCTCAACAGGAGCCTGTAGCAACCACCTCTGGGGCACCTATTCATCTGGAACCTTCCTCGCTTGAGGAGGTTGCCATTGAAACGCACCACTCTCCCCGGGTGAATACTGCCTTCACACCCTCTCCGACTGCAACCGCCCCCCAAAGTCTTACCATAATAATTGCCAAAGTACTGACTCAGTTGCATTCCTCACCTCCTCCCCAGATACCAATCAAAACTGGGATAGCCTCAACCATTGAGGGGGAGGACCAAAGTGCTTCTGACACCCCATCACAGGGGTACCATATTCAATCTCCAAGTGTAGAAATGGAGATTGAATTCAGGTGAGGCTGCCACTTCTCCTGCTTCAGCAAATGATCAGGATGAATTGGTACTATCCATAAGACCTCACCAGAGGCAACTGCCGATGAAGTACATGGTCCTGAGGCAGGAAGTCCCCAGTACCATGACCAAGGGGCGCATGCTAGTACTGATCTACACTTAGAGCATGTTCATCTTGATTCTATCAGGAGGTCAGGTGATTCAGTAAACACTGATGACGACCTGGGCTTCTTTTATGATGTTTTAGCCCAAAACACCATCCTCGAGGATGTGGTGAGCAGACTCAAAGAGTGCTTGCCAAAATTTCTCAGGATCAAAGACCATCTACCCTCAAAACCCACAGATGGCACCTTCCTCGGAAGGTCTCCCATACACAGAGCCACTCCAACACACTCAGCCACTGCCTCTGCTTCTGGCACTATTTCTCAGGGACAGAACCCCCCTGAGCAAATAGCTGCTATCTTTCAACATTCCTTACCTCTCATCACATCAACTATCACTGATATAGTGCTTAAAACCCTTGATGAGAGGCTTCCCTCAGTTATACAACCTTGATAGAGGATGCTATAAGCAAAAGGCTTTCTGACAATCAAACCCTTGCAACCAATGCAACCAAAAAGGGGGAGATTCGGTCAATGAAAGCAAAAAGAAAGAGGATTGCAGATAGGAAAGAAACTAAGAAGGAGAAGGTGAAGGAAGCTGACATGGAGAAAGTGACTGAAAGTACTAAAGACTTTCATGTCACATACAAGAAAAGCAAGAATGAAAAGGAGACTGACTTGGAGACAATGGTGAAGGAGGCTGATGCCGAACACAGCCGATCAATGGATACCATCATTGATCAGCTGTTTAGGCAAGGTAATGACAGGACAGGAGCTTGAGTCAACCTCGCCTTTAGTTCCTCGAACGCCTTCTCTTGAGCTTGAACCCATACAACTTCACATCCTTTCGGGTCAACTTAGTCAGTGGAGAAGCAATCTTAGAGAAATCTTGGATAAACCTTCTATAGTAGCACAGTAAACCCAAGAAGCTACGAATCACGGATGGCGTCTTAGGAGACTTCCATTGCATCACTGCCTCCACCTTAGCCGGGTCCACCATAATCCCATCAGGATTTACCACATGACCCAAGAACTGAACTTTGCATAACCAAAATGTGCACTTTGAGAACTTGGCGTACAACTTCTCCTTTATCAGCATCTCTAGAACCTCTCGAATGTGACCGGCATGCTCAATCTCACTCTTCGAACAATCAGGATATCATCAATAAACACCATCAACGATTTATCCAACATAGGCTGACACACCCAATTCATCAGATCCATAAAAGCAGCTGGCGCATTGGTCAAACCAAAACACATGACAAGAATCTCGTAGTGACCATAGCGCGTGCGAAAAGCTGTTTTAGGGATATCCTTCTACTTCACCTTCAACTGATGGTAACTAGATCGAAGGTCTATCCTTGAAAACCAACTGGTACCTTGAAGCTGATCAAACAAGTCATCAATTCTCGTGAGGGGTATCGGTTCTTCAACGTGAACTTGTTCAGCTTATGGTAGTCAATACACATTCTCATACAAGCGTCTTTCTTCTTCACAAACAAGACCCGGGCACCCAAGGGGAGATACTCGGTCTGATGAACCCCTTATCAAGCAGCTCTTGCAACTGCTCCATCAACTCTTTCGTCTCCATCGGAGCCAACTGATACGGTGCCTTGGCAACATGCTAGGCACCCTGTATCAGATCAATCTGAAACTCAATCTCTCTATCAAGTGGCACTCCTGATAAGTCTTCTAGGAACATGTCTAGAAATTCACACACAACCGGTACATCGGATAGTTATGGTGTTGGCATATCCACCTAAGGTCATCACAAACGATCTAACAGGATACTTATGACCCTCAAGTTCCATATCACAATCCTCGATCATCTTAGAAATCCTGGTAGACTTACCTATGGCAGTTTCTACATCAGAGGGCGCCTCAACACGTCTACCATTAACAGGCAGTTTAGCACATAAAGCAGCAGAGATAAAACTTTTACTAGCACGAGAATCAAACAACACAGAAGCTAAAGTTTGGTTCACTAGAAATATACCAGACACATCCAAGCTTCCTCCTGTGTCATAGTGAATGCCCTGGCGCTCGCCCTCGGTCCTTCACCTCCTGTCTTCCTTGCTCCGGAACCCTCAGCCGTCGGCTTCTTCCAATCCTACTCATGTGACCCTCCTCACCACAGTCGAAACATTTGCCCGTATGGCAATCCTTTGCGATGTACCCCGTCTTCCCACATTTGATGCACACAATCAACCCCAACCTGCATGCTCCCGCACACTCCCTTCCATACATGCCCTACCTCTTTGACCCCGCAATCGATATGGCCCCATGTCGGTCATCCACCCGTGCCTTTATGTTACCCGTCAAGGCATCACCCCGACCAACCCTTTTGCCGTTCTAGTTCCGATCGCCACCACCCTTCTTGCTCGCTTCAGTTACCACCACCTCCCGCTCATCATATAGCCTCCCTGCCAAATCGACCACCGACCTAAACGTGCTTGGCCGGGCGACGATCATATGCTTGTGAACATCCACCGGTAATCCTTGAATGTACATCTTGACCTTTCGAGACAGAGGCGTCACCTGGTCTAGCACGAGCCATGCCATTTTGACTGGGTTTAGTAAGAGTGATATTCTTACTGAGAATCGAATATGATATTCAAGTCAACGATTGAGTGGCGGAAACAAACAACCGAAGAACAATCAAGCAAGAAAATTACTCATAAATCATGTTTGTATTGATATATGAATGTTGACAAATAACACAGAATAATTACAACAAAATCTCTATCTCTCAACCGTCGCCTCAGTACGAGGTAAACCATTCTATTTATACACAAGAGAAGATGCCTTTACAAAATGACTAAACTACCCTTGACCTATTACATGAGAAAGTAGTCTAAGTTGATCCGCATCTGTGATTGTTCATCCGCATTGACAAATGCGGATGAGATAATCTTGATCAACATTTCCACTTGATCATCAGCATTAGTAAGTTGGTCATCCGCATTGGTTAATGCGGATGAAAAAATACTTGTGCGCATTTGGTTGGTCATCCGTATTTGTCAATGCGGATGATCAATGTCTTGTCCGCATCTTCTTTTGTTCTTCCGTATTAGTCAATGCGGAAGAGTAACTTGTCTAGCGTAAGTATTGTGTCTTCCGCATTAGTTAATGCTGAAGAGTAAACACTTGTCAGCATCAGATTTTTGTGTTCCGCATTGACTAATGCAGAAGATAATACTTGTTATTTTTCTTACATATCTTCATCCGCATTGCATCTTGGACTTGTGGGATTCCAGCTGAACAATCATCAATTCACCCATTGAGTTGGCATGTATGGTCCTTTCAAGGTGCAACAATACTCCCCCTAAGGATTATACAGCCTAGTTTTCCTCAATGTTTAGGAGGTGATTGATGTTGTGAAGATTTAGTTGGGTCTTGAGGAGGTAGTATGAATGCTGCTTTGGAGGGATCTAGAATGGCCTTGATCATGTTTACAAAATTAGTTGCTTGAGACATCTTGTCTCTACTTAGCACATGTATTTTCATTCTGCTCATGTTGTAGATGGCTTCCATTGGTAACTTTTTCAGAGAAATCGGTTCCCATATGGAGATTGTTGAAAGACCATCTCTATGAATCAATAAACTCCCTCCCACATCCACTTCAAGCTTAACAATGTTTCCAAGTTGCAGTGGTGTTTTCTTCTTCTTTCTTGGTCTCTTTTAATCTTTATTCTGTCATAGGCCAGTTTCAAGAACTTGATGCATTTAAAAAAGAAGTGCATGTCTTGTTCACCCAATTTCTTGTTTAATTCCCTGAAGTGTGTGGTATAATGTAGTGGATGTATGATTCGTCAAGTAGTCTTACTTCATATCCACTGAAAAGTCTAATGTCAGCTCCTTCTTTTCCTCCCCACTTCCTTTCTATTACAGCTCATATGTTTTCTCATCATAGTACACATTTGAGATAGGAGTGGTAGAATGAGTACCAGACACTACTTTCCTCTTGAAAGACTCAGTTGGCTTTACCTTCAACCCAGGGAATACTATTTCTTCTGTTTCCACCTTTTTCTTCTTATCCAGGGGATTGACAAATGTTTTATCTTTTCTTAAGCAAATTTTTTAATGAATTGAAGTTGTTTGTCCTTCTGAACATCTTAAGTATATTCTCAAAATCATATCCCCTGAACATAGCTGCGTGATTGATGAGTTCAAGTTGAGCTAGTTCCTTCAAATCATGAATCTCAAGGGCATTTACTAGAGCTAAGTGCTCTGTGAAGAATTTTACAAGCCCTGAGATTCTCTTAACCATGAACATGTTCCAGGTGCTATCATACTTCCATGTTATTATCTTCTGATCTATCTTCCCCTTGGGAGTAGATACCCCTCTGATCAGTTCAGCAGTGGTTAGTCCTTCTTGCAGCTTCAACTGAGATGGTTCTGCAAACCATTCAGGATATTTGTGGAGTACCGGGGCAAGTAGTTCTTGATCTTTTATGTTCACAGCATGTCTTCACCTGACATTCTATTTCTGGGTTTGGTCTTCGTCAATTCTTCTTCTAGTTTTTTTAGTTATCTTTCATTTCATTGATCAATTGAAGTGTTACAACCCTTAATGAATTTGTCTTCATGTTGGCAATCTTTCTTTTTGTGAATCCCTGACTTGAAAGATATTCCTTCATTTCCTTATGAGACATGTTATAAGGATCAAGAATAATGATTCATGAGATGAGGTTGATTTCTTCATTTGTGAAAGCTTTTGTAGAGTACCCCTTCTTGGTAGTGGAACTTCATACCTTGTGGGTTTCTTCAAGGATGAGTCATTGTGCTTTAGGGTGTCCTTTGTCATTGTCTTCTCATAGTCAGTGTCTATTGTTGGATCAAGCAACAACTTCACTTTCTCTTCCTCCTTTTTCATTTTCTCATAAGTCATTACAAACACTTCATCAGGATCATAGCCTTGATTGATCAAGAACATGGCTTTAATCATCAAGTCATCAGTTTGAGCTTTGGTTACCATGTCTTCTACTTACTGTTCTTCTTTAAGAGGACTGTCAATGAGAACATCCTTTAAAACTTCATCTTCATCTGCAATTTCTCCTTCTTCTAAATCAATTGCTCATGTTCTTCCAAAAATTCAGCAATTGCTGCTAAACTTCTTGGGTCATCTTTTTGTTTCTTTGATGGTTCTTCTTCAGTTATTGGTCTCTTGCATTTAGCCTTTTCTGCCAGATACTTCCTCTTTCGTGAGTAAGTTTGAAGTTGAGGGCTAGAGGTTTCAGTTTGATCTTCTGGTTCAGGGACCTTTTCAGGTGTACTTGACTCTTGATCCTTCATTTCACTTTGTTCCGGTACAGTTTCTTCTTTACTTTCTTGTTCAAATCTTTCTTTTAGTTCCTTTTTTTGTTCTTCAGTTAATGATATGGCATAGACAATTGCAGAGACAATTCCTTTTCCAATGGCACTGGTGATTTAGGAATAAATACAATAGGCTGTCCCTCAGTTCTTTGATTATTTATGAACTCCCAAAAATCATCATCAATGTTGAATTGTTCACAAGGAAAACTATCCAAAGCACTTAAGAGTTCTTCAAATTCACCCTTTTCTGTGTCTGAATGGCCAGTGTTTCCAGAATACACTACCATGTCTAAGCTTTGGTGTTTGATCTCAGTTTCACTTTCATCATCCACTTGTTCTTCATTCTCATCATCATTCTTTTGTTCTTCTTTCTCATCATCATCCATCACATCAATTCTTTAATCATCATTTCAAGCTCAGATATTCTTTTGTTCTTGCTCTCAGTTTCTCTTCCAATTTTGAGATGATATGAGCTTGTTCCTCTATGATGTTTTCTTGTTCCTCCATGGCAATAGTTTGTGTTTTTAAGAATGTCTATATGTCCACTCACTTGTTCTCTTGAGTGTTTCAGTGTAGCTTTTAGATTTTCAATCTCTTTTGCTAGTTCCATTCTTTCAACTGCGTATTTTTCTTTAAGATCTATCAATTCTCCTTCTTTCTCATCAAGTTCTAGGATTTTGTCATTTATAATTCCTGCTCTCCTGTTTAGTGTTCTTTCCATCCTTTCTACTTTGAGTAACAACTCAGTTATTAATTCATCTTTCTCAACATGCCTATTGATGTTTGATTCAACATAGCTTGCAGAAGGAGCATCCTCAGAAGGTTCATTCATAGCTTTGGTTTGATCATGATGATCCTCCTCATCAGAAGATGATTTGGATGCACTTGTTGATCCTTTTGGTTCAGCAAGGTGATCAATTGATGATGGTAATGGTTGGTAAGGAGGAATAGGAGATTGGTGTGGTGATATAGGATATTGATGATGTGGTGATATAGGTTGAGTGGTTATTGGTGTTGTTTGTTATGGTGATGTAAGTGATGGTATTGATGAAGGTAAAGGTGATGGTGTTGCTGGTGGTAAAGGTGATGGTATTGGTGAAGGTAAAGGTGATGGTATTGGTGGTGGTAAAGGTAATGGTATTGGTGAAGGTTGTGGAGTTGGTTGAGCTATTGGTTGTGGTATTGGTTATGGAGGTGGTTGTGGAGGTGGTTGTGCTTGACCTGCTTGGTGTATTTGTTCAAACATCCAAGGAAGAAGGGGTGAAGAGGCACCACTGTAGAAGTACCTTGGGTCCTTCTTCTTGATGTACTTATAGGATCTTGCATCATAATGGGGAATGTTAAGTACTGGTCCTTCGTTAACAATGTCATGAAATGTTTCATTGATTAGGCATTGAATAAATCTGTGGTACAATAGAAACTTGTATCTCATCCCTTCTTGAATGTTGAATACATATGCCGACATGTTAAATCTTCTGTTGGTGCAGAGAGCACAGATTGCAGAAGATGTGAGGACTGGAATGTCATTCCATCCTATTTTCCTTTTAGACAGACAATGTTGAAACATATGAATTAGGAATCTCTAGGGCAGATCCACTAATCCTTTGACTATCTGTTTGGCTTCATAGCTCCCTTCATAACCATTTTAGAGAAAAATGTGGTCATCTCCTCATCATCCAATTCAAGAGGATCATCTGCATTATCATTGAATTGCAGACATCGTCTAACTGATTCTTCTGTGATCCTTAATGTGTGTTCAATGTTGATCTTGCCAGTAAGAGTTTTCACTCCATTTTCTTCAACTACTTCAGCTGATTCCCAGAAAGACTCATGGGATTCTCATAGATTGTTGGTCTTACTGTTATGCCATATGCTACCCTTGTGGTAGATAGGAATCTTATCATGTCTCTGAGACCTTCGGCTTCAGGCACATTATGGTTTAGATAACTGCTGATGTTATGGAGCTTGCTCCATGTAAGGTTTGCCATGTAATCTGCACAAGAAACATGTGTGTTAGTTCACAATTTTGACTTTAATTTTGCTTTGATTTGTTAATGTGACTTTGATTTGTTTCACACTTTTCTTTTTCATGTTGCTCTATTTTGCTCGGTAAACATGGTTATCATGGTTTTCAATATTAGTTGAATTCCAATAAATTTACATGTTTATTGACATCGAAAATGTGCATTACATCACTTAATGAGTTTGATTGTGGTGATCTTCAATAATTTTTTGGTTCATCGTTCGATTTAGGGTAACCGTCCAAGACTTAGGTTTTGGTATCAAAATCTGTGGAAGTTATACCTTATCTTTGAAACGAATGCTGTTCTGAGTCGATGACAAGAATATTTAAAGATGAAACACAACAAAATCTTTGAATGTTTGTGATGATGATGATGATTGATGGTGGTATACTGTAGTTTGCGCCCGTCTCACTATAAGTTCTCTCAAATTTGAAAAGTATTAAATGACCTGTTCAAATTCCTTTAAATAGTCAATAATACAATTTGAAAAATTTTACAAGTTTACAAGCAGATATAGTCAACACTATAGCAAATGCTGAAGGTTATTTGTTTGATTTTGGTGATCCGCATTTGCTAACTGTAGCATATGCAAAAGAAGAACTTTTATCATTGACAGTCCGCATTTGACTACTCTTGGTCATCCGCATTTGTGGCTGTAGCTAACGTGGAAGGCTTAATTTTTGACTGACTGTCCGTATTACTCTACTGTTACAAATGCGGAAGTTTTGTTTCTTAATGTTTTATTATATCCGCATTTGTGCTGTTCTAAATGTGGAAGTTTAAACTTG
Organism: Flaveria trinervia; assembly: GCA_025506515.1. NCBI lineage: Eukaryota > Viridiplantae > Streptophyta > Magnoliopsida > Asterales > Asteraceae > Flaveria > Flaveria trinervia. The sequence goes on from CM046444.1 coordinate 45,901,991, forward strand.
AAATTTTGGCTGCCCGTATTTATGTACTGTTGCAAATGCTGAAGTTAAAGTTGACATTTTTGCTGTCCGCATTTGTGTACTGTTGAAAATGCGGAAGTTAAACTTGACATTTTGGCTGTCCGCATTTGTCTACTGTTGCAAATGCGGAAGAGCTAACTTCACATTTACTTCACACACTAATGCGGTAGAGTAAAATCATTGTCCGCATTAGTTGCACTTCAAAAAATTATTGTTACCCGCATTAGTTATATGCATGGGTTACATTCACCCGCATTAACTAATGCACTTACGTGCATTTTCTTTTGAGAACTAAATCAAAAGTTAGTGTGATTGAATTAATTATTCATCTTATGAAGAGGTGTCCTTGATTAATGTTTCTTATGAAGTTGGTTGTTGAAGTTATCAATTTTTGCTTGGATTGACTTGTATGTTACAACTGATACAAGTTTCCCAATTTTGACAGATCTTGGGCTTATCATGCTTCTAAGAATCTGCATAAGCTGAGATATAATGGTATGACTTATTGCAATAGCACCAACTAAAATTTCTATTGTTTTGTTTTTCAAAATTGAGTTAACAAACAAAAATTTGAACATAGCCAAAAATTTTAAATTACTCCTCCAAAAGTTTATGTCTGCATTTGGAGAGAAACTTTAAAGATTTTAAAATTTTTGAATATTATTTTGATTAATATAATAATGAAGAGAAAAATCTCTTTGTTGGGATCATATCAATCTTAAATTACACATGTGCATCCTTTATAATTAAATGGACATGATTATGAACTTGAAGATTAAAGGTATGTTTGTCCTCTTAAACTCATACCTGGTTGATATTTTGATGCAAATGACTTTTATCATGTTTTGGTTGATTTATTATTCAATGTGTACCTCACACACATAAGCATGGAATGAACAACCCTCCTTATACAATGCATGGTAGAACTTTGTCACAACTTTTCTTAGCACGTTACTTAAGTCATGAGATCTCATATTCACTGATCCTCACTGGGATTCTTTTATTTGATCCTTTTTCATGTTGATCCACATTGGGATTTTTTTCGCTTCACTTTGGAAGGTGATCCATGATAGGATTATTTTGTTCCCTGACTTGGAATGTATTAGTTTGTTAATTCATCCAATTTTGGATGTGTTCCACATTGGGAATCTTTTGGATCATGACATCTACACTATGTGCAAGTTTCATTAGGTCTTTGCTCAACAAAACAAAGATGAAACATGATATGGTGAAAGAGATTCATAAAGTATCATTACCTGGTGTGTTTAGGTTACTACACACATGCATTCAGATAAGCCAATACATACCTGTACTTTGTGATGAGTACAACTTCGGCTGTGGACACAGACACATTTGTCTGTTTCTTGCATTGCCAGGATACTTGTCTGGGACCAAGAAATTGACAACCGCCAGAAGTGGATTTTCTATTGAAGTTGCATCCTCCATAATCACTTTCTGTGTAGGCATAGAGATTAAATTCTCCTTCCTTTGGATACCATAATCCGAGAGCTGGTTTGCGCTTCAGATATCTGAATATCCTCTTGACTGCGTTGACATGTGATTCTTTTGGATCAGCTTGATATCTAACACACATATAAACACCAAACATAATGTCAGGCCTACTGGCTGTTAGATACATAAGTGAACTTATCATTGATCGATAGTGAGTTTAATCCACTGATTTGTCTTCAGGGTCAGGTCCAATCTTCACTTTAGTATCTACAGGAGTTCTGATAGACTGACAGTTAGCAAAGTGGAATTTCTTCAGCATGGTTTCTACATATTTTGATTGATTGATGAAGATTCCATCTGTTGTTTGCTGGAGTTGCACTCCCAGAAAGAATATGAGTTCTCCCATAGCACTCAATTGAAACTTTGAATGCATAAGATCTTCAAATTCTTTGCAGAGTTGTTTGTTTGTTGAGCCAAATATAATGTCATCCACGTAGATCTGGACTAACAGCAGGTCTTTTCCTCTTATTCTTCTGAAAAGAGTCTGATCAATATTTCCTCTTTCATACCCATGTTCAAGAAGAAAGGATGATAGAGTCTCATACCACTTTCTTGGAGCTTGATGAAGACCATAAAGAGCTTTGTCGAGCTTGTACACTCTGTGAGGGAAATCTGGATCTTCAAAGACAGGTGGTTGACTTACATAGACTTCTTCAGCAATCTTTCCATACAAGAAAGCACACTTTACATCCATTTGACAAACAGTAAATTTCATGGATGCAAAATATGTGAGAAAGATTCTAATGGCTTCTAGTCGGGCAACAGGAGCAAACACCTCGTCGTAGTCAATTCCTTCTTCCTGAGTGTATCCCTGTGCCACTATTCTTGCTTTATTTCTGATGACTATCCGTCTATCATCAGTCTTGTTCCTGTACAACCATCTGGTACCGATAGGGTATTCTCCTTCGGGAAGATCTACGAGCTGCCATACTTCTTGTTTCTTGAATTAGAGCAATTCTACCTGCATTGCTTCAATCCAACTATTGTCTTGAAGCACCTCTTTGATGTTTTGGGTACTGTTTGACATAGAAAGCATGAGAACAAACAGATGTTTGCAATAATTGACTTGCTTCTTGTCACCCTCTCATTAAAATCACCAATAATGGTTTCAACTTGATGATTCTTGTGTATTCTTGTGGTGGGAATGATGTCACACGCAATAGTTACATCAAGATTGGAGACATTCAGTTCATTATGGTCAGAGGCACAATCATTTTGTATTGTTGTTGAATTATGAAGATTGTCAATTTCTGTTTCAGTAACTGCTACGTTTTCAGTAGCACTGAGGTTGCTTGCATCATTTGAAGTACCTTGAGTTTCTTCTAGATGAGAAGCCTGTTTTGGATTTCTGATCTCATGTGACAAGTCATCTGAGTGAGATGGTACCAGGCTAGGACCTTCTTGAGAGGAAACACTAAGGTTTTGTGACAAGTGTCTGATAGGATCGCTTGAAGAGGAACATCTTCATTCATATGTTCATCAGATGTAGGTGAGATCAATGGATAATTTTCTCTTCTTTTTACGGTTGATGAAGTATCACCTGAATGTATATTTCCTGCATCAGACAAGTGGAATTGGTCAAATGATTTAGTAAAAGTGTCAATATCAAACAACCAATCAGGACCATTTGTAGATTTAGGAAAAGAATGTTCCTTGAATTGAACATTTTTGGATTCAGCAATAATGTTCAGTCTAGGATTGATCACTCTATAAACCTTTGAGACAGAAGAATAACCTACAAAAAATCCTTCATCAGACTTAGATGAAAATTTTCCCAACTGATCACGGATGTTTAATATTGAGACTGGACAACCAAATGATTTGAGGAATCCAATGAATGGTTTCCTTTGAAATATCAGTTCATAAGGTGTCATGTTACTTTCTTGAACAATCAGAGTTCGATTTTGCACAAAGCACCATATGTTAACTACTTCTACCCAGAAGGTGATTGGCAGTTTAGCATCGGCTAGCATGGTTCTTGCTGCTTCAATCAGTGTTCTATTTCGCCTTTCAGCTAACCTATTTTATTGAGGAGTTCTAGCTGCACTGAATTGATGAGCAATGCCTTTGGTTGCACAAAAGGAACTCATATTTTCTTTTTTGAACTCTGTACCATTATCACTTCTTATTATTTTGACTTTGAGATCAACTTGATTTTCAATTCTAGTGATAAATTCTTGAATGAGTTGGGATGCTTCATTTTTAAGAAGTAGGAAGAACACCCATGTGCATCGAGAAAAGTCATCAATGATCAATAAAAAATATTGTTTCTTTCCCATACTCATTACATGAGTTGGTCCAAAGAGATCCATGTGAAGTAACTTCAATGGAGTATTGTTAGTGTTCACCAGCTTTGTTTTGTGAGACGATTTGTGTTGTTTTCCTTTGAGGCATGCTGAGCATTGATCAATAAAATTGAATTCCTTTTGAGGAAGACCAATTACATGGTTCCTTTGACTAACTTGTTCATATTTTTAAAGTTAGTGTGCCCCAAACGTCTATGCCAAAGCTGTGACTCATCAAATGATGCTTTAGACAAAAGACATGTTTCTTCCTTAGGTGACGCAGAACACAGGTTTAAGACATATGCATTATTCTTCCTCAGAGTCTTTAAGACAACCCATTCTTCAAGAATCTGAATACCAGGTTTCAGTATGTAGCAGTGAGTGTCTGTAAGTGAGTTGAATATTTTTTATCGCAGATCTGAGACACGCTTAACAGATTGAAATTCAATTGTTCACAGTACTTCACTCTGTCAAAGCTCAGCATCCCATTTGTTATTGATCCTTCTCCTGTAATCCTGCCACCATCTGAATCTCCACCGAATGCAACATTAGTCCCTTGTATGTACTTGAAATAATGAAGGAGGGAACGATCTCCAGTCATGTGTCGGGAGCATCCACTGTCTACATACCATAGGCTATTAGACCTGTGTGGATGAACCTACAAACAAAAAGAACTAATTAGAATAAGGAACCCAAGCCATGATGGTCTTGGGTTTCTCGTTCCTATTCATGATAGTCACCTCCTGGTATTCCCTCTGAATGGTGATATAGATGAAGGTGATTTGGGAGATTTTTGGGAATGAATTGGTTGAGTCATCTCATCTACGTCTACTAAGGATTCAGATGAATAATGAAATCGTTGGTCTCTATTTCTTTGTAAAAATTTAGCCCGAGTTTCATTATCAAAAGTTGGTTTTTGCTTCGGAAGGTCAAGTTTGTGTTTCATTGTGAGATGATTTCTTTGACCCTTCCTTAAATCCTTCGACTTATTTTTGTCATTTGTAGATATAGGAGACCTAGATTGAGTATTATGAAGGTGAGGTTTGACAGAATGCATCACAGTAGATGTTTTGGAGATGGGCTTGTGTTGTAGAATTCTCAACCCCTTCTGATTGAAGTAACAATCAGACGTATTGTGATTGTTCATGTCACAGATTAAACAATACTTGTTGAAATAGCAATTTTTGGTGGAGTGATTATTCATATCACACATAGAACAATATTGGTTGAAGAAGCATTTATCTGTCTTGTGATTGAACATGTCACAAATATCACAATACATTTGTTTGTTTCTCAAATCAGATTTTTCTTTGAGTGACTCAACTAATACTTTCTTTTGATGAGTCACTTTCTTTTCTTTAGGTGATGAATCAGAATCACCCTTTTTGTAGATTGTTTCACAATAATATTCTTGTTCAGTTGTCTGGGCTGTTTCTGTTTCTTCAACCTACTTCTCACCTCTTTCTCAAATTGGTCAACATGTTCTTTGTTACAGATATCAAACCCAACTCCCTGCCTTAATTTGGATGACTCAGGGTCTGATGAAGTTTTGTGTGTTGAACTTAGTTTTATAGTTGGTTTCTTTTTCAGTGAGTTTTCTGATTTGCTTGAATTTTATGGAGATACAATCTCATTATCAGAACTACTCTCAGTAGTGGGTTTCACTGTTTTGACATATTTCTTTTTCCCTTGTAAAACAGATGGTATAAATTTTATAAAAGGTACAATTGCTTTTACAGGGCTTGATGGTTTTTTGACAATCACTGTCTTGTCAGAACACTCTTTGATTTTGATTGGGTGTCCTAACTTGATTTTGTCTTTATTTGTTTTGAGGATTTGTCACTTGTTTCACTTCTGATTTAGGTTCCACAATTTTAGGTTCAACTGATTTAGAGAGTGATACAGATTCAGGCATGACAGTGTAATTGTCATTGTACGGTGAAGGACATGAATTGTACCCAATCCCTGACATGTCCTTTGGATCCTTTTGTGAATCCAGCATTTCTTGCAGCTTGACTGAAGACATTTGAAACTTTTCAAGTTTCACTTCAGTCATAGATTGTTGAGCTTTAGCTTGAGCTAACTTTTCAGTAAGAAGCTCATTTTCAGCTGCAAGATTGTATTTCTCACATACAATTTTTCTATGTCAGAAATGAGAGATTTGATTTTATCATATCTGACTTCAACATTTCTGACTTCACATTTTCTTCTTTAATTTTAGTCCTCTCTTCATCATTTCTGACTTCACCTTTTCTTCTATAATTTTATCTGTCCAGTTATGATTATGTTCTCTATACTCTTGTAATTCATTTATGCATTTCTCACTACAAAGGTTAGTTTTTACCTCAGTAGGCATTGCAGATGGTCCATCATTGATGAGCCATGAGAGCATGATTTTGGAATTGAGGCTTGACTTCCTGAGCATACACACTCCAGTCACATATCCCATCTTGTTTGATCACAAGGGCACTGGCAGAAGGCTGACTGCTTGCATGGGCTTGATTTGTCAGCTGTGGTTGATTCTGGTATGTTTGTTGATGATGAGAATGATGGTACTGCGGTTATTGATTGTTTGAGTGATAGCTTGAATTGGGCTGTGAGGATGATTGACCAGGAGAGTTCCTTGAATGGTGGTTTTTCTTTTAGGAGCATTGCACTCTCTTGAGAAATGGCCAGTCATGCCACAGTTGAAGCATTTTACCTTGGATTTGTCATATCCAAGCTTTGTGTTCTCATTTAGGCTCAATTTCTTCCTTTTCTGAAGAATTTCTTTGCTCTCATGGCAATCATTGCCATTTGCCACTATAGATCCATCTCCCAACATCATCAGGATCTAATTCTTCTAAATCTTTCTGTATTAAATGGCAGAAGTAAGTCTTCCCCCAAGATATGCTTCAAAACTTGCAACAAAGGCATTGTAGGTTGCCTTTTGCTCTTCTGATTTTAAGTCTTCTTGAGAGATTGTAGGTGCAGTGGAGACTTTTGGTGCTTGTGCTGCAGTTGAATGGTGATTGAATGATGGAGATGCAATGAACCCAGTATTATTCATTTGATCTCTTGATGAGATGAAGTCATCCTCCTCTGTGATGAAAGCATTTTCAACAGAATGTGATTCTGAAGGGAATTTGTAGGCTTCAATCACTCTTGGCCCACTCAGATTGCTTCGTTCATCAAGTTCAAAGCTTCAATCTTGGCTATCATAATGTCTAGAGTGGTACTCTCAAGATCAAGAGCATTTTTCAACATTGTGACATTTTTCTTCCAGCTTTCAGGCAGACTGTGAAGCATTTTCTTGTTGAGTTCTTTAATGTTGTATGAAACACCCATAATTCCAAGTCATTGACCAACTATACAAATCTGTGCAGTTGTTTTGATATGGATTCTCCTTTGGTGTGATGGAAGGTTTCATATTGATTGACCAACTTGTCTTTGTTAATTTCAGCAACTTCACTGCTACCTTCACACATAATTTTGGGAGCATCCCAAACAGCTTTAGCAGTTCCATATTTTTCCAATCTTTTTAGCACATCCATTTTGAGTGCTTGAGTCAAAATAGAGTATGCTTTAAGATCAATTTTGATTTTCTTATAGTCATCTTCATCCAGAGCTAAATCTTTAATTGGTATTCTAACAGTCTTGTACAGTGCAACTTGAGCTGTTGATAAAGTATAGGAATATGTAGACCCTTACATATTGATATCCAAAAGTCAGGATCTACACCTATGATATAATTTCTAAATCGTATTCTCCATTGTTTAAACTTAGATTTGTCTTTAAGCATGGGAGGTTTAGGTGTATGACCTAATTCAGAGTAACTGTTAGAATCCATGTTGATTTGTGTAAGAAAAGATTTAGTTGATTTTAAGATTGATTATGGTTTATGAGTCCGACTTGTTAAAGCAGTTCTATTGATGTTGAGAATGAGTGTTCTTGCTGTTTGACAGGAGTATTTTTGTTGTTTGCTAAGTAGAGATGACGGTATCTACTAGTAGCAACTTGATTATCAGATCAATCGATATCTATTCAGTCTGTGTGTAGATCTAAAAGAGAATCGAGAGCCAAAGCTCTCATACCAATTGACTGGGTTTTAGTAAGAGTGATATTCTTACTAAGAATAGAATATGATAATCAAGTCAACATTGAGTGGCAGAAACAAACAATCGAAGAACAATCAAGCAAGAAAATTACTCATAAATCATGTTTGTATTGATATATGAATGTTGACAAATTACAGAGAATAATTACAAAAAATCCTCTATCTCTCAACCGTCGCCTCAGTACGAGGTAAACCATTCTATTTATAGACAAGACAAGATGTCTTTACAAAATGACTAAACTACCCCTGACCTATTACATCATAAACTAGTCTAAGTCTTGATCCGCATCTCTGATTGTTCATCCGCATTGACAAATGCGAATGAGATAATCTTGATAAGCATTTCCACTTGATCATGAGCATTAGTAAGTTGGTCATCCGCATTGGTTAATGCGGATAAACAAATACTTGTGCGCATTTGGTTGGTCATCCGCATTTGTCAATGCGGATGATCAAAGTCTTGTCCGCATCTTCTTTTGTTCTTCCACATTAGTCAATGCGGAAGAGTAACTTGTTCAGCATAAGTATTGTGTCTTCTACATTAGTTAATGCAGAAGAGTAAACACTTGTCCGCATCAGATATTTGTCTACCCATTGACTAAAGCGGAAGATAATACTTGTTTTTTTTCTTACTATCTTCATGTGCATTGCATCTTGGACTTGTGGGATTCCAGCTGAACAATCATCAATTCACCCATTGAATTTGCATGTATGATCCTTTCAGGGTGCAACACATTCATTGAATTTGGTGGTGTGCTGCTAGTGTGTCATGGTTCCCGCTTCTAGCTGCAGGAACTCTCTCTATATATCATCCATCTCCCTATGAGGGCAGAACTCCTCAATCACCATCTTCATCAACTCCTCCCACCTCATCCTTCCTATGGTCCGGCTACCCTCGGCTCAGACAATATTGTCCCACCAACATAGAGCCGAGTCTACAAATGATTGGGTAGCAAACTTCACCTTCTGGTCCTCCCGACACTTGCTGATATCAAGAACAACCTCCTTTTCCCTCACCCACCAATGAGCAGCAGCAGCAGTGCCGTTACCATCGAAGGTAGGGGCTTGCACCACATAAATGCCCTATAGTTACAGCCTCGTGCGGCCTCTGGCACAAGCTCTTCTTCTTCCTCGTCATCATCAAATGGAACCGTTTTAGGCTCTGGTTGTTCCCGTCCTCCGAGGAACTATTTCTCTCCATTCTTTCACCTTCTCATACAGTCTTGATAACTTCAGTCACTACAGACGGTAAGCTCATCTGCACGACTTGATGAACTTCTTCCACAACACCCTCCTTTACTAGAGGCTCTTAGATTGGCGCTCTCATCGCCACCCTCCGGATGAGGGGTCTCTGGTTCTTCATGAACCACCTTCTCAACTCTGGGTCTCTATCACGGAGGTCATGGTTCAGCACCGTGACCCCCACGACGTGAAGCTTTCGAAGACCTACCACGGGCCATCACACGCACATTGAAAGATTCAAACACCAACACGGTCATTCACGGAACAGCTCAGTTTATGTCAAGTATAGTAAGTCCCTAATTACAGTGGCCAGTTGTGATTAGCCACTTACATTACTCTTCACACCCCGAGCATTACCTATCCTGACTACATGAGTATTTAAATCCACAAACAACACATAATACATCACATGCACACATAATACCGGTTAACTTTACGAAAATACCTTATGGCCCCCAGCTACTCAGATTGGCATCCCTTCTCTTTCCATCCCATTCTCAGTTTAAGATAAGGTTTATTTTGAAAGTTTACTCATTTCACTTAAACTTTGGCTCTCATACCACTTGTAAGGCCCCGTTCCTGGGATGCTTACATCTGATAAATCATAGCACATAAAACATAGGACTTATATTTAATCATTCATAAAACGTTACAGCAAAAACATAAAAATACTTTCATATCATTACAAATGCTTTTGCAAGTTAATACAAGCGTTCATTTCAAAACATCATTCGTTCGCATTACAATGCCAAAACATTAACAAAAGAATGTCATCCAAAAGAGCTGAGTAGCCACCTCGTGCCATCCTCAGCAATCATTACCTGCCAACTAGAAACACATCAAAGTCAGCGTTGTTGAGTGACTTCTAGTTTTACAAAATAAAACAAAGTTTTCTTTTGTTAAAACCGTTCTTTTCTTTCATGCGACCATACATAATACGTACACATAAATAATAGTTAATATTATCTTCTTCATTCGTTCATTCATCTTTACATCTTTTCTTGCGCATATGATATCTTCCATACCAATACCATGTGCTACACCCCGAACTATATGGCTACTGGGCCGAAGTCTATAAATAGACAGCTAAACATGGTGCCGCAGTACCAGGGGTAAGCGGTAGAGGTTCTATTCAAATGGTCGATCACAGGGAAGGACCTCGATGTGCATCCTCCCGGGGTAGTGAACCCGCACACCGTTGGGCTAACACTTTATAATTGGCGTGTCCCGGTATCTAATGCTTGCAAGACTTCATTACTTTTATCATTCATTAATGCACACATTCTTCATGTTCCATTTTTCAATATTTTCCACTTTATGTTACATAATACTTTCATTTCATTCATTAACATAGCACATAAAGCCTGAGGAGAGATAAACATGCATCATAATAAGGAACATATCATACACAGTCATCAACG